>OZ014519.1:683992802-684592802 GCA_963966055.1 Lathyrus aphaca | reverse complement strand
TCCTTCACAAGGGTGGTTGTTCAGTAGGCAACTTACTTGCCAACCAAAACCCTCCAAGTTTAGAATCTCAATGAGTGTAGTATCGAGTATCAACCAACTTCAGTCTTCACCAAAGCCGGTTATCTCACTACTTTCTAAAGGCCAAGATGGGATAACTAGGGTTCTAAAAGTTAGTTAGTGCATTGACAACATATGGCAGCCTCATATTATCCTCAACTTGACTTAAGGAACATAAGCACCAACCAAGAAGTCAAACTAACTATGGCCACCAGATCAACCATATCGGTATACGCCGTACAGTTTCCTTGGTCTATTGCCATTTACCTAAGGTACACTAGATCCGGGTTAGGATCTTTCACACATAAGAGCACCCAACAAGATAAGTATAAAGCAAACAAGGCAAACAATTTTAAAGTGATCTAATTCCTAAGGGTACCCCTCTTTTATTAAATCCCCAGCAGAGTCGCCAGTTCTGTAACACGGTGGGAGAACTGACTTTAGTTATGTTGCGGATAGCAAGAGTCGCCACCGACTTTTATTTTATCCAAAGGAAAGGGCATAAAAGAACAGGAAAGACCTTAAAAGATTTTTGGGTTCGGGGGGTAGGTTATGTAAAGGGAAGGTGTTAGCACCCTTTACATCCATGGTTATCCATGGGCTCTTAGTTACTTAGCTCACTTTAAAATGTTTTAAGAAGTTCAGTGTGTGTTTAAAATTTTCTTTAAGTACTTCATAATGATCCATGTACGGATATATATAAAGCCTTTGTTTTGAAAATTGTTTGAGATGTAAAGTGTTTTTGAAATGTTTTGAAGAGTGAGCAAGTACATAAGAGGAACCTACCCTAAGTTAAGTCTTTTCTGTTCTTAAATATCCTTTAAGTGGTAAGACTATCCCTATTATTAAGGAATAGGTAGTCATTACCTTGGATGTGTGAGGGACAAGTGAAGGGAGATCTGTTATTAGGCAACTGTAAGGTGTATTTAGCAATTCGAAGGGACTTATCATCTTTATTCGAAAGGGACAAGATCATTATGAAGGTAACCATGAAGGGACTTGATCTTTTTATCTGTTAAGGGACTAGATGATATGAGAGAAGGGACTTTACTTTACACACCTTACTTGACCTTTTATTTAGGCAACTTGAGAGGTAACCCTTAAGAGGTGAGATGGCGATCCAAGATCGACTTACGTGTGTGCGTGTACGAGTTCATATATTTATCTTTAAGTTAATGATCTAAATTCAATTGTTAATACAAACATTATTTTACACTCCCTATTTTACTAACCATAGCAATTAAAAATAAATAATAAGAATAATTCTACAACTATTACATAATTGGTACAATTACATTATAATAATTAAAATAATTAAAGTAAATTAAATAAATAATCACATAATAAATAAATAAATAAAGAGGTTAGTAATAATAAACAAAATAAATATAAGAAGAAGAAATTATCATAAGAATATAATAATGAATTAAAAGTTCAATTTTAAATAAATAATTATTTTTTAAGATTTTTAATAAAAGAAATATACTAATAAAATATGATTAATAGTCTAATTATTTAATTTTATATACATATTATAAAAATATCTAATTATAATTAAATAATCATATAAAGAATAATAAACTAATTTCATATAATGAAATTAGGTTTTTTTTTATAAAAATTAGGTTTTTTACATATAAATTAGGGTTAATTAATTAATTAAATTATTTACATATAAAAACTATATACAAATTATAAAATAAATATACATAATTAAAATTTACAAATAAATAAATTAAGAGTTAAAATATAATTAGGGTTTACAAAAATAAATTAAATTTTTTAGAACTAAAAAAAAAATTTGGGTTATAGTTTGATTATCAATTAAAATTAATTATAATTTAAAAAAACAATAATAAGAGTAAACAAAACTAAAATAAAATAGAAGAAAGAAAAGGGGGGAGGCCTGGTTTTGATCCCAGGACCTCCCCAATACCTAAAGAGAGCCCCAGCCACTGGGCCAACGTGCGCGTTGGTGATAGCAACACACTCCAGGTTGTTTTGTTGTTATCCTGGAAAACAAAATAAATCAAGCAAAAAAAAATGCGTTTCCACTAGTTTCGAACCCAGGCCCTCTACCATCACATACAAGCATCAAAACCAACTGAGCCACGCGCTCATTATGAAATATAATCAGAAACAAAACATAATATTTTAAGTTAGATTTTTGAATTATTTTTCGCGCGCAGTCAACTTCATCTTCTTCCCTGAATTCGCAGGTTTTCCTGCGATTTTTCATACGAACTTTGCTGCGACTCTTCCTGCGTACTAACCCCTGCGAATTCTCAAACACCATGAAAACAGTAAAATTTTCTTAAATTGATAAGTGAAATGTGATCCTCACAGCCTATACAATCAAACCATGTCCTTTAAATTCATTTATATTCAGTGAATCATGAAACCCCAAATTCGAAGGTGAAACCCTAACTATGACACTTCCTTGTTCCTGCACATAAGCTTCAATCAAATGGTCCAGAAACATTCTAAACATCCAAACAAACAATAATATAAGATTAAACCACGTTTATAATGCATAAATATTTGAAATCGAAAATTAAGAAAAATCAAAAGAAACGAATTCGGTTTAAGCAATTCAAGGTGTTTTGAATGCAATGAATGGTTGGGATTACATCAAAGATGTTCAAAGAACATGTTTGAACCTTTAGAATGCTTTGAGAGAACCTCTAAGTGAGAATCCGAATTGAGAGTTTTTGATGAATTTTGAAAATTTGGAACTTGTTCTTGAGGCTGCCAATTTCGTCCCCTTGCATTGTGTTGTGTTCATGTACATATAGTGAACAAAATTAGGTCAAGAAAAGTGGTTGGTCTTTGGACTTTTTGGATCATTGAGATTGAAAAAGATCATGCCTTAAAATTCAAATATTCTTTGATATAACATTGCTATTTTAGGACAATCATCATAATTTTCATATCAATCTGATCCAAACAAGGTTTATGACTTTCTAGAAGCAATACCCCCCTTTTAAATATTTGATTTCATATTTTATTTTAATTTAAATGATATTTTAATGAATAAAATTCAAATAAATAAAAAATAAAAAATAAAAATTCAGAAAATAAGTGGGTTGGGTCGTGCTTGGTGTTTTCATAAAGATGGGATGGCAATTTGGTGGGCTCATTTAGCAAAAATTTGATTTTAGGCCTTATTTGCTTCATAAACTTCCCTAAAATTTCCCAACTTTGCAAGGGCACAAACCCTTCAATTTTAATGCTATGAGGGTGTTCTTGGACATATAACCAACCCCATTGTTTTCATGTCCATATCTTTTACCATTCTCAAGTTATGCTCTTTTGAAGTTGTTGACTTTTTGTTGACTTTCAAAAGGACCTATAATGTCTTAGCTCATACCTTCCAAATGAAGCATTTTTGGGCTTGGCTTGTGAGACACAAAGTTGTAGAGAATTCAATTTCCTTCAAAATGAGCTTTGGATGGAAAATTCTTGATGAAGCATGTGAAAGTTATGGCTGGTCAAAGTTCAGTTGACTTTTCCTAAGGAAACCCTAATTTAGAAACTCCTGATTCTTGATGATCTGAAATCTCCTTGATGAATCATGATCAACCCTTGATCAAATGATGATTTTTACTTCATATACTTGATGTTGGCAAAAAATAATGAAGTTTGACTTTGGTTTGACCACAGTTGACCTCAGTTTGACTTTTTAACTGCTTTGACTGATTTTGACCTACCTGATCATCTGACTGAGCAAACCTTTGGGAAAAGTCTTGAAACTTGTCATGGGGATTCTTGAACACATATGAGATGTTATGAAGCTCCCTTGAAGCCTTGGAAGTCCATTTAGCCTGATTAAAGTCAAAACCCTAGTTTAGGATGCATTGCTTAGGAGGATGCATTGTCTGAGGGAATTGTCAAACTTTTTGACTAATTGTGAACTTTGTGAACCTTGTGAACCTCATGAGATGTCTTGTGAACCTTGTGTACATTTTGAACCTCTTAGTATACAAAGTCTTGTCTTGTGAGGGAAAATTTTGGGGTGCAACAGGTACCCACAACCTTCTCTAGAGATTACCTTCTTCTTTTTTGCATGCATCAATTCACCCAGTTAGATGATATGAGGTGATTCGACTGGTCTTCCTCCTTCGTAGTTGGTCGATGGATCCACCTGAAACCTTAGGAGATGATTCGACTGGTCTGCCTACATTTGAATCTTGTCAAATTAAAGTCCAGATTGAGCTTCACAACATACGTTCATTTCTTAAAGGATTTTAAATTTGCAGCGGATGATCCTTTCTCTGAATGCGATGGTGTTAATCCGTTAATTATTTTGATTTCCATTCCAAATAAGGTGAGATAAGGTGATAACGTAGGGATTGACTTTGTTATGGATTTCCTCTTGACCTTTTTAATTATTGTCATTAGAATCGATTAGCAGATTGGGGAAGTATGAGGAGATGTACTTCTCCATAAGGTTGGAGATGGAATGAGCTTAAGATGCAATTTGTTTGTGGTTTGATTTTAGACCAAATGGAATTTGATCGTAGAATTTTATAGGAATTCGATTTTGATTTCCACAAATGACGTAATTGTTATGTATTTGAACTAGAATTGGTGTTGATTAATGATGTAGGACCCTAGAAGTGATGATGTTGATCTCTGGTACGGTGGCGTGGGGTGGATCTGCCAGGTTAACATTCCAACGTCCAATTCATTTATAGAATCTAAGATGAGAGTAGTGAACGATGGAGATCAGAAAGTGTACCTTGAATCTCATATGCGAATAATTTAAACTTTGCTATGTATGGATGAGCCTTGGCATTGGGCCTTTGGCCGAACCAAAACTAAATACTATAAATATTGTATAATATATTTTATAATAGTATAAGTGTCTTAGGTATCTCTTTGTATCTTATAGTATCCTTAAATTAATGTAAAATATTCTAACATTAAAGAATGAATTCATGAATTGAAGCGACCGAATCTGATAATCATGAATCGTCTAGACCAGACTCACTGCCCGTCAGACTTGCCTTCGTGGTTCTAACATCTTCAGTCAATATTCTTGCAGGTGTCGCGGTCGGCTTAAAAATTAAGAGTCGTCATCCTACTTTTTAAGGGAAATAAGGATAAACCTAAATCATAAGGTAGAGACCAATGGTCCGAAAGTCATTTAAGTGGGAGGAAGGTGTTAGGCACCCCTCACTTCTATTGTAATCAATAGGATCCCTCCTACATTCTAAGGTATGTCTTGTTTGTGTAAAAATCCCAAAATTAAATCCAACTCTTACTATCACAAAACCCTAATTTTTCTTAAGTTTACTTGCTAGGGTTTTTGTTCAAAAAACCCTCTGCCTACGTACCTTCAAAAGAAGGATCAGAGCTTTGTAGTTCAATTCTCCTACCCCAAACCCTAATCCTATTAATTCTAACTACCCCTTTTACTAAATTATTAAAAAAAACTTATTTTAAAACCCCATTTTTAATTATTCATAAAAATCCCGATTATTATAAAAAAAATTCTCCACATTTTGAAACCCCTGGAATAAAACCCAAAGAAATATTTGTATAAAACCCCATAAACCTTGTAAAACCCCAAATTAAGGCCCCATAAAAATCAATTCCATAAATTAAATAAATCTCCAAAATTTATTCAGTAAATTAAATCTTCAAACAATTATAAAATTAAATTAATAATAATATTTTTTAAAATAAAATAATTTTAACCCTAAAATGTTTAACCCAAAAGATAGTATTTTTAAATATTACTATATCCCAACAATCCATACTTAATCCCTAAAAATTAAATTAAAATTTTAATTTTAATTTTAATTTTAATTTTAGATAAATTCCATAAAGAAACCAACTTTAAAAATATACATAAATAATATTAGTTTTAAAAATATTAAAAATGTTTCTATCCCAAAATTTCATAATTAACATAAGCCCCATTTGTCACAAAATATTTTCAAAATAAAACAAAATAATCATTTAATAGAAAATTTTAAATAAATATTTAATAAAAAAAATCCAAACAACTCAAAACAATAATTATTATTATCTTATTTGTTTTTATCCCTAACAATCAATCTTTTAAATTAATCATAATCCTTAATTAAGAATTTAATTAAATCCATAATCCCTAATTAACTAATTAAAATATGTAAATATTTTAATTAATTAATAAAAAAAATCCTAATTAAGACCCCTTATAAAATAGATGTTGGAATTAAAATATGTAAAATATTTTAATTAAATATTTTAGAGTGAAATTAATGTCAAAAATCAACTCACTGTCACTTCCAAAAAAAAATGTGTTACATTTAGCAATCCTCTTATAAGTTTTAAAAAGAAATTGGATTAATATCAACTTAACAATATATATATTTCTTAAATATTTTATTTAAAACATATCACTAATACAAACAATATATCAATAACAATCTACCAACGACGATAATATATCCCAACAATATACCGACAATAACAACACTATATATACATATATTTGACAAACAATAATCCAAAAATGCATATATACAATTGATAATCAACTGTTCAAGGATGCCAACCTGGAATGTCGTGACCCACTTAAGCTGTTTTCCACTCCCTTCTTTTCTTTGTGTTCTCTCATTTCTTTCCCTTTCCTTCATCGATTCCTCGAACAATTGATGATGATTTTCTCTCCCTTTTCTTCATCAATTTCTTGAATAATTGATGATGAAGGCTTTTAGGGTTTTAATGTGGCGTTCTTCAGTATGAAGAACAACAACTTTGAGGGAGTGATTTGTAGATTGTGGGTCTCAAACTCTAGAAAGTGAGTCATATTTTAGATATAAAAAAATTAGGTGTGATAATAATGAATATAGTCCAATCAAATCCAAAAATATGAAATTGAAAATAATCAAACATCAAGCCAATTTGATTCTCTCCAAAAATAGAGAAATCACTAATAATTCAAGAGTAATTAGGTAACTTGTACGATCTCTTTATATCATTTTTGTATTATTATTATTTTTTAAAGTAAAAATCAAATAAGATCATATTAAATTTAAATAGAATTAATTTAATTAAATCTAAATAAAATCCATTAAAGTCCATTTTTTTTGGATATTTGTTTTTTTACCAAAAAATATGTAAAAAGTGAAAAATAATAATTTTTTTAAAATGCATAAATAAGAAATACAAAAATTAATTAAAAAAATATTAAAAGGTGTCATTTTTTGTGATTTTTTAAGAGAAAAACGAATAAGATGGAAAAATACTAAAAAGTGAAAAATATGGGATTTGAACTTACAACTTGTCTCACCTTTAGAACCCCTTTACTACCGATTAGGCAATTCCATTTATTCAATATAAAATAACATTAACGAGTATATAATAATTTTAATAATAATTTATTGATACTAATATTAATGTTCTAAGCCCCCACTATAGTCCTAATATAATTTTGATTAAAAATTAATCCATCACTAATTAATCCTTATATTATAATAATATAATTTAATATGAAGATAATAGTAATATTACAGTAATATGATTTGATATTAATAAGATACAATAAGAATCTTAAAAAAAAAAATCCTTCCTAACTTATTTTAATAAAAACCAACATAATATTTTTTTAATAAAATTAATAATAATATTAGTTATAATATTATCATTATTAAATCCAAAATATTTACTATTAACAATAAGTGATAACAATCTTTAATAAAACTAAATAACATAATAATATTATTATTATTAAATCCAAAATATTAATATAACAATAATAATAAATATTCTTGTTCAAAAGAGAGAAAAAAACCAAAAACCCTACCCATAATGATATTTTTTAAAAATCCAAAATAATACTTTTAATAAAACTAAAGAATATTAGTAATAATATTATTTAACCCAAAAATAATATATTCAATAATTAATAATAATATTTATTAATTAACCTAATATAACCCCTTTTTGTTAAAAAATAACCCCATACAATTATGATAAATATTTATAATTTAGGATCCCTTTTGTAATCATTAGATTTAAGAATAAAACCCAAAAAAATTCAAAAGTCAGTCTAAAAGGTCAAAAGAGTCCCTCTTTGATTTTTTTAGACCGAAATAAACTCTGGATCAAAATTTAGGGTACGACAGCTGCCCCTATTTAATCGGCTTCAAATCTGATGAATGATGTCGACAACTCTTCCTCATTCCGAGGAGGAGATGATTAAATATAAGAGGACCCCAAATTTTGATGAAAACAAACCAAGTCTCTGGAACATATCAAATCCTGATACTCCGATTACTCCAATATCCTGGTAGAATTCTTTTAACCCAACTTAGTCATATAAAAACCCTGATAGAAACCCATATGGCAACTTCAATATTGAACTACTTTGATAAACCCGATAAACCCCTTTATGACCAATTTTACTGAATTGTCTAATGAAGACCCCGATGGAACCCCTTAATGTCAACTTTTGACTATATACCCTGATGGAACCCCTTATCAATCCTTGGTAAATCCCATTATCAATCCCTTTTAACCCTTCTGGGTGAACACTGTCTATGATTCCTATGATCCTCCGACCATGCTATTGGAATAAGATAGGATTTTTAGTGATACCTTAATCACTTTGGACACGAACCCCTGAATAGAACCCCTTCAATCCCAAGTAAAATCCCTTCTTGTAGAACCCCATAAATCCTTTTCATATAATAATTTTTGGATAATCATCCGGTAGCACCCCATATAACCCCAAGAATCTTATAGAACCCCTTTTGTGAAACCCCTGAAAATCCCTTTAATATGGTAAGACTCCTTTTTTTTCGAAATCCCGTTGATATAACCCCTTAAATAAAAACCCGATATAACCCATTCGATACAATTTCCTGAAAAACCCCTTTAATCCGGTAAAACCCCCTTTGGTGAAACTCCCTGGTATAAAATTCTAATATAACCCCTTGGTAGAACTCCTTTTGTGAAACCTCGTAGGTAAAACTCCCTTGTATAATACTCCTATAGAATCCCTTCAATACCATTCCAATAAAACTCCCCGATAAAATCTAATAGAACACCTTTTGGATAAAAATCCCTTGGATAAAACTCCGGTAGAACCCTCTTGAAAAAATTCTGATAGAACCCCTTTTGCCATAAATCTGATAGAACTCCCTTGACAAAATTCTGATAGAATACATTTTGATGAAAATCTCTCGATAGAACCCCTTGGTGAAATTCCTTTGATGAAACCCTTGGTAAAACCCCTTTGGTAAATCTCTTGGTAAAACCCTTTTGATAAATCCTTTAATAAAACCCCTTTGACGAATTCTTTAATAAAACCCCTTGAAAAGAAAATTTGGATTAAATCCTTTTGATAAATCCCTTAATTAAATATCTTTTGATTGAACCCCATTGATAAATTCCCTTTGATAAAATCCCTTGATGGAATCTCTGGTATAACCCTTTGATAGGAAATTCCAGTGAACCCTTTGATGGAACCCTTGGATGAGATTTCAGATAAAAGCTCTTTTTACAAAATCCCTTGATAGAAAACCTCTTGATACGACCCCGATGAAACCTTTTAATAACATTCTGGTAGGACCCATGAAGTAAATAATCTGGTAAATCCCCTTAAAAAATCCTGATTAAAACCTTTTGATAAATCCCTTGGATAAGAATTCGGCAGAACCCTTCGATACAATTTTGATGAAATCCCCTTGGTGAAAATCCCTTTATATAACCCCTTATTAATCCCTGATAGAACCCCATGTGCAATCCCTTTGACCAAACATTAGATACAACCCCTTTTGTAGAACCCCATAAACCCCATTTGTATAACCTCTTTAGATGCACATCTGATAAAACCCCATATAACCCCTCAGATAATAAGTCTAATAAAAATCTTCTTGAACCCTTGATACAACCCCTGATGCAACCCCTTTTTGAGTAATGTTATATTAGAACTCTTTTTGATGAAAAATCCCTTAAAATCCTTAGTAACATCCCTTTGATATATCCCTTTGATAAAACCTTCTTGATGAAATCCCTTGATAACGTTCCTTAGTCGAATTACTTGATAAAACCCCTAATGAAACCCCCATTTGACAAATCACATTGATAAACTTCCTTTGGTAAAAATTATCGATAAAATCCCTTTTGATGAAACCCCATTTGATCAAATCCATTGATGAAATATGGTGAAACCCCTTGATAGAATCCTTTAATGACAATCCCGATAAACCCTTTTGATAAATTTCTTAAAAAAATATTCCAATAGAGCATTTGTCGATGAAAATCCCTTAAAATCCTTTGACGAAACTTGATAAACCCTGGATAGATCTTTGATCAAACCCTTGATGAAAACCCTTTGGGTAAATCCCTTGTTAAACTCCTTATAAAACCCTTTTGACAGATTCTGCTGGTGGAATCCGGCGTAACCCTTAAATGGCTTCCTTAGCTAAAGATCTCTTGATATAATTCTTGTACAAGCTCCCAGATAGCATCCTGGATAATATCCTTGTGAATAGAACCTTAATAACCCAGTTGGTTGATGACGACCTTTTGTAACCCTGTATTGAATTGATTTTAAAACCCTTATGCATGAATGCAAGTTCATGTTTATGAATGCATGTATGCATGTATGATGCACTAATTATGTATGATGCAATATTTGGGCTAGCGTCTCTTTTATGTTATGCCATGTAATGTATATCCCAGTTTTTATAAGTTTTTTTGTAACATCCTGACTCCCTAACCCTTAACTCTTTGATAATGATCCCTGATATCCTTAATCCTTGTGATGTGGTAATCAATGATTCCTCAATCCCTGAGAATGGGACAACCCATAATTCCTCAATCTCTGATTCACAATAATCCTTGATTCCTGAGAATATTTAAAAAAACTCTCATGTTTGTTATCATCATGACTGCATTTTTTGAAAACCCTGTTCTTTTTTTTTGGAAACGTACGATCCCTTCAACGATTTTGAAACCAAAGTAAACTCATTTTCCTTTTAAAAATATTTTTTTATATATTTTAAACCCAATGTTTCAATGCCTTATTTCACAATTAATTAACACTCCGTAATCAAGCGGAAAGTTATTAAGGAACAAAGAAGATGATTTGAAAAGCAAATTTTGTTAATGATAAGCCCGAAAATGGGCGAAAGTACATAAGAGGGTAATTCATATAAGGAGAGATCACCGCAAACATATAAATATGTAAAAATGGCAATAAAAATGCAAATTCATTAATATCCTTATTCAATTAAACACCAGTTTTAATCCTTAAGTCTTCAAGATCCTTATACTTCGCTTCTGAATATGATAGCTGGAATGATCACCCCCTTCCTAATTCCTGTTACAGGTGACTTGAGTGCTTTCAATCATATGCCTTTTGGATATCCCTATTTTTTCCTGGACCGCTCTTTTAGAGTCTTAGTCCTTCGGGATGATATACTATTTTTTGTATAAGCTGCCCTTTCGGGTTTTTCGACTTATCAGGTTTTATTTTTTTATAAGTCCTTAACTTTTTCCTGGATTGGTCTTTAGATTTTTCAATCCACCGAGACGCCCTAACTTTTTCCTAAGTCGCCCTTTAGGGTTTTCGACTTAGTGGGCTTTTATCCTCTTTTTCTAGGTATAATATTTTTGACTGAATCTGAATTTACCGATCGTGGTAAATCCGCTCCATCCATGGTAGTTAATATTAGTGCTCCGCCAGAGAGGCAATCTTCACAACATATGGCCCTTCATAGTTTGGGGTCCATTTTCCTCATGAATCTTTATTGATGGGTAATATCTTTCTTAACACCAAGTATCCCTCCTCGAATAGGCGTGGACGAACTTTCTTGTCAAATGCCATCTCGATTCTCCTTTGATATAATTGACTGTGACATACGGAAGCCATGTGTTTCTCTTATACGTGGTTCAACTGGTCATATCTGGTTTGAACCCACTCTGCTTCATCCAGTTTTGCTTCCATTATAACCCTTAGTGACGAAATTTCCACTTTGATTGGGAGTACTGCTTCTGTGCCATATACCAACGAGAAAGGTGTGGCTCTAGTTGATGTGTGAACTGAGGTTCTATAACCATGTAATGTGGATGGGAGCATCTCGTGTCAATTCTTGTACGTTTTTCCATTTTCTGGATGATTTTCTTGATATCAACAAAGTAGTATGGCACACCATGTATTGTCTTAATCGTCGGGCGGCCCATACCAGTGCACAACATGTTTTCTCCAACAGTGAGTATCTTGATTCGCAATCGGTGAACTCCTTCCTCATGTAATAAATTGCATCCTTGTTTCATCATGTTGCCCTAGTACACATCCCATAGAGTTGTCGAGCACTGTTAAATACATTATAAGTGGTCTCCCTGGAACTGGTGGCACCAAGATAGGTGGCTCTTGTAAATATTCCATAATCTGATCAAAGGCCTTTTGACAATCTTCATTCTACTTGAGAGTTTGATCTTTTATGATCAGCTTGAAGATCGGCTCACAAGTAGTAGTAAAATGCGAGATGAACCTTGCAATGTAATTTAGTCTCCCTAAGAAACCACTAACTTCTTTTTCCGTTTTTGGAACCGACATTTCTTGGATGGCCTTTACTTTATCTGGATCAACTTCTATTCCTCTTTGAATGACTAAGAACCCCAATAATTTTCCGATCTGACGCCAAAAGCATACTTCGTTGGATTTAGTCGTAGTTTGAACTTCCTTAGATGCTCAAACAACTTTTTTAAATATACTAGATGGTCCTACACTTTTTGACTTGGCAATTATATCATCCATATAAACTTGTATTTCCTTATGCATCATATCATGAAATAGAGTCACCATAGCCCTTTGATTAGTTGCCCCAACATTATTCAACCCAAATGGCATCACCTTGTAGCAAAAAGTACCCCACAGAGTGATAAATGTAGTTTTCTCCATGTTAGAAGGAGACATCTTGATTTGATTATACCTGGAGAACCCATCCATAAATGAGAAGTCCGAGAACTGAACAATGTTGTCTACAAGTACGTCAATGTGAGGTAGTGGAAAGTCATCTTTAGGACTTTCTCTATTGGGGTCTCGATAATCCACACATATCCTAACTTTCCCATCTTTCTTTGGTATTGGCATGATGTTGGCTACCCATTATGGATATTTCACAACAGCTAAGAATCATGCGTCGAACTGTTTCTTGACTTCTTCCCTGATCTTGAGGATCATGTCTAGTCTGGTTTTCCTCAATTTCTATTTCACTGGAGGATATTTTGGCCTGAGTGGCAATTTGTGCTCAACAATGTTGATATCGAGCCTAGGCATATCTTGGTATGACCATGCAAACACATCACTATACTCTTGCAAAAGATTGATTAGTTTCTCCTTTATATCCCTTTTATAGAAGTGCCGACTTTGACCTCTTTCTTTTCTTCTTCCGTCCCCAGATTGATCATATCCACTAGTTCCTGGTGAGGTTTTATTTCCTTGTCCTCTTGCCTTAACAATGTGGCTAATTCTCCCGGAAGATCACACTCTTCCCCATCAACCTCTTCTGCTTGGTAAATCGGTAACTCGAAGTAAACAGGGATTATACCGACATTATTTTTAAAATTTTTATTTTTAAATCCGCATGCAAAAAAGATTTTTATTATTCCCGATTTAGACTAGGTAGTATTTAAAATGAAACTATTGAAAAAAAAGTCTTGCCATTTTTTTGAAATAATTGAAAATGAAATAAATAAGATCTTGATTGAAAACAAACTGTAATTTTATCGTTAAAATAACCCAAAGAAACAAAGGGTAGCCCTTGTTTGAAAAATAAAATTACTTTCAAATAAAATTCGTCTCAGGAATCTCAATCGTTTTCCAATTGTCGAGGATCGTGTATGATGAGCTATGACACACCAAGTTGGATATCCCTTTATTATCCTCTTCTATTGCAGTCACTTGACTTTCGACCCCAACACTATGGAAAGTTTTGTTGATAGAAGGGACTTCATTTGTTTGTAAACCCTTGAAACCCCTTGATTAGTCGGGTTATAACCCAGCCCGAACAAATCCTTCATTCCACAAATTGCCCCAGTCTTTCATGTCTGCCCTCTTGATTAAGAAATTATCTTTTATCCCTTTAATGGTATTGACAATTTCCCTAGCATGCCCTGGTAACGGGTTATTTCCCATATTATACTGGTAATGAAGATCCTAATCATCCTGGTTGGCCAGAGGACCATAAGTGTAAGGAGGTCTAGGCGTCCCACTATGGACATGTTGTTGGATTACTCCTTCAGTAGACAGATCATTAACCCTTTTGTTTACCCTCATGAGCTTCCTCATTCTCCAAGTTATAACCACACAGTGGGTTATCATTCCTATTTTCTTTGATAGTGTATGCATCTCCTTTATGGACTGCTTGATTCTTCTTCAATTGATCTATGGCTTACTTTTGGTAAGCTCGAGTTATGAGGTCGGGAAGTCAGGTTGTCAAGCTCGATGATTCCGAGATGAGATATTTCTTTTTAAAAAAATTATTCTCGTTTTAACCCTTTTTGAAAAGACATGTTCTTATGATGAATGTTATATGCATGCAAATGTATGTATGAATATGTAAAGAAAAGATACTTTTGTCGGGATCTTGAAACATTCATTAATGGCAAAGCAAAGCCAAGAGTAAATAGAAACTCAATATAATTTATTAGAATAGAAATTGTTAAGGGTCGTAGCCAACCTTATTACATGAAAGGAGAAATTACAATTAGGGTAATAGCCCTTTATTCATGAAAGCAAACTAAAAGAAACCACCGTTCCCCTAGAAACCTTTTTTAATCCTCTCCGTGAATTCTTCTACCATATGACGGCATAACCCAAGAAACTCAATGATTTCCTCCTTTGGCTTGAAGATGATTGATACCTCTTCCGCTTCCTTTAGCCTTTGGGGTATTTCACAAATAAGACCATTGGACAATATGACCAACTTGAAGTATCGCTTCCTGTAGTATCGTTCATCCCTAATAAGCCACTTTATAATCCTTTGCCTTCTTTAGAAGAAGCCTCCAATTGTTGTAGGTATTCCTCCACATAAGTACTCTAAGCTTCTAAATCATCATAGGACCCACGAAGATCTCTCATATCCCTTTCAAGTGCTTCCACTTTCCTTTCTGCCCTTCCTTTTAGCATGATGACATCTAAAGTTTGGCTCCTAGCCTTCTGAAGTGAATCAACCAACCCTTGAACTTCAGCTTCCAGAGCTTGAATATGACTTTCAAATCCTTCATTTGTTTCCCTTTGAGTTAAACTCATATAGGTAGAGACATCCAAAAATTTCCTTTAGCGAAGGACAGAACCCTGTAGTTTTGAAGACACATTTGTTACCTATAGAAAAATCCAAAACCTTGTAGAACTCTTCAAGGGTAGGAGCCATTTTGAAGTCTTGAAATTGAAATCACCTTAACCCATGATCATAGTATTAGACCAAAGCTGTTAACTCAGGATAATAAACATAAGATCCAAAATGTTCTCATGCTTATGAATTAAGGATCTCCTTCTGTCTTTGGGTATCTTTGCAGAATATTCCTTCAGCCATACCATATCAGAGCTTCTCACCCTAACTGTAATCCTTATTTTCTTATCAATTTCCATTGCCTCTGACTTTTCTTTTGCTATAGAAAAGAATGTTTTAAGACCCTGTAATACAAAATATGAAAATAAAATTTTCATGATTGAATGACAGGATGATGATGATAATGAAACAAGCCTTTTTTATAGGGTAACCTGCAAGTATGACCTAACTTAGGTGGGTCACTATATTAGGACAGTTCTAGAGTTTCACTACCAATCCCCTCACATGTAAGATATACAGTTTTGATAAGTCATTAAGTCTAGGACTATAACCTTGTATTACCATGAGAAAGAGCAAGCCTTCCTACGGTAATCCTTTGTGATATAATGGAAAGTCATCTTTAGGACTTGCTCTATTGGGGTCTCGATAATCCACACACATCCTAACTTTCCCATCTTTCTTTGGTATTGGCATGATGTTTCCTACCCATTATGGATATTTCACAATAGCTAAGAATCGTGCGTCGAACTGTTTCTTGACTTCTTCCCTGATCTTGAGGATCATGTTCGGTCTGGTTCTCCTCAGTTTCTATTTCATTGGAGGGCATTCTGGCCTGAGTGGCAATTTGTGTTCAACAATGTTGATATCGAGCCCGGGCATATCTTGGTATGACCATACAAACACATCAATATACTCTTGCAAGAGATTGATTAGTTTCTTCTTTATATCCCTTTTAACGAAGTGTCGACTTTGACCTCTTTCTGTATTTCTTTCGTCCCCAGATTGATCACATCCACTAGTTCCTGGTGAGGTTGTATTTCCTTGTCCTCTTGCCTTAACAGTCTGACTAATTCTTTCGGAAGATCACACTCTTCCCCATCAACCTCTTCTGCTTGGTAAATCGGTAACTCAAAGTAAACAGGGATTATGCCGACATTATTTTTAACAGGTTTATTTTTAAATATGCATGCGGAAAGATTTTTATTATTCCTGATTTAGACTAGGTAGTATTTAAAATGAAACTATTGAAAAAAAAGTCTTGCCATTTTTTTGAAATAATTGCAAATGAAATAAATAAGATCTTGATTGAAAACAAACTGTAATTTTATCATTAAAATAACCCAAAGAAACAAAGGGTAGCCCTTGTTTGAAAAAGAAAATTACTTTGAAATAGAAATTATCTCAGGAATCTCAATTGTTTTCCAATTGTTGAGGATCGTGTATGATGAGCAATGACACACCAAGTTGTATATCCCTTTATCATCCTCTTTTATTGCAGTCACTTGACTTTCGACCCCAACACTATGGAAAGTTTCTTTGATAGAAGGAACTTCCTTTGTTTGTAAACCTTTGGAACCCCTTTATTAGTCGGTTTGTAACCCAACCCGAACAAATCCTTCATTCCATAAATTACCCTAGTCTGTCATGTCTCCCCTCTTGATTAACAAATTATCTTCAATCCCTTCAATGGCATTGACAATTGCCCTAGTGTGCCCTGGTAACGGGTTATTTCCCATATGATACTGGTATTGAAGATCTTAATCATCCTAGTTGTCCAAAGGACCATAAGTGTAAGGAGGTCTAGGTTCCCCACTATGGACATGTTGTTGGATTACTTCTTCAGTAGATAGATCATTAACCCTTTTGTTTACCCGCCTGAGCTTCTTCATTCTTAGAGTTATAACCACACAATAGGTTATCATTCCTATTTTCTTTGATAAGGTCTGCATCTCCTTTAAGGAGTGCTTGATTCTTCTTCAATTGATCTATGGCTTACTTCTGGTAATCTCGAGTTATGAGGTCGGGAAGTCAGGTTGTCAAGCTCGATGATTCCAAGATGAGATATTTCTTTTTAAACAAATTATTCTCATTTTAACCCTTTTTGAAAAGACATGTTCTTATGATGAATGTTATATGCATGCAAATGTATGTATGAATATGTAAATAAAAGATACTTTTGTCGTGATCTTGAAACATTCATTAATGGCAAAACAAACCCAAGAGTAAATAGAAACTCAAAATACTTTATTAGAAGAGAAATTGTTAAGGGTCGTAGCCCACCTTATTACATGAAAGGAGAAATTACAATTATGGTTGTAGCCCTTTATTCATGAAAGCAAACTAAAAGAAACCATCGTGCCCCTAGAAACGTTTTTTAATCCTCTCCATGAATTCTTCTACCATATGATGGCATAACCCAAGAAACTCCATGATTTCCTCCTTTGGCTTGAAGATGATTGATACCTCTTCCGCTTCCTTTAGCCTTTGGGGTATTTCACGAATAAGACCGTTGGACAATATGACCAACTTGAAGTATTGCTCCCTGTAGTATCGTTCATCCATAACAAGCCACTTTATAATCATTTTCCTTCTTTAGAAGAAGCCTCCAATTGTTGTAGGTATTCCTCCACAAAAGTACTCCAAGCTTTTAAATCATCATAGGACCCACGAAGATCTCCCATATCCCTTTCAATTGCTTCCACTTTCCTTTTTGCCCTTCCTTTTAGGATGATGACATCTAAAGTTTGGCTCCTAGCCTTCTGAAGTGAATCAACCAACCCTTGAACTTCAGCTTTCAAATCTTGAATATGACTTTCAAATCCTTCATTTGTTTCCCTCTGAGTTAAACTCATATAGGTAGAGACGTCCAACAATTTCCTTTAGTGAAGGACAAAACCCTGTAGTTTTGAAGACACCTTTGTTACCTATAGAATAATCCAAAACCTTGTAGAACTCTTCAAGGGTATGAGCCATTTTGAAGTATTGAAATTGAAATCACCTTAACCCATGATCATAACATTGGACCAAAGTTATTAACTCAGGAGAATAAATATAAGATCCAAAATCTCATGCTTATGAATTAAGGATCTCCTTATGTCTTTGGGTATCTTTGCAAAATATTCCTTCAGTCATCCCATATCAGAGTTTCTCACTGTAACTACAATCCTTCTTTTTTTTTATCAATTTCCATTGTCCCTGACTTTGCTTTTGCTATAGAATAGAATGTTTTAAGACACTGTAATATAAAATATGAATATAATTTTTTCACGAATGAATGACAAGATGGTGATGATAATGAAACAATCCTTTTTTTATAGGATAACCTGCAAGTATGACCTAACTTGGGTGGGTCCATATATTAGGATAGTTCTAGAGTTTCACTATCCAATCCCCTCACATGTAGGATATACAGTTTTTATAAGTCATTAAGTCTAGGACTATACCCTTGTATTACTATGAGAAGAAGTAAGCCTTCCTACGATAATCCTTCGTGAGGTAGTGAAAAGTCATCTTTAGGACTTGCTCAATTGGGGTCTCTATAATCCACACACATCCTAACTTTCCTATCTTTCTTTGGTACTGGCATGATGTTGGCTACCTATTCTGGATATTTCACAACAACTAAGAATCATGCGTCGAACTGTTTCTTGATTTCTTCCCTGATCTTGAGGATCATGTCTGGTCTGGTTGTCCTCAGTTTCTATTTCACTGGAGGGCATTCTGGCCTGAGTGGCAATTTGTGTTCAACAATGTTGATATCGAGCTCAGGCACATCTTGGTATGACCATGAAAAAACATCAATATACTCTTGCAAAAGATTGATTAGTTTCTCCTTTATATCCCTTTTAAAAAAGTGTCAACTTTGACCTCTTTCATTTCTTCTTTTGTCCCCAGATTCATCATATCCACTGGTTCTTGGTGAGGTTGTATTTCCTTGTCCTCTTGCCTTAACAGTCTGACTAATTCTTCCGGAAGATCACACTCTTCCCCATCAACCTCTTCTACTTGGTAAATCAGTAACTCGAAGTAAAAAGGGATTATACCGGCATTATTTTTAACATGTTTATTTTTAAATCCGCATGCAAAAAGATTTTTATTATTCGCAATTTAGACTAGGTAGTATTTAAAATGAAACTATTGAAAAAAAAGTCTTGCCATTTTTTTGAAATATTGCAAATGAAATAAATAAGATCTTGATTGAAAACAAAATGTAATTTTATCGTTAAAATAACCCAAAGAAACAAAAGGTAGCCCTTTGGGGGTAGGTACACAAGGTTGCCATGAGTTGGTGGGGGTTCTAAAGGTCATTAGAGTCATGGACCAAATTCAAAGTCCTTACCATGAAGTGGTGCTAGCCCACTCATGATCGGCTCTTCTAACTGATCTACTCTAGTCGGAAATCATCGTCAAAGACCCCACATGATGAAAATCCACGTTGGCCCAAGACAGAACAACCCCCTACTTAATACTTATTGTGTTTCCTTGAGCATGAGTTTTGGCTTTCTCTCAAAGATATCCCTTCAAAAATGCATGAGAAAAACAATAATAATATTCCAATAAATAAATAATTTAAATAATCCAAGCAAATAATAAAAATAACCAAATAAATAATCAAATAAAACAAAAACTATACAATCCAAAAAATATGAAAATAAAAACACAAAAATCCCAGAAGACCCCTCACAAACAAAACCCAAGAAATCCTAGAAGTAAGATTGACTACCCTATCCCCAACATAGTCGCCAGTTGTCACGGCCGACTTTAAATCTAAGAGTCGTCATCCTATATTTTAAGGGAAGTAAGGATAAACCTAATCCTAAGGTAGAGACCTATGGTCCGGAAATCAATTAAGTGGGAGGAAGGTGTTAGACACCCCTCACTTCCATTGTAATCAATAGGATCCCTCCTACATTCTAAGGTATGTTTTGTTTGTGTAAAAATTCCAATATTAAATCCAACTTTTACTATCACAAAACCTTAATTTTTCTTAAGTTTACTTGCTAGGATTTTTGTTCAGAAAAACTTATGCCTATATACCTTCAAAAGAAGGATCAGAGCTTCGTAGTTCAATTCCCCTACCCCTACCCCTAATCCTATTAATTCTAACTACCCCTTTTATTAAATTATAAAAAACACCCTTATTTTAAAACCTCATTTTTAATTATTCATAAAAATCCCGATTATTATAAAAAAAATCCCCATATTTTGAAACCCCTGGAATAAAACCCCAAAGAAATATTTGTATAAAACCCCCCATAAACCTTGTAAAACCCCAAATTAAGACCCCATAAGAATTAATTCCATAAACTAAATAAATTCCCAAAATTTATTCAGTAAATTAAATCTCCAAACAATTATAAAATTAAATTAATAATAATATTCTTTAAAATAAAATAATTTTAACCCTAAAATGTTTAACCCAAAAGATAATATTTTTAAATATTACTATATCCTAACAATCCATACTTAATCCCTAAAAATTAAATTAAAATTTTAATTTTAATTTTAATTTTAGATAAATTCCAAAAAGAAACCGACTTTAAAAATATACATAAATAATATTAGTTTTAAAAATATTAAAAATGTTTCTATACCAAAATTTCAGAATCTATATAAAACAAAATAATCATTTAATAGAAATATTTAAATAAATATTTAATAAAAAAATCCAAATAACCGAAAACAATAATTATTATTATCTTATTTGGTTTTATCCCTAAAATTCAATCTTTTAAATTAATTCTAATCCTTAATTAAAATTTTAATTAAATCCCTAATCCCTAATTAACTAATTAAAATATGTAAATACTTTATTAATTAATAAAAACAATCCTAATTAAGACCCCTTATAAAATAGATGTCGGAATTAAAATATGTAAAATATTTTTGTTGTGAATTGGATACCTTAGAAAACAAAGTATAATAGGTTTCTCAAGAAACCCACAAGGGTTGGGGTTTATGGTTACCAAAGATAACAACAAGGATTAGTTATAAACTACTATTATTTTCTTTCTCTTAAAATAAGATTTCAAGTATACAAGAATAACAAATAATCTCTCTATCTCTTTTGAATTAGGGTTTTATTTTTCTATTTTCTCTTATACAAAATATGAAAGACTGATATGCTATTTATAATAAAACTGAACATACTAACCTTATGGGCTTTTTAACAATTACCCATTACAAGCTAACTTAGGGTACAAGCTAACTTAAACAATTGGATCCATAACACAAGGTCCAATTAAATAATAACATATGAGAAGACTTGACGGCATGCTATTCGTACTAAGGTTTGTTCCAATATTCCACAAATCTCCACCTTGGAACACACCCTATACTAATAAGAAACAAACTAGCTTTCTTCATGCAGCTTTATCAATTGCATACAGTGGAAAAACTTGCAATTGGGCAATATCTTGGTGATCATATCAACACTATTATGATCTGTCGAAACCTTCATCACTTGGACTTCTCCATGCTCGATTACATCTTTGACATTGTTGCTTGCTATTAGAATATCATTCACATAAAGCAACAAAATAACAAATGAATTACCAGGTCAAAATCTGAAGTAAACACATTGATCAAAGTGACTTCTGATGAAACTTATATGTGCCATGAACTTGTCGAATCTCCTATTCCACTATAGAGGATATTGTTTCAGCCCATATAAAGATCTCTTCAGTTTGCACACATACTCTTCTTTCCCCTCTTCGATATACCCTTCAGGTTTCCTCATCAGGATTATTTCATCAAGATCACCATAAAAGAACGCAGTCTTCACATCCACATGTTCCAGTTCAAGGTCGAACTGTGCCACCATGGCAAGCAACATTCGAATGGACATGTGCTTCACAATAGGAGAGAACACATCATTAAAGTCGACACATTCTTTCTGAGTGAACCCCCTTGCAACCAACATTGCCTTGTATCTCTTTGACGTCACTCCTTCGATTCCTTCCTTAACTTTGAAAATCCATTTACAACTGACTAACTTGGCTCCAGCAGGTTTCTTGATCAGTTCCCAAGTATTGTTATCATGAAGCGATTTCATCTCATCATCCTTCGACCTTGTCTTTCCTAATGTGAGCATAGGCTACACAACCAAATACTCTCAGTTTGTCAAGACCTGGTGGATGTCCTGACCAAACTTCTTCAAGTGTCTTCATATCTAACGCAGTCGAAGGACATATGTTTATCATATATGTTATTGTCGAAACATCCTCAGCCCAAAACACCTTCTTCAATCTAGAACTAACCAACATGCATCTAACCCTTTCGAGGATTGTTTGATTGAATCTTTCAGGTAGACCATTTTGCTGAGGAGTACCTGCTACAGTCTTATGCCTTACAATCCCAGACTCGACACAGTAACTTTCGAAAACTTCATTGCAGAATTCAAGGCCATTATCGGTTCTTAACCTCTTGACCTTTCTGCCAGTTCGAGTTTCGACCAGAACCTTCCGACTCTTGAAATTCTCAAAAGTTTCATCCTTCGTCTTTTGAATCAATCCCCATAACTTTTTGGAATAGTCATGAACTATGGATAGAAAATATCTTGCACCTGAATGTGAAAGGTTCCTTGCAGCCCCCCAAAGATCAGCATGGATGTAATCAAGGTATCCATGTATTCTTTGTTTACCTTTGTTAAACTTCACCCTACAGGATTTACCAAATACACAAGGTTCACAAAACTCCAACTTCTCGACTTTGTCACCACCTAGCAGGTTCTGTTTCCTTAGTTCGACCAGGCCTCTCTCGCTAACATGTCTTAATCTCATGTGCCATAATTTTGTCTTCGACAATAATTTCGTGGATGCAACATTTGTCGAACCACTTACAACATCAGCATCAAGGGTATACAAGATTTATTTCTTCATGCCTCTCAAGACTTCCTTTGACCCCTTCATGACTCTTAGGATACTTTTCTCTCCTTGAAAGACATATCCCTTCTTGTCGAATTCACCAAGAGAAATCAAATTTATCTTCAAGTCGGGTACAAACCTAACTTTATTCAATAGTCTTATTGACTCATTATGGAGCTTTAATCTTACAGATCCAATACCTACAATTTTACAAGCTTTGTTGTTTCCCAGCAGCACCGATCCACCATCTTGATAACATAGCTCCTCGAACAAAACTTTGTTTGGAGTCATTTGCCAAGTGCAATCTGAATCCATTATTCACTCTTTTCTTGAGTCGCCGCTCGAAACCACAAGAATATCAGATGAGTCGAAATCATCTTGAACAATGGCAACATTGCCACTATCATTACCTTCATGTTCTTCCAGACGTTCAGGGCATACCTTTCGAATGTGACCATCCTTCTTATAATGATAGCATCAAACACCAGATGCTTCACCACTATAAGGTTTCTACTGACTTTTACTCTTCTTCTTGTTGAACTTACCATCCTTTCGCAAGAATTTCGCCTTAACGGCCAAACCTTCACCAACCGTTGAAGGCTTATGCTCCTTTCGTTCATTCAAGTCCTTAAAGTACAAGGCAAATTGAACATATTCAAATGCCAGAGACTCTATTCCATACAAGAATGTTTCTTTGAAGTGGGCATGTGTTCTGGGCAAAGCGCATAACAACAACAACGTTTGATCTTCATCATCGATCTTTACATCAATATTTTCAAGATCAAGAATCAGCTTGTTGAACATATCCAACTGCTCAGCCAACACTTTGTCTTCACTCATCTTGAATATAAGGCTTGCTTCAGGTAGAGTCGATTCACTAACGATTTGGTCATGTACAAACCTTCAAGTTTCAACCATAACCCTGACACCGTCGTCTCCTTTGATATCTGTCGAAGAACCTTATCACCAAGGCTCAACAATATTGTGTTATGTGCTTTCTCAATCATGGTCATCTTTTCAGCTGCCGTCAACACAACATTCATGGCCGTCTCTCCCTTCAACGCTTCCAAACAAACTTGATGAATAAGTAGGGATTTCATCTTCAAGCGCCACAAACCGAAATCGTTCACTCTGGTGAACTTTTCAATCTCATACTTTGTTGAAGGCATCCACTCCATGCTCACCGCACCAATTTGTTGTGAATTGGATACCTTATAAAACAAAGTATAATAGGTTTCTCAAGAAACCCACAAGGGTTAGGGTTTAGGGTTACCAAAGATAACAACAAGGATTGGTCATAAACTGCTATTTTTTCCTTTCTCTTAAAACAAGATTACAAGTATACAAGAATAACAAATAACCTCTCTCACTTTTGAATTAGAGTTTTATCTTCCTATTTTCCCTTATACAAAATATGAGAGAATAATATGCTATTTATAATAAAACTAACATACTAACCTAATGGGCTTTTTAACAATTACTCATACTAGCTAACTTAGGGTACAAGCTAACTTAAACAATTGGATCCATAACACAAGGCCCAATTAAACAATAACATGTGAGTAGACTTTGACGACATGTTATTCGTATTAGGGTTTGTTCCAATATTCCACAATTTTAATTAAATATTTTAGTGTGAAATTAACGTCAAAAATCAACTCACTGCAACTTCCGAAAAAAATATGTGTTACATTTAGCCATCCTCTTATTAGTTTTAAAAAGAAATTGGATTAGTACCAACTTAATATTATATATATATATATATATATATATATATATATATATATATATATATATATATATATATATATATTAAATATTTTATTTAAAACATAGCACTAACACAAACAATATATCAATAACAATCTACCAACGACGATAATATATCCCCACAATATACCGACAATAACAACATTATATATATATATATATATATATATATATATATATATATATATATATATATATATATATATATATATATATATATATATATATATATATATATATTTGACGAACAAAAATCCAAAAATGCATATATACAATTGATAATCAACGGTTCAAGGATACCAACCTGGAATATTGTGACCCACTTAAGCTGATTTCCACTCCTTTAATTTAATATGATGTTATTTCATTTTTGTATTATTATATTTTATTTTTATTTTTTAAGTAAAAATCAAATAAGATCATATTAAATTAAAATAGAATTAGTTTAATTAAATCTAAATAAAATCCATTTAAGTCAATATTTGTTTTTGGATATTTGTTTTTTTACTAAAAAATATGTAAAAAGTGAAAAATAATATATTTTTTTTAAAATGTATAAATAAGAAATACGAAAATTAATTAAAAAAATATTAAGAGGTGTCATTTTTTGTGATTTTTTAAAAGAAAAAGAAATAAGATGGAAAAACACTAAAAAGTGAAAAATATGGGATTTGAACTCACAACTTGTCCCACCCTTGGAACCCCTTGTATCGCTTTACTACATAGTAGACAATTCCATTTATTTAAAATAAAATAACATTAACAAGTATATAATAATTTTAATAATAATTTATTGATATTAATATTAATGTTCTAACCCCCACTATAGTCTTAATATAATTTTGATTAAAAATTAATCTATCACTAATTAATCCCTATATTATAATAATATAATTTAATATGAAGATAATAGTAATATTACTGTAATATGATTTGATATTAATAAGATACAATAAGAATTTTATAAACAAATTCCTTCCTAACTTATTTTAGTAAAAACTAACATAATAATTTTTAATAAAATTAATAATAATATTTGTAATAATATTATCATTATTAAATCCAAAATATTTACTATTAACAATAAGTGATAACAATCTTTGATAAAATCAAATAACAATATTAGTAATAATATTATTATTTTGAAATCCAAAATATTAATATAACAATAATTATTATTATTTTTGTTCAAAAGAAGAAAAAAACAAAAACCTACCCATAATGATATTCTTAAAAAATCAAAAATAATACTTTTAATAAAATTAAATAATATTAGTAATAATATTATTAAACCCAAAAATAATATGTTCAATAATTAATAATAATATTTATTAATTAACCTAATATAACTCATTTTTGTTGAAAAAATAACCCCATAAAATTATAATAAATATTTATAATTTAGGACCCTTTTTGTAATCATTAGATTTAAGAATAAAATCCGAAAAATTTCCCTCTTTTATTTTTTTAGACCGAAAAAAACCCTAGGTCAAAATTTAGGGTACGACACCAGATTAACATTCCAACATCCAATTCATTTATAGAATCCAATATTAAAGTAATGAACGATGGAGATCATAAAGTGTACCTTGAATCGCACATGCGGATAATTTAAACTTTGCTATGTATGGATGAGCCTTGGCATTGGGCCTTTTGCCAATCCAAAACTAAATATTATAAATAACTGATAATATATTTTATATTAATTTAGTGTCTTAGGTATCTCTTTGTATCTTATAGTATCCCTAAATTAATATAAAATATTCTAACATTAATGAACGAATTCATGAACCGAAGCGACCGAATTCGATAACCATGAACCGTCTAGACCAGACTCACTGTTAAATCTTGTGTTGGGGTCTACTGTAAAATATGAACCAGAATAAGATGATGAAGACGACATGATGAAAGTTGCACAAAATAAATTCCAAAACGTTTGTTTACACTAAACTTTAGGTTCGATTCGCCTCCACCAATTTAGAGAAATTAGATGCAAATGGGTTAACTGGCGAATTCTCTTCAGGATACTTTGGAAACCTTAACATGAATTGCACATTCACATTAAGCTTATCAATCAACGATATTTTACAGAATAAAATTCTCTCATTTATTCTCGTACAATACTAGAAAAATAAAAGAATGACTTAGATATTTGACACTTGAAACAAGTGATTTTTGTGTCTATTTTATTCATAACAAGTATCTCTATTTATAGAAAAACTTGTACCAAATGTTGAGGATAAACAATGTTTCAATGATTTAACATGACAATTCATGAACCATTATATATCAATAATAACAAACTTTTTCTTGAAAATTTGTGTTAGTCTAGTGGTGGCACCTTATGACCACCCATTCACTATAAGGTATCTTGTTTGATTCCAAGTAATTGCAACTTTTGATCATATTTGTTAATGATAATTTAACAAATAATTCATAAAATTAATTAAATCATTAATATTTTAGAAATTTATCCAACAATCCCCCACCATTTTCAAAATATATCTAAATCCATTATTCAGAAAATTTAATGGTTTCAGATAAATGTATCTTACAATTTGAACCATTGCTTCGTAAGTTAAGTTTTCACTCATCCCCGGATAGATTGGGAGATAAGCTTTAATCTGAACCAATTATTCATTAGAACAATCGTGCATAACTCACACATGAAATCTCGATACCTGATCTTACCCGATCAGCAGGGCCTTCCAGGTGTTGGGTTGCGAACGTCACGGTTGATAGAAAGATGGAAGGGGTGTACCTGTAAGGCACTCCGATGCTTAAGTGAGTATAGGTACAGAAATATGGTAAGTGATGATACGTTCATAATACCTGACCCTTTAGAGAAAAAAAAAGGTATTTATATATGCCCTCAGCGCTGGACCAAGGTTCTTCTTTGGGATGCATTAGCTAGGCCGAAAGACGAACTGCCAAGGTACGTGTAGAAACATGTAAGACCTAGCACATGGTCTTTTCCTTGGTCACACTGTCCCTAATTTTGAGGAGAGAAGGGTGGACAATTGGGTGGCGTGGCATACGGTAGGGAGACGTCGCCTCCCTAGCATAAGCTAGGTGGACCATATACTTTGCCCGACAATATAGATTGCTTCCCGCTGTGTAGGGTCTCTGCCCGACCTATGGATCATCCTCCCGACTGATTGGGCCTTTGCTCGACGAGTTTGAGTCTATGTCCAATTGAGGCTTAAAGGCCCAATCCAGAACATGAGCCCCCCAAGTCGAGACTTCGGGTCAGAGTGATGAGTTAAGGATAACGCTGTCGGGTGCGACAGGTATGTCAGGGAATGAATGCACGTCTGATCGGTGGGGACGAAGATTTTCCCGCAGAATTAAGGACTCAGTTCGAGAAACATGGCCGACGAGGTCGGGGGTGTGCGGAAGATAGTGTTGGAAACTACACGAGCACCAATTAGTGTCAGGGAGAATCAAAAGACATCTCATGGGTTATACGTCGGGGGAGACCGCGCGTGCTCGACGTTGTTTGAAGTTCCCCAGAGTGACGTGTCAAGGAACTTAATGTGTGACGCTTCGTTTCTTGCGTTACGGCACATTAACTATGACCGGCCTAGGGAATCTAGGTAATGATTTCCTAGGCGCGTGCCCCCACACACTCCAGTTATATAAAAAGGGTGAGGGACCACCTAATTTCCCTTTTTTCGCTCTCCTCTTACGGTTATCCGCACTTGCAACTTCTCTCCCGCAGACGCAACCGCCGTTGTTTCCGCCGTACGCCGCCGTCAGCTCCTCGCCAACACTATGATAGGTAACTCCTTGAATCCGTCTTTTCTGGTAATTTTTTTAAGCTTAGTAGTCACTTGTAGTGGCGTAGTTTATCTGAGCAGAATCTAAGATTCTACTGGCATAGTAAATTGCGTGGAGTTTCTTGTCCTTCCTTTATCCAAGAACTGCGCCTACAACATAGTCACTCGCATCGCACATGATTTCGAAAGGTAATCTGGAGTCAGGTGGTTGCATGATTGGTGCGGTGATGAGGGCTGTTTTTAGAGTTTCGAATGCTTTAAGACAATCTTTATCGAATATGAACTCAACGTCTTTCATTAATAAACCGGTAAGAGGTTTAGTGATTTTCGAGAAATCTTTGTTGAATCATCGGTAGAAACCGGCGTGTCCTAAAAAACTTCGTATTTCTCGAACGGTCTTAGGGGGTTGAAGATCTTTTATGACTTCTATCTTAGCTTTATCAACTCCAATTCCCTTATCAAATATAACGGGTCCTAGTACGATTCCTTCTCTGACCATAAAATGACATTTCTCCCAGTTAAGTACGAGGTTTACTTTTACACATCTTTCTAATACCATTTCTAAATTTGATAGACATCCTTCAAAACTTTGCCCGCATACAGAGAAGTCGTCCATGAACACTTCCATGATGTTATCTATGAAATCTGCGAAGATTGACATCATACATCTTTGAAAGGTTGCAGGAGCGTTGCATAATCCAAAGGGCATTCGTCTATAAGCGAACGTTCCATAAGGGCATGTGAATGTAGTCTTGTCTTGATCATCTGGGTGGATAGGGATTTGGAAAAATCCTGAGTAACCATTAAGATAACAGAAATACGAGTGTTTGGCTAATCGTTCTAACATTTGATCTATAAAAGGTAGTGGGAAATGATCTTTTCGAGTGGCTTTGTTTAGTTTTCGATAATCGATGCACACTCTATGTCCGGTCACTACTCTTTGTGATATCGATTTGCCTTTAGCGTTTTTCACAACAGTGATACCTCCTTTCTCTGGTACTACATGTACTGGACTAACCCATTGACTATCAGAGATTGGATATATTATTCCAGCGTCTAGTAGTTTCTTAACTTCTTCTTTTACTACAGTGCTAAGGATTGGGTTAATTCTTCTTTGAGATTCTCTGGAGGTTTTGTAATCTTCCTCTAACATAATACGATGCATACAAATGGAAGGACATATTCCTTTGAGATCAGATATGTTATATCCTAATGCAGTTGGGTATTTCTTTAAGACATCTAAAAGTTTCTTCGTTTCGATCGTTCCTAAACTGGAATTGATTATAATTGGTCGTGTACATTCAGTGTCTAGGAATTCGTATCTTAGGTTCTTAGGGTAAGGTTTTCAATTCTAATGTAGGTTTCTTCTTACTTGGCATGGGATCCGGTGTAAGTGCTAAACTTTCGCTTAGACTATCATCCTGATACGGTTCACGCCAATTGTCATCTTCAAAAATCGGAGGGATTTGAATTTTCATAATTTCAGAATAAGTAGTTTCTTTCATTTCCATCTCTCTTACACACTCGTCAATGAAATCCAATAAATAGCATGTGTCCTCTATAGCTGGTGATTGTAAGAATTGTGTTAAAATAAATTCAACTTTCTCTTCACCTACTTCAAAGGTTAGCTTTCCTTTCTTTACGTCTATAGTAGCTCCGGCGGTAGCTAAGAATGGTCTTCCTAGTATGATAGGTGTAGTGGAGTCTTCAGAGATGTCCATGATTATAAAATCAGTAGGAATGTAGAATTGACCTATACGTACTGGGACATTTTCTAGTATGCCTACAGGATATTTAATAGAGCGGTCGGCTAGTTGAACAAACATTTTAGTTGGTCTTAGGTCTCCCATGTCTAGCCTTTTGCAAATTGTTAAGGGCATAACACTGATATTGGCTCCTAAATCACATAGAGCTTTGTCAATGACGAATTTTCCAATTACACAGGGTATAGAGAAACTACCTGGATCTTTTAACTTAGGAGGCATATTGTTTTGAATTATTGCGCTACACTCAGCAGTAAGTGTAACGGTTACGTTATCCTTTATCTTCTTCTTATTGGATAAGATTTCCTTTAGAAATTTAGCATACGAGGGAATTTGAGTGATAGCTTCTGTAAACGGAATAGTAATATTCAATTGTTTCAGAAGTTCGACAAATTTCTTAAACTGGCCCATCGTCTTGGAATTGGTTAATCTCCGAGGGTACGGAATTGGTGGTTTATAAGGTGGTGGAGGCACATAAGGTTTTTCTTTCTCCACTGCCTCTTGATTATTATCTTCCTTTTCTCCTGGTTCATTCTCCTTTTCAGTCGGTTTATCTTGCTTTTGGTACATGGCTGGACTATCAAGTCTTGGATCGGCAGGTCCGTCAAGTTCCTTGCCACTTCTTAGTATCACAGCATTGGCCTGTCCTTTTGGATTAGGTTGGGGTTGTCCAGGGAATACTCCAGCTGGTGCAGCGGTAGGTGCTTGTTGTTGAGCTACTTGTGAAATCTGAGTTTCAAGCATTTTGTTATGTGTAGCTAGGGGTGGCAAACGGGCATGCCCGCCCCGCAAAAGCCCGCAAATAAACGGGACGGGGCGGGGCGGTCATACATAGTGTTGCGGGCTCATTTTCTAGGCCCGCCCCATTTAATGATGGGCATGCGGGCATGCGGGCATGCCCGTTATTCACTTTAAAAGAAAAACAATTAAAATTCACTCATGATATAATTAAAAAAAAACTCATAAATCCTAATACTACCAATAAAAATAAAAGACTATTATTATCCTACATTCAATAATTAAATTTAACAAACCTTAAATATTACAAATTCAACATAAGTTCAACAACACAAATTCATCAAAAATTAAAGTTTTACACCACAAATTCAACACCACAATTTCAACAAAAGATAGAAAATAAGTTTAATCTAACATCAAGGTTTCCAAATATTGTACAATAAAAAAAGATGCACTAATCAATCTTCATCTACGTCATGAACAAATGATGCTCCAGTTGTAATACTTTTGGCCAAACTTCCATCATCATTATCTTCATCGTCACCCACTACATCTATAAAACAATTTAAGTATAAGTAACTAAATTAACAATATTGAAAAAAATCACCATGTATTAAAAGAAACTTTAATATTGGATTATGTACCAAAACTATTAAAACCATGAAGTCAATTGCGAGTACAAATCAATGCCTCAACATTCTTCGACAACAAACGACTTCTATATTTGTTTAGAATGATTGAACCAATACTAAAAGCAGATTCTGATGCAACGGTAGTAATAGGGATGCCTAACAAATCACGAGCCAATAAAGATAACTCTTTAAACATGTTTGAATTTTCCTTCCACCATTGAAGAACATTCAAATCATCAAAATTTTGATAACTTAAATCCACACTTGCCTCCTCCAAATAAACATCAAGTTGAGACTTTCCGGTCTCTGTTGCAAGTTGTTGTTTGTATACTTTCAAATCCTATAATAATAAAAAAGAAAATGATAGAACATGTTACATAACTTTCATATTAAGTAGTGAATTATTTATAATTACATATTAAAACAAAGTATATAGCATATTAAATGATAAGGTTCCTAATCTAACCATGTTGACATGTGTACTGTGAATAATTATAGATGTAATGTATTCAGTTCTGAAATGAAGTCAATTTCTGGCAGTGGATGTTTATGTTCCATTAGCCTTCTGTCTGTCATATAAAATATGGTTTATTGTTTATCAGTGACTTTCATCTCTCATGACTTTGATACCTTTAAGACTGTTATAATTCTGAATATGAATGATGTTCTTACAAGACTATTATCATTAAGAAAAAGTCAATCAATTACATCATTATTTAATAGTTTAATTTTATAATGGTGAACATATTTTAATTTTATACATATATTGTTCACAGTAATATTTTATACATATATAAATGGTGAACATATTTTAATTTTATACATATATTGTTCACAGTAATATTTTATACATATATTGTTTACAAATGATAAGGTTCATAGTGTCTTCATCTTTGATGCTTGCCATCAAAACTAACTGAATTTTCCAAATTTGCAAAAAATACAAATTGGAAGTCGGATAAGACGTTCCGGAAATCAAGTTTGTGGTCTCATAAAATGGCAACAAGAATGTGCATATCTTATCTCCTCTTTTCCAATCTTCTTCTGAAGGACAACCCTTATAATTATCATCATGAAAACCAAGACTTGCAAATACACGTCGGTACTTCAATGCACTTTGAAGCATCAAATAAGTAGAATTCCATCTAGTGGAAACATCGTAAGACAAACTAGTCGATGTTTCAACACCCCCAATTAGTTCAATACATTCCTTGAATTTTTTCATTCTACCCTCAGAGCCCTCACATATTTGACACTTTCCCTAATCTTTTCCAATGCATCACCAAGTACTTTCAAACCCTCTTGCACAATCAAATTTAAAACATGTGCTGAGCAACGAACGTGAAAGAACTCTCCATCAGATAATAACCAGTTTTGCAAGAGAAGTTGTCTTTTCAAATGAGCTTGCATCACGTCATTAGCAGAAGCATTATCTAATGTGAGTGAAAATATCTTCTTCTCAATTCCCCAATCTGATAAAAATCCAAGAATCTTTTTCGACATCTCGGATCCCGTATGTGGAGGAGGCATATGACAAAAGTTTAGAATCTTACTCTTTAAAATCCAATTGGAATCAACATAATGAGCAGTCAAGCATATATATCCTTCACTTGTACAAGCTGTCCACATATCAGAAGTTAATGAAATTCTAGAGGGAATATTAGCTAACTCCTTCTTAAGAGCTTCTTTCTCTGTCTTGAACATTTCATCAACATCAGCCTTAGCGGTATTTCTTGAAATTGGAGAAAATTCAGGGATCAAATATTTCATCCAATCTCTAATTTTTTGGAACTCCATAAATTTATACGGTAAATCATGTGCAATGATTGCAGCAAAACCCATTGACCTAGAAACCTTTTTATCTATTATAAGATTCTTGAGTCTACCTTGCAAGTCTATCATTACTTGACCTACATCAGCATATTTGATTTTAGTGCACTTCTTCATATGACGATTCAAACTCGTGGTACCATAATTCCTATCGCCACCCTTCAAAACCTTTGAACAACCATTGCACTTAGCCAATGGATTCCCATCTTTATCCGTCCCAAGTTTAGTAAACACTTTCCAACAATCAGCACTTGAAGTTTTGGCCTTCTTAGACTTAGGTAAAACATCATCTTCAGTTGCTCTTACTTCATTTTCACCTTGAACTGTTTCATTCTCCAAATCAACCACATTTACTTCATCTACAATTTCAATATCAACGGTTTGTGATTCCATTTCAAGTTATCACCTATGTGTTGTATCCAAATAAAAACCAATTAAAATTACTATCAACGAAATGTCATAGTGCAGTAAAAATAAAATTACTATCAACGATTTGTGATGCTAACTTTCAATTTCAATTATGGTACTACTACTATCAATAAAATTACTATCAATTTCTCATCACTATTAAAATGTATTTATAGAAACAGGTTAGGGAAAGTGTCTAGTAAATTATATATATCACAGTATGGATAAAGTAGTAAATTATATATCACAGTATGGCTAAAATAGAATAAAATTACTATCAAAATCAATTACTATCAGTATGTCTTGTAAATTATTTGTATTGCTGTTACAACAACTTTCAATTTCAAATATAATATACATAGCAGGTCACAATAGGAGGAAGAAGAGTTAATGTGTAACTTTCAACTTTCAACTTTAGACTCAACTCACCCATTCAAATTTAATGTGATGGTGGTTAATGTGTAACTTTCAAGCATGTTTATTTTCATAATTTATTTATTTATTTAGGGAGATAAAATTCATAACATAGTTCATAAAACTGCAACAACAAAAAAGGATTTTTGATTCATAAAATAAACAAATTTTAACTAGTTTCTAAAATAAAATTACAGATTACATTAATTATATGTTATAAAGAATTAATGTGATCATTATAGTTGTACCCAAAAAAAAAAGCCATTGAAGGAAATAAGAAGACGGAAATAACGAAATACAACAACAAGAAGAAGAAAATACAGCAAGAAGAAGACGGAAATAACGAGAGGAAGAAGAAGGGAAAAAAATACCTGAAAGTTGAAACTGAAAGATGTTGAATCGGTGGAGAAGAAGAACATGATACGATGTTGCCTGTTGGAGAAGAAGGACATCACAGCCGCAGCCGCAGAAGTGATTTTTGGAAAGGAAAGGAACCCTAAATTTTAGTCTTATTATATATTAATGGGCTTTATGATCATCATGGGCCATAAATTGATTCTTATGTGTTTTAAACTCATACCCGCGGGCTACCCGCACCCGCACCGCGCCCGCCCCGTTTTTTTGCGGTGTGGGGCGGGGCGGACATACTTACATATGCGGGCTCAATATTTAGGCTCGACCCGCAAAAAATGACGGGTAAAACGGGCTTTTCCCGCGGGCCGGGCCCGTTTTGTCACCCCTATGTGTAGCTAACACATCTACCTTGCTTACTAATTGCTTAATCTGCTCGCTAGTGTGTATGTTTTGGTTTAAAAATTCCTTGTTTGTTTGAGATTAGGTAGCTATGAAATTCTCCATCATTAACTCAAGGTTTGATTTTCTAGGAACATTAGGAGCAGTCTTTTGATATCCTGGTGGTGTAGCTGGTGCTTGACCTGGTGCGTATAAAGCATTGTTATTCTTATAAGAGAAGTTCAGATGATTCTTCCAACCCGGGTTGTATGTGTTCGAGTACGGGTTTCCTTGAGCATAATTCACTTGATCTGTGGGAATTCCTGCTAATAGTTGACAATCAGGGACAGCATGTCCTGGAACTCCACATAACTCACAGTTAGGTGTTACCGCAACCACGATGGCTGTTGGTGTTATGGCCAAGTTGTCGATCTTTTGGTTAAGTTGGTCAAACTTTGCATTGACTTGGTCCATACTACTCACTTCGTACATACCTCCTTTTGTTGGTTTCTCAGTTGCGACTCTCTCACTTCCCTATTGGTAATGATTTTGAGCCATACTCTCGATAAGTGCATAAGCATCATTATATTCTTTGTCCATTAGTGCGCCGCCTGCAGCAGCGTCAATCGTCGTTCTTGTGTTGTACAAGAGTCCATTGTAGAAAGTATGGATGACCATCCATTCTACTAATTCGTGATGTGGACAAAGTCTCAGCATATCTTTGTATCGTTCCCAAGCTTCGAAGAGTGACTCGTTTTCCTTTTGCTTAAATCCGTTGATTTGAGCTCTTAGCATAGCTGTCTTGCTAGGTGGGAAATATCTTGTCAAGAAGACTCTCTTTAGTTCCTCCCACGTAGTTACTGAATTCGAGGGTAGAGATTGAAGCCAGGCTCTCGCTCTGTCTCGAAGTGAGAAAGGAAAAAGGCGTAATCTAATTGCTTCTTGGGTAACTCCATTAGCTTTTACAGTATCTGCGTACTGCACAAATATCGAAAGATGAAGGTTCGGATCCTCGGTAGGATTTCCGGCGAATTGGTTTTGTTGCACGACTGATATCAGCGAAGGTTTCAATTCGAAATCGTTTCGGTTGATAGCTGGTTCAGCAATACTGGAATGCGGCTCAGCTTGTGAAGGACTAGCGTAATACTTTAGTGGATGATTTGGTTCTTCAGCCATTTCTGCGTCCTTCGATGTTCCAACTGGTCTAGGTGGATCAACTTGAAGATCTGGAATGTTGTATTTTCGTTGGTATTCGAATATTCGTCTTCTTAAATGTAAGAAGCGTTCTAATTCTTGGACTGGAGGTTGCAAGTCTTCGCCTTGAGAGCGAGTACTTGGCATACACTCGGTAAATTAGATTAGGGAAAATAAGTTGTTACCTTAGTCTAAACAGTGCTACTCTAATAGTGCACTAGTGACTAAATCAAGGTCCCCGGCAACGGCGCCAAAAACTTGATGGGGCGAAGACGCAATGTGTCTAGCGGTATCTGAACTGCAAGCGCACAACCTATCAAAGTAATATAAAAGATTGCCGAACCCACAGGGACTTTGTAATCACTCTAGTGCTAGAAGGTCTGCTAGTTTAGCTAAGGCGGAAATTTGTCACAATTATGGTTTTAAGGATTAAAAACGGGAATTAAACTTAGTTTAAGGAAATAATGAGAAGGCGGTCGGTATGTAATTATATTAACCTATGCGGGTCAATCTAACCTAAGCTTATAAAGATGGTTCACTTAAATTATTTTGTAGAGATTACCACTTTAAAAACCCTCGACTCACACTCTCGTGGTCTTATCTCAGATCTTACTCCTAAAGCCCTATGCCTGCTCTCGCTAGCCCATAAGTGTTTAGAAAATAATTTTTGAAAACTTAATAAGTCTAATTCATTTTAAAGCGCTCTCGCTGTATTTAAATCAAATGCCTAACTTTAGCTATCCGGTTAAAATCTCACACTCTCGTGGTCTCGACCTAACCTATTTCACTTTTCTTACTCTCGTAACAAAAAGATTGATTTTAATTATAAAAAGCCACAGCCAGAATATAAGTTCTTAATTATTTTTAGCTTAGATTTGATTTATCCGTTTTGGTTTAGTTTATTACATACCGACTAATTAATTTAGCTACTCATTTTTATTATACCAACAGACAGATACAGAATGAAATAAACAAATATTAAAGCATGCATTATAAAATAATAATAGAAACTTAACATAAATAAATAAATAAATTCAATATAAATTACAAAACAAAAACCTGAATAATTTAATTCTTAAACTCCTTCTTCCACAAATTGGCAAGCTCGGAGTGTCGGAATCGGAATCGAAACAAAATAACAAGTTCTGAGGCTAAAAAGAAATTTAATTGAAATAACAATTTCCTAATGTTGGAAATTGTTATTGAATGGGTTGGAAATAAAAGGTAAACACAGCAAGAACAAAGCTGGAAAATAAATGGGTTCAAAGCAAAAACGGCAGAGCTTCCGCGTAAAAATCAATAATAAACTCTGTCCTTTTTTCATTTGTTCCTTGGGTATTTATAGTAGATGATTTGGGCAGTTGAATTGGTAGTAGCGTGGGCTTCGTTCCGTTTTGAGAAAATCCAGCAGAAGTGGCGTACTGGGTATTGCTTCAGTTGAGGAAAAGTAGGAGTCTTCGAAGACTCGTTGCACGTCTTCATAAGTATCTTCAAATAAATTAAATAACTTTCCTTGTCACGTTCGTGACATGGGCGTAACGGTCATGTTTCTTCAAATAAGCGCGTCACGATCGTGATAGTGTTGTGACGATCGTGAGACCTCTAAATAGCTCGTCACGGTCGTGAGTCAGTTGTGACGACCGTGAGAGCAACAAAAAATGCAGACTTAGCAGAATTGATCTCTTGATCTTCTTTTCATGCTAGATTTGGTTCATTTGATCTTTTTCTCATAATTTAGCTCTAGACATGTTATACCTGCAATGTGACATAAAAAACTCGAACAATCAGGCGTTAAAAGGGTTAATGTACGATAAAACGGACTAAAAACATAGTAATAATGTGATACGATTTCTCGTTATCAGCGGTCTAATTGGTGTGCCTTCACCTCGGGATAGGTTGCACCCTGCCTCTCTTCTTTTGCGTTTCCATTTGCAACACTCGAGCGCCGATAGACGACATATTTGGGTTTCCTTCAAACAGACGTCGAGGTTATTCAAGACGTACTTCGACTCCATCCAAAATTTCAAGGATAAGTGGTACTCGGTGAAGCCCATCACCGAGTTCGCCTTGGACAACCTATATTTTTGGAGGCAGGATGCTAATGGCGAGGAGTAACTACTGTTGAAGATCCCCCTTAGGTGGGAGTCAGACCATTTCGATCTGTCGACCACCCACTACAGTGTGAAGCACGGGCTCTTGGGGGCCGAGGACAAGCTGGCCTATAAAAAATTGGTGTCATACGTCCGTAGCTTTAGCCCTGCGACCTGTGTAGATATAAGGGACCGACCGATATTGGGCGACGATGGTTTGCCCATTTTAGAACCTCGAGTGATTAACACGAAAGTTGTGCTTGAGTGTCATTCAGATGATGAAGCAATTATATTGCTAGGTAGTATATCCTCGATCTTCATTCATTCATCTTTTTAACTTGTCTTGCTGACTTATTTCATTTTGCAGGAGACATGCCTACACTCCGGGAGCGAGCACTGAAGTTGGCCAGCCAGGCTGGGCCCCCCCAAAAACCAAAGAAGAAGAAAAGCAAAAGCCGCGTTCAACAAGTGGCTACCGAGCAAGTGGCCGGTGGGTCTGGGAGCGTTAGTTTGTCTCAACCTTTACCTTGGTCGGAGACTCTTCCAGTAACATCAATGCCAGCTAACACAATCTTGTTGGATGACTCTCCCCGACACCAAGCGTCCCCGTACAGAGGGTACTGCTTCTCCCAGAGGTCCTCCTGAAAGTCAAAGGGCCTACCTCCTCCCCCTTGCTTCTCGGAGCGAGAAAGCTTCATCTCAGAGTGTTCCTTTGCGGTGTTGTTCGGCGAAACCAAGACCATCCTCAATCAGGAGCCGGCGAGCAGGTGTGCTGATCTTTCTCAGGACATAGTGTTTGTGATCAGGTTCATGGAGACGACCATGGTCATATCCGACAACTTCTGCCCGTTGTCCGCTTTGAGGGATGCGGAGGAATCACTGCATGCCATCACTACTGAGCGCAACATGCTCTCTCAGAACCCGCTGAACTATAAAGAAGAATACAAGCTTCAAGAAGGGTTGAAGGATGATTTGAACGAGGTGAAGCGGGAGCGTGACACTTTGACAGAGGAGAATAAGAGGTTGAAGGAGAAGGAGGCCAAGCTCACTGAGATCAAAGCGGAGAATGGGCATCTCAGATGGCTCTCCCCGGGGAGGGTGAGACTGACGAAAATCTAACCTTGAAGAACCGGGCTGACCTGATTTCTCGGATCAGGGGCCTTGAGAAGGATGTTATTGGAGTTTTCAAAGAGGCTTTCGACAACGCCATCTACCAACTCAAGGTTATTAACCCTGGGCTTGTGACCGAGGGGAGAGCCTTCAACTTTGTTGTGACTGACGGGGAGATCGTATGCCCCTTTACTGGTGAAGAAGAAGAAGAGGATGAGGAAGGTGACAAGGAGGAGCACACCGAGGAGTAGGTTTGGCCGATGCGCCTTAGTTTTGTCTTCTAAGGCCTGCAAGCTTTTTAAGTTGTTTTTATGGCCTGCGCACCAAGTATATTATTTTGTAAGTACTTTACCGGCCAGTTTTGGTCGGGCCTATAATACAATGGTTTTACTTATTGTTAAGTGTTCAATGTTGATTATATCGTGATCTTTTGTGTTCAACTGTTAGGCTCATCGGTTTAGGGAACCGACAGGGTAATTTTATTAATGATGTTATGAATTCGTTTGCTCGACTATTTTAGACTCGTCAGTTTAGAGAACCAGCAAGGTTCGGGTTTTACGTCCGCTATAAGTCGGTCGAGGGTCGCGGTCGTGCCCCTGATCCCGAGGCTTGGGCCTTCCTATCGCGAGCTGGGTGCCCTGCCAATGTGGTACTGCGGCGCTAGAGTTCCTTTTGAAGTGTCCAACATTGAGGGAGGTCATGCCCGTCTCTTGGAGGTTTTGAACTTCCTTTCGATTTGTGATGAAGTGGCTTGGTCGTACCTTCCATAACTTCGCAAGCTGACTAGTTGTAGTATTGCTTAAGTTTTTCAGCATTCCATGGTCGAGTAAGTTCTTCTCCTTGTAAGTTCTCGAGGTAGTAGGCCCCGTTGTCCGTTTTGAGGTGGACTAGCGCTCCCAGACCCACCGGCCACTTGCTCGGTAGCCACCTGTTGAACGCGACTTTTGCTTTCTCGTGGGTTCTTCTGGTTCCGTCGGAGGACCAAACTACCCACTTGGAATTCTCTCTTTATAACCTTCGCGTCATGGCGTAAAGCGATTATTTGTTTAATTAAAGTTTCTTGCAGGGATGCCTCTGAACGAATTTCTTCAACAAGGTCCAGTTCTACCCGCAAGGCTTCGTCGTTTAGCTCCTCGTCGAGGGGCGTTTTGATTTGCCTCGTTGGTTCTCGTATTTCTACTGGGATGACCACTTCAGTTCCGTAGGTCAGTCTGAATGGAGTCTCCCCGGTCGTGGAATGTAGAGTCGCGCGATATGCCCAAAGGATATTGTGCATCTCCTCGACTCATGCCCTCTTAGCTTCACCGAGCTTGCGTTTTAGTCCTCGTAGGATTGCCCTGTTAGCTGCCTCCGCTTGACCGTTAGTTTGAGGGTGCTTGACGGACGTGAAGTGCTGTTTTGTGCCTAAGTTGGAAACAAAATCTTGAAATCTTTTGTCCGTGAATTGCGTCCCGTTGTCGGTAATGAGGACTTGGGGTATGCCAAAGCGGGAAAGAATATTTCTTTTGAAGAAATAAAGTATATTATGTGCGGTGATCTTGGCCAGGGCTTCGACTTTGATCCATTTGATAAAGTAATCCACCCCGACGATGAGGTATTTATTCTGTTAAGAGTCGGTCACGAATGGTCCAAGGATATCCATTCCCCACTAGGTAAAGGGCCATGGGGAAGAAAGTGTTTTCACCTCGTTAGGGGGAGAGAGGTGCATGTTCGCGTGTCTCTAGAACTTGTCACACCTCTTGATGTGTTCCTTGGCATCGTGTTGCATCGTCGGCCAATAGTAGCCCACCCTTAAAGCTTTTTACGTGCCAGCGATCTCCCGCCGAGGTGTTGAACATTAATCCCTCCATGAATTTCTCATAGGATGTCGGGGACCTTTTCCTCTTCGACACATTTGAGAAGTGGGATGGAAAAGCCTCGTCGATATAGTTTTCCCTCGAGGAGGACGTAAGAGCATGCCCTTCTTTTAGTTGCGGATGCCTCATTGGGGTCAGCTAGGAGATCGTCCTTTGTGAGGTAGTTATGGATGCGGGTCATCCAGCAGTGGGCGTCGCCAACGGAGTTTACTTCGAGTAGAGGAAGCGATTTCTCAATACTCAGTCGAGGAAGGATCTCTTGGATTACGGATTTGTTCCCGCCCTTCTTTAGCGAGCTCTCAAATTTGGACAAGACGTCTGCTCATGTATTATGTTTGCGGGGAACGTACTGGACTTCCCAAGCGTCAAACTTCTCCAGTTTGTCTTTCACTAGAGCTAGATATTCGATGAGGTTTTCATTTTTAGCATGGTATTCTCCCTTCACATGGGACGCCACGAGTTGAGAGTCTGTATATATTTTTACTTATTTCGCCCCCAAGTCTTCGGCCAATCGTAATCCTGTGAAGAATGCTTTGTATTCGGCCTGGTTGTTTGAAGTCGGGAAGGCCAGTGCCAGAGATACTTCGATTAAAATGACCTTTTTGTTCTTGAGGATGATGCTTGCGCCGCTCCCAGTTGATCTAGATGCACCATCGACGAATATCGTCCACTTGTGGGTACCGTTGGTCGGGATCGGGTTATGTGTCATCTCAGCGATGAAGTCGGCCAATACTTGTGCCTTCAAAGCCTTCCTGCTCTTGTAGTGGATGTCGAACTCCAATAGTTCCCGGGACCACTTCAACATTCTACCGACCATATCTGGTCGACAGAGGAGTTGTTTGATAGGTTGATCTGTTTGGACTTTGATCGTATGGGCGAGGAAATAATGTCGTAGTCTCCTTGCCGAGTTTATTAGGGCCAAAGCGAATTTATCGATCTGTTGATATCTTAGTTCGGGGCCCTGAAGGGCTTTGCTCGTGAAGTAGATGGGTTTCTTCCCATTAGTAGTTTCACGGATGAGGACATCGCTGACTGCCTCTGTCACAACGTACATGTATAGGTATAACATTTCTTTTTCCAGCGGTTGTGACAGGACCGGTGGTTCAGAGAGTTCCCTTTTGAAGTGGACTAGCGCTTGTTCACACTATTCAGTCCATTCGAAGGTGGCCTATTTGCACAGTAGTTTGAAGAAAGGGAGGGCATGTTGTGCGGACTTGGCGAGAAGCGGGATAAGGAGGCGAGCATGCAATTAAGAGACTGGATGGACTTCTTTGAGTTTGGGGTTGGGAATTCCGAGAATGCCCTACATTTGTCGGGGTTGGCTTCGATCCCTTGTTCGGTGTGGTAGAAGTCGAGGAATTTACCCACCCGAATATCAAAGGTGCATTTTTTAGGGTTGAACCTCATCATCCATTGCCTCGCCTGCTCGAAGACCTTCTGGAGATGTTGAGCATGTTCGACTTCCTCGTCTGACTTCACGATCATGTCGTCCATATATACCTCGAGCATGTCCCCGATCTCTTCTCGGAAGACTTTGTTCATCATGCATTGATATGTGGTCCCGATATTCTTCATCCCGAAGGCTATCACATGTAGTAGTAGTTTCTCATCGGGGTCATGAAGGCCGTGTGCCACTTGTTTGTGTCCGACATAGGGATTTGATTATATCCACTGTATGCGTCCATAAAAGACAAGAATTTAAAACCTGCAGAATTTTCGACCAGTTTGTCTATATTAGGCAAAGGAAAAGCATCTTTGGGACATTCCCTATTGAGATCAGTATAATCAACACACATTCGCCATTTTCCATTATTTTTCTTAACGAAAACTACATTAGAGAGCCAAATTGTGTATTGGGCTTCATAAATAAAATCAGCCTCTAAGAGGTCTTTTACAGCTTGCTCGGCAGCCTCCGCTTTTTCGGGAGACTGCTTGCGCCTACGCTGTGCTACGGGCCTAATGGCCGGATCTAAAGCTAGTTGATGACTAACGACCTCGGGTTCGAGCCCGAGCATCTCAGTAGCGCTCCACGCGAACAAGTCTGCATTCTCTCTGAGACAAGTTGTAAGTTATTCCTTTGTTGCTGATGGTAGTCTGATACATATCTTCACAGTTCTGTCGGGATCATCGCCTAGGGGGATAAGCTCGAACTCGCTGTCAGGGATTGGGCGGAATGGATGGGTTGGAGCCTTCCCGTTGATAAGGCCATGTGTTTCGGTGTCTTCTTCACCAAGCTGACTGTTGAGATCGATGGAGTTGACTCGCAGGGAGGGTGGTTGCTCTTCGACTCTGGGTTTCTTGCTACTCTTGGATGTGTTGATTATGGCTTGTCCTTTGACTGCAACATCATAGCATCTCCGGGAAGCTTCGATGTCTCCGTGGATCGTGAACATGCGACCCAGATTGGTGTAGTACTTCATTTTCAAGTGGACGGTAGACGGGACTACTGTCAACTTAGCCAGGGTGGGTCGACCAAGGATGCAGTTGTAGAGGGAGGGGTACTTTATCACCAGGAATTAGACCTTGGCTCCTCTAGCTGTTTCCTGTTCTCCAAATGTGACGAGGAGCTCCACGTACCCCCATGGTCTGGTGGTAGCCCCATTAAATCCTTGTAGGTCGGACCCAACATAAGAGATAATTTTGTCTTCTCCAGCTTTAGAGTCTTGAACAGATGGACATACATAATGTCCATTGAGCTGCCTTGGTCGACCAGGATATGTTGGACGTTAAAGCGCGCCATTTTTGCCCTTATCGACAGAGGGATACTCGAATTGGGTGATCCACCGGGACTCTCTTCGAGAAAAAATAGTATCGGCTTGGATCTTCCCTGGGATTTTGTCAGGGTTGCCAACTGTTCGGGTGCGGTCAACAAAATCTCGTCGAACTTCCGTTTCACAGAAATGGCGACGTTCTCGTTGTTTATCCCTCCTCTAGAGATGACCAAGGCGGTGGGGAAATCTTTCCACGGGCTATGTGCAGCAAGCCGTCCTCCCATGTTGACATCGGGGAGGTGGAAGTCTTCGGGTCGTGATATGCACGTCGCCACTTGGAAGGGAGATTCATTGTCTAGGGAGTCTTCGCGATTTCTTTTCGTGGAGAGTTCCTCGTGACGGGGAGTTTCACTTCTCTTGACGTATTGTTTAAGGTGACCCTCTTTGATCAGAATTTCGATCGCGTCCTTGAGGTGAACACAATATTCGGTCACATGCTCATGGCTCATATGGAAATATAAGTATTTGGACTTGTCAGTGTGGGGCTTGGGTGTTGTAGGTTTGGGAGAACCTTGCCCTTCCCTATTTGAAGTCAGATTTGATGCATTCGACGAGGATACGCTCGCAGGGAGAAGTCAGAAACGTGTATTCGGAGAATCGTCCCACAGGTCCTCGCCCTTTACGGATGTTGTGAGGCTTATCGTCTCTCCTTTTGTCCCCCGTGCATCGGGGAACAGTGTCGTCTTCATTTTTGGAGCTTATGGCGTCATCATGACTGCGGTTGCTCCGGACACTGTGTGCGACTTGTTTCTCCTTGTACCGAATGTATGCTTGGGCTTTGTGAAGAAGTTTGTCAAGGGTGCGAGGAGGTTCTATTCTTACTGCTCTGTTGAGTTTGCTCCCAGGAAGGAGTCCCTTTTCGAGGAGATACTTTTTCATGTAGTCAGTCGTATCCACCTCGACGGTCTCTTGGTTGAATCGCTCGATGTACGAGCGCAGCGTCTCGTTCTTCCCTTGTATGATGGCTTCAAGGGTTGCTTCGGTCTTGGGATGGCGTTGGGAGGCGGTGAAATGTCGTATGAACGCCAACCTCATGCTCCTCAAGGATGTGATGGACTCAGGTGCCAGGCTTTTGTACCACGCCATGGCCCCTTTCCGGAGGGTTGTCGAGAATAACCGGCACTTAACGTTCTCGGTGATATTGTTACGATAGTCGAGCATATCATTGATGTTGTCAACATGATCGTCTGGGTCAGTCGTCCCGTCATAAGGTGTTAGGTTCGGGGGCTTCTCTATACCTTTCGGGAGTGGTGCGTCCATAATAGCCCGTGAAAGAGGGCAGTGGGGGTCGTCTTCATCACTCCTCAGCGGGGAGTATACTTTGTTCCTCGGGCTCTGATCTCGCCGAGGAGGGCTCCTTGGTTGGTCTTGCACTCGTTCGGGGCGCCCCTTGGACCTGTTCTTCTTTGGCTCGGGGGAACGTCGCTCTCGACGAGGAGGCGAATGTCCCCATTTCTTGGATGCCTCTGGTTGGTGTCTCTCGGGTTGAGGTCCCTGCTCACGCCGGGGACGCCCAGTTTGACGCTTGGTTTCCAGCGCTATTATCCTTTCGTGTTGTTGAGTGAGCATGAAGTTGATTTGATTCAGAGCGTGCACCATGGCTATCATGGTGGAGTCTCCTTCGACTGACACTGGTATGGGCTGAAAAGCAGTGGCTAGCTGAGGTTGAGGGACACCATTATCCTCGGGCTCAAGTGATGGGGTCGAGGGTTGTCCGTCACGCACGTCAGACTCGTGGGTGACGACCACGTTGTCCTCATTGTTGCAGTTGACGAGATCCAAATTGTGGTTGTCACCGCGTTCGCCGACCATGTTGGAAGGGCGAGGGGTGAGTGAGCTTTGATCTTCTGGGATGGAAGAAGGGGATAACTAATTTCCCACAGACGGCACCACTGATCTTACCCGATCAGAAGGGTCTTCCAGTTGTTGGGTTGCGAACGTCACGTTTGATAGAAAGATGGGGGATGTACTTGCAAGGCACTCCGATGCTTAAGTGAGTATAGGTACAAAAATATGGTAAGTGGTGATAAGTTCAGAATACCTGACCCTTTAGTGAAAAAAGGGTATTTATATGTGCCCCCAGCGCTGGGCCAAGGTTCTTCTTTGGGCTGGATTAGCTAGGCCCAAGGAAGAACTGCCAAGGTACGCGTAGAAATGTGTAAGACCTAGCACGTGGTCCTTTCCTTGGTCCAATTGTCCCTACTTTAAGGATAGAAAGATGGACAGTTGGGTGACGTGACATACGATAGGGAGACGCAGTCTCCCTAGCATAAGCTAGGTGGATCGTATGCTTCGCCCGACAGTATAGATTGCTGCCCGCCGTGTAGAGTCTCTGCCCGACCTATGGATCATTTTCCCGACTGATTGAGCCTTTACTCGATGAGTTTGGACCTATGTCCAATAGAAATTTAGAGGCCCAATCCAGAACAGTACCATTGATCGAATTATTAATATGACACATTTAATAAGATCTTGTGTCTCATATCCTTTTCATGAGAATTTACAAGTCAAGCCCTTGAACTCTATGAAGTGACACCACTTCATTCTCATATAGGTAGACTATATCAGAAATGCACCCATGATTATGCATTCCAACAAACATATGTTATATGTCTATTAAGAAGAAAATCACATCCTACTACATTTATTCTTATGGTCTAAGTACATTTATCCCTTGAGATGTATCTATCATTAAGTACTTCAATCACTCTAATGATATACTTTCATCATTGAACTCAAGACTTAACATTAGTCAAGTGTGAGTTGAGTTTCCACTATTGATAATTAATTAGATATAGACTTGTTCCACATCCCTAATGATGTCTTCCTTGTATTCAATTATATCCAAGGACATCGTATCCTTATCGAGTGTGATTTATATATTAATAGTTAGAGAGACCAAAAACACTTAAATTTTGTTGATTCATATATAGAGATATTGAGAAACATTTTTCTAAAAATAGAGTTTGTTTTTCTGAAGTTTGAAAACTAGTTTCTTATTGTTCATCTTGTAATGTCTTATAACATATTGAATTAATAAACTGCTCTCTTCTTTGAATAAATCAATTTGATTTAACTAAATAAACAATTCTTTGTCCTCATCTCTTATATTTTTATTGTACTTAAATCATTTTATTAATTGTTTCAAACATCAAAGATCTTGTCCCTTATGAGAATGGTGTGTAATGAATCACCAGACTGAAACCTCAAACATTTCAATCATTTGCGGTATGGCAAACCAAGAAAACCTCCCACTTTACGATAAAATATGGATCAAACGAAAATTTCAAAGATCAATAGACATCTTGATTTTACTCCTCTTGTTCTCTCTCCTTTGTTTTCGTCTTTTCTCCATCTTCAACACCTTCACAATTCCATGGTTCCTTGCTTTCTCATGCGAATCTTGGTTCACTTTCACTTGGATTGTTATTCTCAGCGCTAAATGGACTCCTGCTGTTACCAAAACATACCCCAACCGTCTCCTTCAACAGTTTGTAATCAAAAACTATATCTATTTATATATCAGCATCGCAGTATTTGATATCCTGATGATTTGATTGTGTAATGTTCTAACCTTTTTGTTTTTTTAATCCTAGTAGAGTACGAGAGCTTCCACGTGTGGACTTGTTTGTGACAACAGCAGATCATGTTTTGGAACCACCTATGATAACATTGAACACTGTGTTGTCTCTTTTGGCACTTGATTATCCTGCTAATAAGCTAGCTTGTTATGTTTCTGATGATGCTTGTTCAGTTTTTACCTTCTATGGTCTTGTTGAAGCTTCTAAATTTGCTAAGTTTTGGGTACCTTTTTGTAAAAAGTATAATATTCAAGTTAGAGCACCTTTTAGATATTTCTCACAAGTTACTACCAAAAGTGAAGAAGGTTCATCAGAATTCAAACAAGAATGGTTACAAATGAAAGTAAGTAATGTAACAATATTACCCTGTCATGATTGATACATGTGTTTGGATAAGTACCATGGAACAAAAAATTGTTTTGTTTGTTCTGTTTTGTTGCAGGATATGTATGACAATCTTAGCCGAAAAGTTGAAGATGTCACCCGAAATTCTTTGTCGTTCAAATTTGAGGGAGAATTTGCAGTGTTCTTGAATACAGAAAAAAGAAATCATCCAAGTATAGTTAAGGTAATAAATAGAGTATAAGACTAACTAATCGCACTTGAATAATGTCAAATTTGAGAAAGACTACCATTACGTGTTTATAGGTTATATCGGAGAATAAGGATGATCTCCCTGATGGATTGCCTCACTTAATCTATGTATCGAGAGAGAAGAAACCGAATTATGAACACAATTACAAAGCCGGAGCTATGAATGTGTTGGTAATTTTGCTGATTAGATACTAATTCGTGTATTTTTGGTATCCGTTCTCATCTTTCTTGATTTAAATTTGCAGACAAGAGTCTCTGGATTGATGACGAATGCGCCCTTTATGTTGAACGTAGACTGTGACATGGTTGTTAGCAATCCCAAGATTATTCAACATGCTGTGTGCATTTTGATGGATTCTAAGAAAGGAAAAGATGTTGCTTTTGTTCAATGTTTCCAACAAGTTTATGATGGAATAAAAGATGACCCTTTTGGAAATCAATGGGTGGCTGCATTTGAGGTTTCTGATCTCAAATTCAAATGCATCTCTCACTTTACATCTTTTATAATCTTTGTGTTCACAAACTAATTCTGTTTTGTTTAATGCAGTACATAATAAGGGGCATGGGAGGACTTCAAGGACCTTTCTATGGAGGAACAAACACCTTCCATAGAAGAAATGCTATTTATGGTCTTCATCCTCATGAAAATCATTATGGAAAAAAAGGTCCATATTTATTGTATATTTTCATTTTTATTATTTCATTTAGTCTCCTAAATTAACAGTTAAATTATAATATGGTTGAGTTCATGATCGTCTTTGAGGATGTGCAAGACCGTCTACCACACAAGGTCCAAAATTTATCACGGTTAAACTGTGGCTAAATAGGGCCTCCTAAAATATTGTCATGGTTAAATCGTTGTTAAATAAGACCTCTATTTGTTTTGTTATCGTTAAACTGCGGTTAACGTATACAGCCTGAAAACACATGAGAGGGCTCTAGTTGAGTTAATTTGTATAAAGGATATGAAACTCACTTATTGAATTGTATCTTTAATAGGAAAGTTAGCAGAAAAGGCATTAGTACAGCAATTTGGAAGTTCAAATGAGTTTCTCAAATCAGTAACACATGCTTTTGAAGGGAGTGATTATTCTAGCAGTAATGGTACAAGTCCTTCCAATTTTATTGATTCAGCAATCCAACTATCTGATTGTGGATATGAAAATGGCACTTCTTGGGGTAATCAGGTAAGTTACTATATTCACATGTTTTTCACATAAAGTATTTGCGAAATTCAAGTTTTGTTGATTAAGCTTTGATGATTTTGGAAACTTCAGATGGGCTGGCTATATGGATCAATATCGGAGGATGTACCAACCGGGCTAAACATGCATAGAAAAGGTTGGAGATCAGAGTGTTGTACGCCAGATCAAACCGCGTTTACAGGCTGCGCTCCAGGAGGTTTACTCACGACGATGATCCAACAAAAAAGATGGGCTTCAGGCCTCACTGTTGTCTTCTTTGGCAAGCATTCTCCTGTAATGGGCATCCTCTTTGGTAAAATCCAAATCAGGGCAGGCTTGTCTTACTGTTGGCTTACGAATTGGGGTCTGCGTTCGGTATTTGAAGTTTGTTATGCAGCCTTAGTTGCTTATTGCGTAATCACCAACACCGGTATCTTTCCAAACGGATTCGGCCTATGGATTCCGTTGACTCTTTTTGTGATCTACACTATACATACATTACAAGAGTATCGATCAAAAGGGCTATCATTAAGATATTGGTGGAACAACCAGAGAATGGTTACAATGAGAACCACAAGTGTGTGGTTTATTGGATTTCTGTGTGCCATGATTAAGCTCTTAGGGATATCTGATACAGTCTTTGAAATAACACAGAAGGAAACACCGAATTCTATAGCTTCCGGAGATAATGCAGATGCTGGTAGGTTCACATTCGATGAGTCCCCGGCTTTTGTCGTTGGCACAACCGTTTTGCTGGTGCAATTAACAGCCATTGTTGTTAAAATTTTGGGGTTACAGTTAGAGGCTAATAGCAGAAATGGGTGTGGAGTAGGTGAGTTGATGTGTAGTGTGTATCTAGTAGTATGTTACTGGCCATTTCTGAAAGGGTTGTTTGCTAGAGGTAAATATGGGATTCCATTATCTACCATTTTCAAGTCAGCACTTCTTTCATTTATTTTTGTGCACTTGTGTAGAATTGATGTTATAAGTTGATACTATTCTTGAGATTTAATCAAGTTTTATGTACAGTTTGTTCTCATTTTTCTCATAGCCTTTAGCAAGGTCTTAAAAAACGGTCTAAGACAGCGAAAACGGCCGCGACAAAACGGTTTTGGCAGATGTCGATACTGATTCAGTTATCACCGTTTTTTACATTAAAGAATAAATTGTGGTTAATTCACCCCGCGACGACTCCAACAAGTGTTGCGACATCTATATCGACCAAAACAATATTTTCACCCATAGTTATAAGGGTACTATCTGCCGTAAATATTTTCATGTTAATGAAAAATGTGAATAAGTGGAAAAATGTGTGGGTAAATGTGGCATATGATAAATGACTCTAGATTCAAGTATTCAGTATTGTTTAAAGGGTATAAATGAAGCATTAAACTCGAAATAAAATTAAAATGGGAGTGTAAGCATTGCCTGATTCTAGAGTCATGTTGATTTCTCTGAACTACTAAAAAAAAGATTGTGAATATTTACTTCAATAGGATAATATCGATGATCGATGAAGAAAGATTTATTTATCTTCATCTTTGTACAATATGAAGAAAAAAAAAAATACAAAAAATGGTTAAAGTGATCAACACCTCAAAGTATGTTTAAGAAGTTTATTCTTTTATTTAAAATCCTTTGTAAAATAGTAAAAAATCTCTCATAAATAAAATTTACACACATATACTCTTCAAAGGCTTTCTAAAATTATTTTCAAAAATAATTTATATGAGAAAAATATTTTTATCTATTAATAATTATATAGAAATATTTCGAACAAATTCTTGTGGTCTTCAGTTGGAGCAACAACAGTAATAGGAGAGGTGGTGGGGTACCTGCAAGATATTCCGACGTTCAAGTAAGTTTCAATGAGATGATGAAAGTAAGACAAAAGCGTTAGAAAGTGTAGAATTAGGTGAGATAGAATTGAATATTTGTCCCTCAAAGGGAGGAGGATATTTATAAGGGCACGTGGTCAAAGATACGGGCGCGTGGTCCGCAACTGGTTCAAACTGTCGCGCGAGTTTTGGAGGGCAGTTGGTCGTGTGCTAACCGTCAAGCGCGTGAGGGGGAGATCCCCAACGACTATAATTCTAACGACTATATTCCTTATTGGGCTATGCTCAAATCTGGACTGGGTTAGACCTTGTCCAATTGCTGGACATCTGCCAGTCCAGTCCGAAACAATAAAAGATTATGACGATTGCATAATCGATTATCATTGTAAACACACCTCATAATCAATTATGGCGTCGAAATAATTGATTATGCTATGTGTGTAAGATGAATAATCGATTATAGATAATGTATAATCGATTATAATGTCTACTAGGTCTAATATTTCTTAAAATACCTTTGAATAATTGATTATATTCTTATATTATAATTTAATTTGTTTATTTAATTTTGATAAACCCATATTATTTATCAATATACAATTAAAATGCGTATATAGCCTATTAATGTAAGTATATAGTGTAATCTAAGAGATATTGAATTAGATTATCCAGTATTTTTTAGAACTTTCTCGATTATGAGCGATAACAATGTAGTTATTATTTTTCCAGAACTCTTATGAATGTTAAAGTGCTGAAAATAAATGCAAAAAAAAATAAATCATTAGGATTATACTAGTTCTCATTTGCAACCAATGGTATATCTAGTCCCTTCACACCCTTTGAGAGATTTCACTATATTGGAATATGTATAAACCTCAATCCAAGGTCACTCATACACTTTTCTAACATAAACAAGATATGACACCACTTTCTTTTCCACTTGAATAGAAAGCACACCACTTTCTTTCTAAAATAATGATCATTTAACATTTTGTGATCAAAATAGAATTTTGATAATAGATGAAGAAATATTTGTACTTGAATCAATTATGTAGTAATTGATCTTCCCTTTATTTTGATTGTAATCCAAACATATATACTTAAGTGCTCAGAATAATATGAATGAAACTCTTTTCAATGAAATATAAGTTATGCACAAAATTTCATTTTTAATGGATATATAAACATTTGAAAATATTGTTTGAATTATGTAAAAATAGATGCATGCAAGAGTTGGATTAAAATCAGATATGAAATGTCTTAAATACATGTCTTGAAACCCCTATGAGTAGGTACATATCAATGGAGCAGTCCCATGAAAGTTTCCCATGCAAAACAGTGTCACTGGTTGATGAAAAAGTGCAGGTTTTCGCAAGGTAACGATTATTGATAAGTGGTAATCAATTACCACAGGCCAAAATCTATATTTTTTTAATTTTGAAAGCTAGCTCGAAAAATTGTGTAAATTATGACGGTTTAAAAATGTCACAAATTACAAAAAATCAAAAAATTGAATTTTTAAACCTGATAATCGATTACTGATGAATGGTAATTGATTGCTACAATTGCTTGGCCATAAAATCTTTGTTTTAATGCATATAAAGTGGAGTTTTCAAATATTTTCAAAAGGAATGCATATGATAGAAATAAAATGAACTAGATGATGTTTTTCTGAACATTTTAAAGCGATATAACATGAATTGCAATCAAACCTTAATCATGATCAATCATCTTGACTCTTTCTTTTGATTCCAAAGTATATGATTACTTGATCTTATTGAACTACCCTTCTAACTTTTTCTTATTTGATAAATTTTTGTCTTCATCAAAATCCAATTAAGATAGATGATGAAAAATCTTCTTCACAATCTCCCCTTTTTGATGATGACAAAATAATTGATGGGAAGTTTTTTATTAACATTTGATACACTTTATTTATACCCCTATATTGGATATCTTCCCCTATCTTGTATGTCTTTGATTTCCTAAAATACAATAAAAAAACAACCATCCATTCTCCCACTTTTACATTATAAAAAAGAAAAGGAGTAAAATCTAAAGGAGTATAATATATAAGGAAATGATATAAAGATATAATAATGTTGACCTTCTTCACTATGATATCATTTGGAGTCAAAGTTGATGTTTCTTCAAAACATATTTCAATCAATGAAACTTTTAGAATTACAAATCATATAATCTTGTATCTTAAAGGATCAATCTTGATTTGACAATACTAGCATATGATCTTCAATTACCTACAAAACAATTAATAATACTTTAGTACCCAATATTCTTTGGATACTCTTGGGATCTCCCTTCCTCACCGATACATACTCACTATAAGGAATATCATCATTTCTTATGTAGCAAATATTAGAAGTATTGTCTTTTGCATTATACAATAGAAATGAGTAGGTCTAAAAACATGATTCTTTTATTTACATAAAAGTTATTTCTATAAGGTCTTTTATGATGATTTATAACATGTTTTTTCTTTGATTCTTCATTTTTAAATTTTCTATAGCCTTTACAAATATGGTTTGGCTTCGTTGTTTGTACTTTTAGTAGTAGTAAGCGTTCCCAAATATACTAGACTAAATCTCCTTGAATATGGTGATGAACTTGTTTTCCACGAAGACTTGTTGCTCTTTGTAGTCTTGTTGCAAAATTCGAATGAGGAACATTCTATGTTTCAATTGTTAAGTTGTTGTTATCTATATTATCATAAGAGTAATCAAAATCACACACACACACACACACACACACACACACACACACATATATATATATATATATATATATATATATATATATATATATATATATGTGTGTGTGTGTGTGTGTGTGTGTGTGTGTGTGTGTGTGTGTGTGTGTGTCGTTCGTCTTCAACAATCATGTTGAAGATATATGTGGGCCAACAAATGGATTGTGATTTTTTTTCACATTTTGTTCACTACACCTCATGTAGTGATTAAACACCCTATGGAAATTCCAAAATACACTTTATATCGTCCGGATTCCAATCTCTAGACTAACCCCATGAATATATTTTACTTTCTTAGATAGTAAGTTAGAAGAATTTTGATTTTTTTTAATAAATATTACATTATAAGTCATTCATAAATAAACCTGACATTAAACCATACACATTTGTTATTCAATAATAAGACTAAAATGTTAAAATGTCAAATTCAAAATGTCATAATCAATCCCACAACAAACCATAATACAAAATATAAAAATACAATGTAAATGATAGATATTATGTATATTTGACACCCATGTTCCTCGTTTTCCTTCTATATTGTGACACATGTCATGTATTTGCTAAGACGACATGCAAAGTGACCATATGAGGAGTGCCTTCCTTAAACCTGCTCCTAGCTATCGCCTCTCTCCCAATAGCCAAAATACAGTGACATATCGATAAAATATCTACGACATGTTTCACCTTTATCAACTCCTCCTATAAGATCTCTTGATGAGATGATCTCGGGAGATCTCATTTTACATATGGTGTTATGTAAGGATGTAACATTCCATAAACCATTGGATGTAGCTATATTTCATAATCCAAAGGACAAGGTGTAACACCCCAAAATTTTCCTCTTATTTATTACCAATTTCGAGTAGCTTCTGACCTGATCAGAAGGAACCTTCCAAGTGGTGAGCAACAACTACGGTGATGGACTGGGAGGGGGTGTACCTGCAAGGTACTCCAATGCCAAAGTGAGAATGCAAGTACAAAAAGGTAGAAGAGATTAAGATTCAAAATTCCTGACCCTCTGATGGAAAAGGGTATTTATAGTGTGCCCCCAACATTGGGCCAAGGTTCTTTCTTGGGCTGGATTAGCTAGGCCTAAGGAAGAACTGCCAAGGAATGCGTAGGAGCAAGTAAGACCTAGCGCGTGGTCTTGCCCTTGGTCCAACTGCCCCTACATATCAGGAGATGAGTGGGTAGTTAGGTGACGTGGATCACGTGGGGGAGACGCTCTCCCCACGTCTCTTGATTGGTTCGTGGGTCGTGCCCGACGAACTGGGCCTCTGCTTAACACAGACTTGCAGGCCCAGTCCAGAACAGGAGCCCCCTAAGTCGTAACTCCAGAGTGGAGTGATAACTTAAGAGGGAGCGTGTTGAGTGCAATCAGTCAATGTCGAGGAGATTCGAAGGCACATGTATAGCGATGTTAACGAAGCTTAAGTTTTGACAAGTTGAGGAGAGATACCTACTCGAGTAGAATCGTGTATGACGTTTCCTTCGCGCTTTCCATTGTCGAAGATAAGGGTTCCATCTTTCTATGGTGTCGAGGACATCAATGGGCAATGTCGAGGCCCGTCTAAGACAGCGTTGGTGGTGCCCCGTGGGAATTCCTCTTTGTCGGGGAGAATTACCTGCTCAGAAGGTCCACGAACATTCGTATGGTGTCGAGGACGTGTGTGCTTCTTTAAGGTGTCGATGATAAGTGTGCCTGGTGCCTCTTGAAATTCCCAAGAGCAACGCGTCTTGTCTTTTCTCTCTTAAATTCCATTTAATGCACGTCGTTTCGTTTTCTGTGAGACGGTGCATTAAATGCTTGTCACCCTAGGGAATCTAGGGAACCTAAGAAATGATTGCCTAGGCGCTCCCTTCCACGCAGAGTTTATAAAAGGAGCTTGGGGGACCACTTCTTCACTTTACGCTTTCATTTCTCCTCTCAAGTTCATCGGACGCACATCCATCTCTCACAAGAATTACTGATGTCATCGTTGCTTCGCCAGAATCATGTCAAGTACGGTTTTTGTACCTTTTATGATAAATTAGGCTTAGTTTGCTAGTTAGTACGGTGGTTTATCCGTCGGAATAGACGAAGAGGCCCTTCCCTCAGGCCGTTTTAAGGAGGATACAGATGAATCTCCCGGGTACATCTTGGATTTGTCATGAATGTGCTGGGCAACCTTAGATATTTTCCTTGAATATTTCGGGCATCTTTCGAATGTCCCAGGTGTAGCGGTAAAATCGTGAGTGTAAGCTATTGATTAACTTAACTCGATGTACACAGAGTCGCCACCGCGCTTTTGTTTATTTCCAAAAGGAAAAAGGTAAAAGAACGAATAAAAACCTAAGGATCTAAAAGCAAAAGCTAAAAGAAATAAACAGAGAATGAGTAAGGGGATTGGTTACGAACCGGGAAGGTTTTAGGCACCCGACTCGTCCGTGGTACTCCACGGGAGCCCTTTGAAATATTTATTGCTTTTTGGTTTGAAATTGGTTTGCTTAAAAAGATTGAAGAGATGAGGAGAAGAATGTTTTTTAATGATTTTGTGTTTGATGAGGTTTTTAATGCCTCATGCCTACGTACCCACAAAGTGCAATGCGAGATCAAAACCTCGTAGTTCGTGGTACAAAATTTAAAAGAAACAATGAGTTGAATTAATTTTAAAATGTAGAGATAAGTCGTCATCCTTTAGCGAATAATTCCGCTAGAAAGGATGAATCATATCTAAACATATGAAAAGAAAAGTGCACAAAGGCACAAAAACAATTGAGTGAGTTTTGTATTTTTATTAAAGTATGTAAGAAAAGATTTCAATATATTTACATGACTTAACATTTATTTAAGAAACAAAGTGAAAAGATTAAAAATCGCTTGACCTAAGTCAAGGTTTGATTATGAAAGTGTTTGAAGTTTAGAAAACAAGAAGATTTTTGAAATAGGGAGAAGTTTTGAAAATTTAAGAATGGGGAGGAGATGAAGGGACTAATCCTAATACTTGAATTAAAAGTTAAGAAAAGAGTTTACCAAACCATATTATGAACAATCTTCATGGTAACCGGAATTCCATCTTCAAAGGCTAATGAAGTAACTTGAGGCCAAAGTTTCTAATCCATTCCAACTTGAGCAAGGGGGGAGATCTTAAAGTCTAAGTCCATTCTCCAAAAGCTAGGGATAGTAACCATGGTCCGAAATTAAAGTCACAAGTCTTTTAAGTGTTTAATCCTTTATTAATGTTTTGATATCCAAATGGACAAAATAAAAACCACAATCACAATATAAACATAAACAAATGATATATGATATAATATGATAAAGCATAATAAAGAGATAAGGGAGCAAGAAATTAAAATAAAAGGATAAGGTGCGAGAGATTAAATTTAAACGGATTATATTCACAATATTATAATATTTACAATATAAAGTGGTATGATGAACTTAATCAAGCACAACCACGAAAAGAAAAATAAGATCGAGGCAACCGGATCCAAGTGGATCTTAATCCGAATCGGGACAACTTTAGGTCTATGTTAAGCAATCGCCGAGTAATTTACGAAGTAATTACCCTACAAATGAGGCCGGCCATCACTAATGAAAGTGGAAAATATTAGTGTTAATACATGTTAGAGAAACGATATAATGGATCGTTCTCCGAAAACATGTCACACTAAAAGAAAAAGGATGGTCTAATCTTAATCGAGATTTTCGTTGATTTTATCGAAAGCAACCTATCACGATCTCAAAGTATGGAGAATGATCCAAATGATCATTCATCCATAGATTTGAAATAATGAAGGTTAAACTTATCGGAAATCAACAATCTACGAATCGGAGATTGTCATCGACCAAAAGAGAAAAAGATGAAGAAAAATGGATCTACAAAAAAATAAATCCATAAAAGAATTGAAAATATTTTTAAAATCTTTTCTTAAAAAATCCATTTCTAAAATCTTTCTAAAATTATTTTTCTAAATCTTTTTCTTAAAGAATTATTTTAATAATATTCTAAAAAAAATATTATTAAAATACTCTTCACTTTAAAAATCTTTTAACAAAATAGAACAAAATAAAAAAAATGAATTAAATAAAGGGAAGGGGGAACGCAAGCCTGGTGGAATGGCAAACATCAATATTCTCAAATGGCCTCAGGCCCAATACCAAATCATTTCTTAAATACAAATAAATTAATTAATTATATAAAAAAAACAAAAAAAAACCAGAAAAATCAAAGTGAGATGTTCTTCTTCTTCCCGTAACAGAAACAGGGTAAAAAACGCCTAAAATCGGCGGCTATTCTCTCTCACCTTCACGAAAACGAATCCGCGGCGAAAAACAAACCACGACTCGTCCTTCTTCGCGAATCAATTAGTTTCGACTTCCTCTTCTTCTTCCGAATTTCAATTTCTTGTTCTTCTTCTTTCAATTTACAAATCCAGTTCTAATATTGAAGGTGACTTGAGGATAGATTGAATTGAAGATTTGGTTCTGATGAATTTCGATTTGTAGGTAGGGTAAGTAATTGATGAAGGTTATGAAAGTTGAAATGAAATTTGGTTTTGGCAGGGTTTCTAGGGGCTAATTGAAGCTTGACATTGAAGAGGAGAATGGGGTTGTATTTATAGCGTGAGAAAGAAAGATCCAGAAGAAGGTCACGGTACTTTCCTTTCAATTTGAGTTTTGCGTTTTGCTTTTGAATGTTGGCTTTTGCTTGTGCGTTTTGCGTTAAAAGTTGTTGCATTTTGATTGTGAATGCAGGATGCATGATATTCGTAAAGCGTGATGACGTTTGATGTGAAGCTGGCTTAGGCGAGGCTAGGACTTGCGAGTTGAACATGCGGCTGGAGAAAGGAGTTTTCACGCGTGAAGGCTTGTCTGAGGCATGTTTCTTGAAGGAAAATTGCGATCTAAACGCAGCGGAAAACAAAAATTTTCCTTTAGTGATCCTTACGAATGAGCATGGTCAGTGATAGAATCGTTACCTCTTTGTGGCGATTCAGATCTTTGATGCAGCGATCACAAGCGTTGATGAAGTGCAACGCCTCTACTCAGTCCACACGAACAGCTTCCGGTCACAGTGCTAGCTGCTTACGAACGGAATTATTTGAGTGAGAATCAAAAACGAAATTGCATCAAGTAAAAGCTTCATCACAAGGGTTCCTTTTATAGACTCTCTTGTGGGCTGCGGGCTAAAAGCCCAATTCACATGATCCATAATAATATTATATATTATTATAATAACTATTATTATAATAAATATATTTATTTTATTATTATTTTATAACCATTATAAAATAACAATAATTATTATTATATTATCCGAATTTCTATTTTTCACTTAAGTGCACCGTACCTTACGGTGTTCCTTTGATTTCTCTATCTCTCATCAAACTGTCCTTATGTGTGTGACCCTGTAGGATTTCGTAACGTTGGTAATTATATTAAATTATATATTTAACATAATAAACAGTGAGCGGTATCTAGCAACACATCACTGCTACCCAAGTCACGAAAATGTCATGTGATCTGACAAAACCTTTTTCGTGATAATATATGTTTGTACAATTACCCTTTTGCCCCTATGTCTATATTGAACACAAGGCATACACTGTGTCATCCTTGTCCAGTTCAATATTGGGCCCTTAGACATTTCTCCTGTTATGCAGGATTGGCAAATTCCATCTAGGACACTCATGTCCCTCAGCATGCTTCGTGGAGTGCCCATCAACTGTCTTTATGATCATCCAGTTACGGATAATGTTTGATCAGCAATAAAGCACCCGACTCTACATCTAGGGTCCATAGTGGTTTCAGGTCGAAGGGTGGTAATACACCATTATCACCATGAGAATAACTTATGACACTTTGCATAACATACTATGTAGTATTCTCATAGCGGGTCAATCCGGTATAAATATTACTCCTAATATTTATACCTATGTCAAGACTTGATAACTCTTTATCCATGATCCATGAGATGTGATCATCAGTCTATCTTCATAATAGTCTCAATGCTTTAATGTTATCCCACTTTGCAATAAAGCTTGACTACGGATATTTTAAGAATAATGTCTTTATGTTTAATGGGATCTCATGATTAAGTCACACTTAACATTTCATTAAACAGACTAACTATTCTAGGAACTTTATTATTCTGAAAGACAAACATAATAAAGAAATGCCTTTTATTATTAAACGAATAATCCGATACAAGTACCAAAAAGTATTGGCCTCTAGGGCTTACACCAACAATCTCCCACTAGCACTAGAGCCAATAAGGCATACCCTTAATACCCATAGATCTAGTATGACCATCATGCTTCTGTTGCGCAAGAGGCTTTGTTAATGGGTCAGCGATATTGTCAAGTGTAGGTACTCTGCATATCTTCACATCTCCCCGATCGATTATCTCTCGAATGAGGTGATAACGCCTAAGTATGTGTTTGGATCGTTGGTGAGATCTAGGCTCCTTAGCTTGTGCGATAGCACCATTGTTATCACAATATAAACCAATGGGATCCACAATGCTAGGGACTATGCCAAGTTCACTAATGAACTTCTTGATCCAAACAGCTTCCTTTGCTGCATTTGAGGCAGCAATATACTCGGCCTCAGTTGTAGAATCAGCAACTGTTTCCTGCTTTGAACTTTTCCAGCTCACAGCGCCACCATTGAGACAGAACACATAACCAGATTGTGATCTAAAATCATCCTTATCTGTCTGGAAGCTAGCATCAGTGTAACCAATTACATCAAGCTCTTCCTGACCTCCATATATCAAGAATGAATCCTTAGTCCTTCTCAAGTACTTAAGGATATTCTTGACAGCTACCCAGTGAGCATCACCGGGATCAGATTGGTACCTACTCGTTACACTTAATGCATACGAGACATCTGGTCGAGTACATAACATGGCATACATGATAGATCCTATTGCAGATGCATATGGAATCTTATTCATGCGATCCCTTTCTTCCTTAGTTGAAGGGGATTGTGTTTTTGATAAACACAGACCATGTTGCATAGGTATGAATCCTTTCTTGGAATCATGCATATTAAAGCGTCTCAACACTTTATCTATGTATGTACTCTGACTTAGGCCAAGCAGTTTTTGTGATCTATCTCTATAGATCCTAATTCCTAATATATAGGCTGCTTCACCTAGGTCTTTCATAGAAAAACAATTCCCTAACCAAGTCTTCACTTGTTGCAAGGTAGGGACATCGTTTCCAATGAGTAATATGTCATCTACATATAATACCAGAAACACGATCATGCTCCCACTAACCTTCTTGTAGACACAAGGTTCATCTTCATTTTTGATGAATCCATATTGTTTTACGGTTTCATCAAAACGAAGATTCCAGCTTCTGGAAGCTTGCTTCAATCCATAGATTGATCGCTGTAACTTGCATATCTTTTAGGCATCTTGTGGTATGTCAAATCCTTCAGGTTGTGTCATGTACACATCCTCAAGAAGATTCCCATTAAGGAAAGCAGTTTTGACATCCATCTGCCATATTTCATAATCATGATATGCAGCGATGGCAAGTAAAATCCGAACAGATTTAAGCATTGCAACTGGTGAAAAGGTTTCATCATAGTCAACCCCATGAATTTGTTTATAGCCTTTTGCAACCAGTCTTGCTTTATAGGTATGTACCTTACCATCCATGTCAGTCTTCTTCTTGAAGACCCACTTGCATCCTATAGGGTTAACTCCTATAGGAGGTTCTACCAAGGTCCAAACCTGGTTTGTGTACATGGAATCCATTTCAGATTTCATGGCTTCTAGCCACTTCTCAGACTCAGGACCAGTTATGGCCTCTTTGTAGGTCACAGGCTCATCTTGATCCATGAGTAATACATCACCCTGATCACTTATGAGATATCCATATCTCTCAGGTTGGTGACGTGTCCTGCTTGACCTACGCTGGTCTTGTTCTACTTGAGCAGGTTGCTCTTCCACAACTACTTGTGTTTCCTGCTCTAGTTCCTCCATAGGTGTTTCAATGTTTTGTGATTATTGAATTTCTTCAAGCTCTATTTTCCTCCCACTGTTTCCTTTGGAAATAAAATCCCTTTCCAGAAAGACTCCAGTTCGAGCGACAAACACTTTGCCCTCAGAAGGATTGTAGAAGTAATATCCTCTTGTTTCTTTAGGATATCCCACAAATAAGCATTTGTCAGATTTGGGCTCAAGCTTGGTTGAAATTTGTCGTTTGACGTAAACTTCGCAACCCCAAATCTTCATGTAAGACATATGTGGTTTCTTACCACTCCATATCTCATATGGTATCTTATCAACCTTTTTGGATGGAACACGGTTAAGTGTGTAAGCTGCTGTTAATAATGCATGTCCCCAAAAGGAGTTTGGAAGATCGGCGTGACTCATCATGGATCGGACCATGTCTAACAAGGTTCTATTTCTTCTCTCAGATACACCATTCCATTGTGGTGTTCCAGGAGGAGTAAGTTGGGATAGAATCCCATACTCTTTTAGATGGTCATCAAATTCTAGGCTTAAATATTCACCGCCTCGATCTGATCGAAGAACTTTGATATTCTTCCCTAGTTGGTTTTGTACTTCATTCTTGAATTCCTTGAACTTTTCAAAGGACTCAGATTTGTGTTTCATTAAATACACATATCCGTATCTACTGAAGTCATCAGTGAAAGTGATGAAGTACTGAAAACCTCCTCTGGCTGGTATGTTCAGTGGTCCACATACATCAGTATGTATGAGTGCCAAAAGATCATTAGCCCTTTCACCTTTTCCTGTGAATGGGGACTTTGTCATCTTTCTAATTAAACAAGATCTGCATGTCTCATATGATTCATAATCAAAAGAGTCCAAGAGTCCATCTTTATGGAGTTTGGAAATGCGTTTCTCATTTATGTGGCCTAATCGACAGTGCCAAAGGTAAGTTGGATTCAACTCATTAGGTTTCAACCTTTTAGTATTAATGTTATAAATTGGCATTTCAAGATCAAGGACATATAGTCCATTATTCATTTTTGCAGTAGCATAGAATATATCATTCAAATAAATGGAGCAACAATTGTTCTTTATTATGAATGAAAAACCAAACTTGTCCAAACAAGAAACGGAAATAATATTCCTGCTAATTGTAGGTACATAATAACAGTTCTCTAACTGAATTATTAAACCACTAGGTAAAGTTAAAACATAAGTTCCTACAGCTAAAGCAGCAACCTTTGCTCCATTGCCAACTCGTAGGTCAACTTCACCTTTTGCCAAATCTCTACTCCTTTTTAGCCCCTGCACATTAGTACAAATGTGAGAACCGCATCCAGTATCTAATACCCATGATGCAGAAGTAGATAAATTAATTTCAATAACAAAAATACCTGAATTTGAAGTCTCTAATCCATTTTTCTTATCTTCCAGGTACTTTGGGCAATTTCTCTTCCAATGTCCGGTCTTACCGCAATGGAAGCAAGTGCCCTCCTTTGCTATTCCTCCACTAGGCTTCAAAACAGGAGGAGTGGGTTTGGGTTTGGCAACTTCCTTGCCTTTCCCTCTACCACCCTGTTTGATGGGCCTCTTGTTCTGTTTCTTTCCATTACTGACCATCAGAATGGATTTCCCTTTTGTCTTCATATTCTGCTCAGCAGTTCTCAACATGCCTAGCAGTTCTGGAAGACTTTTGTCCAAGTCATTCATATTGAAATTCAGGACAAACTGACTGAAGCTCTCTGGCAACGATTGCAAGATCAGATCAATCGCAAGTTCTTTTCCAAGGGGAAACCCTAATCTGTCAAGGTTCTCCACATACCCAATCATCTTGAGTACATGGGGACTTACAGGGGCTCCCTCAGCTAACTTGCTGTTAAAAAGGGACTTTGAAACCTGAAACCTCTCATTTCTTGCTTGCTCTTGATAAAGCATTTTCAGATGTCCGATCATATCGAACGCAGACATGTTCTCGTGTTGCTTTTGCAACTCAGAGTTCATGGTAGCAAGCATGAGGCAAGCGGTTTCATTGGCATCATCGAAATGCTTCTTATAAGCATCTCTTTCTGCCTTTGGTGCAGAACTAGGAGGTTCCTCCTCAGGAACTGGTGTCTCCAAGACATACAGCTTCTTATCGTGCTTGAGGACAATCCTCAGATTACGGTGCCAATCCAGGAAATTTGTCCCAGACAATTTTTCCTTATCTAGGATGGATCGCAAAATATTGTTCGATGTGTTTGTTGTCATGGTAATCTACAAGAGAAATATGAAAATATAAGTATCATTAAAACAACATATTTAATTAGGCCTTTAATCAAATATGCTCCCACTATTTTATTCAAAACAAATGACCCTCATCATTTGATTCGGAAAATCCCGTTGGAAGACTTTCTAGTGGGTCGAGATCCATGTTTCACTTTGTTTTAAGTCAGCGTTAGGCTGATTACACAAAACTAAGTTATTTAGGTAGGAACTCCTTCCAATTGTATCTCATACAACTCTCGAATATTTTCAATTGGGTGAATAACTCCTTATTCTGATCCATCACATGAATCATTCCCAATTCTTGCTTCTAAACATGTATAATCTTATTATAATTTGTTTAGTTAAGTTTGACCCATTGTTTTAGCAATTGGATATTACAATTATCCCATCACACCTTACTAATATAGAACATGCACCTCGCGTAGGCGAAACCTACAATGCTCGATACTAGTCTTGATGAGTGCTAAAAATTGGAAAGCATAAACTTAATATTTAATTTTGAGGGAATTTGTTATTAGTTTGATCTCACCGGCTTAACATGCAAAACGTCTCTCACATGCATCAACATACAATTACATGCATCAACATACATATAAAAAGATACAATTATGGCCCCTAACGCAATTGTTCTCTCAAGCCAATGAGAGAACCTAAGCTAACCTAATAACGATCTAAGCTTCTCCAAGCATGATCTCCAAGGTTATCCTCCTTTAATATTGAATACTTCCTTTTTCTTCATAACATAATATTACATTACATATAAGAAAACTCGTTTTACATACGAGGGAGTGAGATGAGAAAAGAAGTTACATAAAGAGATTGAGAGAGAGGCACGACTCGCAGGCCGTATTTAAAAATCCCAAAACAATAATAAAGGATAAACTAAGGCCATAACTGATCACCACAAATAAATAATAATAAACACACTTTTATTATTAGTTTAAAATTCCGATAATTAAATAAACTAAATTAAATTTCGGCTGATTGATCACACTTTGCAGACTTAGCCGGGGGTTCCTTCATTGTATTTCACGTCGTTTCCTGCACAACTTTTGTGCATTTACAACCCCAACCGGAAAAGTCTGCGGCAATACAACACTTGTACTGCCATTAATCCTAATGCAACAATTTCATGCCGTCAAACACAACTCGATTGATAACTCAATATGATAGATCAACATGTTATTGCTTCACCATACTAACGTCGGATTCCGAAGCGAATGAAAATGATGATCTTTCAAAAGAATTACAATCCTTATGTGATTGAATGGATGAAATCAAAACAGTATATCCCATATACCATCTTTGCATCAGAATTTCTTATATCTTATATAAAAGTGATCGATCTAATTGTGTAACCTATGGATGATCAATGTATCGCACAACTTCACCATACTAATGTCGGTTTCTGAAGCATAATCAACATCAATCATCCAAATCGGACACAACAGATGCCAAATTTAATTAATCGTTTATTGTTAAATTCGTTCTGTGTTTTAATCGAATCAAATACAGGAAAAAAAAACGGAAATTTAACAGCTATCAGATCCATGGTTTCATAAGTGGCTCTGATACCACTGAAGGAAAATTGCGATCTAAACGCAGCGGAAAACAAAAATTTTCCTTTAGTGATCCTTACGAATGAGCATGGTCAGTGATAGAATCGTTACCTCTTTGTGGCGATTCAGATCTTTGATGCAGCGATCACAAGCGTTGATGAAGTGCAACGCCTCTACTCAGTCCACACGAACAGCTTCCGGTCACAGTGCTAGCTGCTTACGAACGGAATTATTTGAGTGAGAATCAAAAACGAAATTGCATCAAGTAAAAGCTTCATCACAAGGGTTCCTTTTATAGACTCTCTTGTGGGCTGCGGGCTAAAAGCCCAATTCACATGATCCATAATAATATTATATATTATTATAATAACTATTATTATAATAAATATATTTATTTTATTATTATTTTATAACCATTATAAAATAACAATAATTATTATTATATTATCCGAATTTCTATTTTTCACTTAAGTGCACCGTACCTTACGGTGTTCCTTTGATTTCTCTATCTCTCATCAAACTGTCCTTATGTGTGTGACCCTGTAGGATTTCGTAACGTTGGTAATTATATTAAATTATATATTTAACATAATAAACAGTGAGCGGTATCTAGCAACACATCACTGCTACCCAAGTCACGAAAATGTCATGTGATCTGACAAAACCTTTTTCGTGATAATATATGTTTGTACAATTACCCTTTTGCCCCTATGTCTATATTGAACACAAGGCATACACTGTGTCATCCTTGTCCAGTTCAATATTGGGCCCTTAGACATTTCTCCTGTTATGCAGGATTGGCAAATTCCATCTAGGACACTCATGTCCCTCAGCATGCTTCGTGGAGTGCCCATCAACTGTCTTTATGATCATCCAGTTACGGATAATGTTTGATCAGCAATAAAGCACCCGACTCTACATCTAGGGTCCATAGTGGTTTCAGGTCGAAGGGTGGTAATACACCATTATCACCATGAGAATAACTTATGACACTTTGCATAACATACTATGTAGTATTCTCATAGCGGGTCAATCCGGTATAAATATTACTCCTAATATTTATACCTATGTCAAGACTTGATAACTCTTTATCCATGATCCATGAGATGTGATCATCAGTCTATCTTCATAATAGTCTCAATGCTTTAATGTTATCCCACTTTGCAATAAAGCTTGACTACGGATATTTTAAGAATAATGTCTTTATGTTTAATGGGATCTCATGATTAAGTCACACTTAACATTTCATTAAACAGACTAACTATTCTAGGAACTTTATTATTCTGAAAGACAAACATAATAAAGAAATGCCTTTTATTATTAAACGAATAATCCGATACAAGTACCAAAAAGTATTGGCCTCTAGGGCTTACACCAACATTTCTTACACGTGAGGCTTGTAAGCTGTTGTGGGCATACGGCTTGTATTGATTTTGTTTTGCAGCTTGTGTGTGAGTGTTGCTGGGAAATATTTATGCGAGCTGCGGCGTGACCCTTGTGCGGCATTGCTTGGAGTTGTCGTACGGCAAGAGAAGCTGGCTGGGCTTGTGCGTGAGGAGGCTATGCGTACGGATTATAGTCATGCTTGTGAAAGGCTTGGCTTGTACTTGCTGATGTGAAGTTTGGGAAAGGTTGTGGTTGTATGTATGCGGCGTGTAGGCTTGAAGGGCGTAATGGCTGATGGAATGCTTGCAAGAATTGAAGTGAAGTTGTTGTTGAGCTGAGTTGAGGCTTGTAGCTGTTTTTGTTGCAGCTGTTAACTGTTTGGTTGTTGTTTTCGTCAGATTGCATTTGTTGGGCACGTGAGGCTTTGTGTGAAGTATTGGGCTTGAGAGCTAGCTGGGAAAGGTGCAGGCCTCACGTGAGGTGTTTGGAGTTTGATACGGCTTTTGCTGTGGCGTGACCTGGCTTGCAAAATGCTTGTTGCTTTTTTTTTTCTTTTTTTTTTTAAAAAGTAAAGAATAAAAAAATAGGAAATAGGCATCATAGAAAATGGGCCTTATTTATATATATATATATATATATATATATATATATATATATATATATATATATATTTTATAATGGGTGCAAAAAGAAACTTCATGGGCTTGAGAAAAAAAATGAACTAGAAAAACAAATGAAGAATGTGAAAGTTTATTATTATTTTTCTTGGAATGATTCTTTTTGTAGTAATAGGATATGGGCAAAAAAAAAAAGAAATTAATAATGGCCATAATAAAAAAAATGGATGAAATAATCGAAAATTATTTGGATGTAACGGGTATAATGAAAAAATGGATGGTTTGAAAGGTCGAAAGTTGAATGGATAATCGGTTAAAATGATAACTTCGATGATTGAACTAAAAGAATCGGATGATAAAAAAAAGAAGAAAAATGGTCATTGAATAGAATGGATAATAGAAAAAGGAAAATAAAAATGGTTTAATCGAAAAAAATGGATGATGGATGAAGTTTTGATTTTAAGCCCACAACCAGATCTTGATTATTTTTGCACAAGCCACTGATGAAAAAATGAACACAGCCAACCCAGATCCAATGAGTATTTTCCAATTCAACCCTAGCCACTGAAATTGTCTGAAAACTTCCTTGATTATTTGAATACGTGTTGAGGAAAATAAATCCACAGACGAATTAATAATGCAATGATGAACTGATGCGTATCCAAACCAAACCTCGCACAAAACACTGTCTGATAACTGATGAACAAACCAAACTTCGCACAAAATCACTGTCACGCAACCCAGCTTGTATTTTGAAAAGGCATTGTCCGAGAAATGAACCATTGGCACACACAACTTGCAGTCGACACAATTTTCTAATAGTTTGACCAATATTAGGTCAAACATCCACTTGAATCGAATTGTGACTGAACAAACGCATCTGAATTGAAATCACTGCCCTGTCTTTGAAAACCTGCAACACAGAGAAGAAGAAGAACACTGCAACATATTTTTTTTGTATTTTGGTTAGGGATCAGTAAATATAAATAAAGATGAAGAAGTAAAAATAATGGTGATCCCCTGCGAAGCATAGACCCACATCTGAGGAGAAACTCGAAAGCCAGTGCGATCTTGTTTGTATGCAAAATGCAGATGAAATGCGAAGAAATCTTAGGGCAAAAATTAGGGTGTTACAGCTGCCCCTTTTTAAGTTTCTTCAATCCGGAGATATGAAGATTGACATCTTCGTCTCTACAAGATGGGAGAGACTTAAATACAGAAAAACCCAATTTTTGTCCTAAGAGAACAATGATATGATATGAATATGAATATGCAAACCCAAGATCTCTGTGGGGAAAATATGACCACCAGAGGAAAACAAAACTTGGGGACACAGAAGAAAATCCCGCCGGGGAAACAACAACAGACAACAAAAGAGTTACCAGGAAAATAAATCACTGGATAACAGACTCCACTTGGGAAAAGATATGATATGATCAAGATACAATATTCAACCAGGGAAAGATAAACACCCTGCCAGGAATATCAATCAAACAAAGTATTTGAATCCAAGAATGGAAAAATACTGTGTTGGAAAAGAATCATCAACTACCTTTTTACTGGGTAGGAAATATAACAGACTCGACTATCAATTTACTGGATAGGAGCAAAACACAGAGGGATAACCTCAATTACCTTTTTACTGGGCAGACAAAATTCTCAAACTATCTGATTTACTGGGTAGAGAATATAAGGGACTCGACTATCGATTTACTGGATAGGAGTAAAATAAAGAGGGATACTCAATTACCTTTTTACTGGGTAAAATAAATTTTCAACTACCTGATTTACTGGGTAGGAACTCAATCAAACAGCTTCTATTACCTTTTTACTGGGCAAGAAGAAATATCGACTACCGGATTTACTAGGTAGAAAATCTCTCAACTACCTGATTTACTGGGTAGGAGCTCAAACAAACTCTATTACCTTTTTACTGGGTAAGAGGAAAATATCTCGACTACCGGATTTACTGGGTAGGAGTACAAGTAAAAGAACTTGATCAATTTGGTAATATTACCCGCTATCGATTACTGATAGCTTAATTCCAAAGTAATATACTCAAGCTGGAAAAAATGTTGCCCATTATCAAACAATGATAGCTTAATTCCAAAGTAAATATTACTCACAAAAGGGGGACCAAAGTTCAATCCAAGAACAAATTGGAGAGAAACGGTCAAACAAAACTCATCCCGAGGAGGAAATATCTCAACTGGGGAAAATTCTATCCAGATAATAAACTAGGGAGGAAACTAAATCAACATCATCCACGAGAAACAAACTCAGTGGGGAATTAGAAAGGATTAACACTTTCTGCTTAATGGTCGACACTCTAAACTTGAGAGGAAGACGACACACACACTCTGTGGGGAAAGTCCACACCAAAGAGCAGATAACAATGATAAACGCAAGAATGCAAGCAAACAATGCTATGCTTATGCGTATGAATATGCTTATGAATATGCTGACAAAACAAATATAAAGATAAGAAACAGATGACATAAACACCACAACAATCAGATACTCGGCTAATCCCAAGGCAACGATGCAGGGAAACATGCTGGAGATTCATCTTGAAATCTGCAGGGGAATATCATAATCCATCAAAGGAAAAAATCCTACTACAAGGCTTAAATCATGAAGAGACAGCATCTGCTAGGAATATCATCCTGTTGAGGAAAGGTAATAATCTGCTGAGGATGGAAGTATTCTTGATAAAAATCAAACTTCACGAGGAATAACTGTCATATCACTCCTGCTCCACCTGGGGATAGAGTGCAAGACTTGCTAAAAATCACATAGGAACCTGCTGGAAATCAACACATGCAGACCTATTGGGGATCCATATGGGGATATCAGAAGTTAACATCATAGCCAACACAGTTACGAGGGATTTTAAATCAGTACCCACCATTAGGTAAGAGAAAACCTCTAAACTGCCTGCTATATCAATACTTCTATATTCAAGGATGCAAATAATCAAGTTGAGGAACATGAGCTCAGCTGGGGATTCCCAATACTTCTCAAGTTAAAGATAACTTGCTGAGGAAGAGATCAAAACTCAGCTAGGGATACTTAAGAACATCCCTTCCAACAACTCTTCTGGGGAATACATACAAACTCCGTTCATGCTTATTGTTGGGGGAACAAAACAACATTAACATCAATCGGTCAAGACTATCCAGGAACTTTGCATGGACACAACCGAATCAAACCCTGCTTTGGGAGAGACGAGTTACACACATCCGGACTTTACCATTCTTGGAAGCACTATTGATATCCTTTCTTTGTTCATATGTCAAAAGAAAAATGTTTTTAAAATCTTCAAAGATTAAATTTATTAAATTTGTTTCAAAAATCATCATTAACAATAAATTGAAATTTTATAGACAGAAACAATATAAAGAATTGCAAACAATTGGATAAAAGCTCAAATTTATTGATAGAATGGTAGTCAGCAAATGGCATGACTCCATGGATCATTACAAGTTTGAAAAATGGTAAATACATGAAAAAGGGCTACACTGAGATACAATGATCACTATTCTCCCTATCAACTTTGAACTTCACTGTGTCCGAAACTTCAGTCAAGGATGAGTGAATAAGAATCTTTGATGAATAATTCTTCTGAGGGATAGAATCTGAAATCCTCGGTCACTACAAGTGATTCAGTCTGTCGACGCAATTACTTGCCATGATCCCTAACTTTTGCCTAGATTGCCCTTTCGGGTTTTCAATCTACCGGGATAATTATTTCTGTTTTTGTCTCTAATTTTTGCCTGGACCGCCCTTTTGGGTTTTCAATCCACCGAGACGCTCATTTTTGCCTAAGCCGCCCTTTCGGGTTTTCAACTTAGCAAGCTGTTCTTTTATTTTTTTAGGCGAAGTATTTCTTGACTGCATCCGCATTCACAGGACGAGTGATCTCCTCACCATCCATAGTTGCAAGAATTAATGAACCTCCAGAGAAGGCTTTCTTAACAACATATGGGCCATCATAGTTCGGAGTCCACTTGCCCCGAGAATCTTTAAGGAAAGACTGAATCTTTTTGAGCACGAGGTCGCCTTCTCTGAATACACGAGGTTTGACCTTCTTGTCAAAAGCTTTCTTCATTCTTTGATGGTACAACCGACCATGACACAAAGCTGTTATTCTCTTTTCTTCAATCAAATTCAACTGATCAAATCTACTTTGACACCATTCAGCCTCAGTCAACTTGGCTTCCATCAGAACTCTCATTGATGGGATCTCAACTTCGACGGGGAGCACTGCTTCTGTACCATAAACAAGTGAGAAAGGGGTTGCCCCTGTTGAAGTGCGGACAGATGTACGATACCTATGCAAAGCAAACGGTAGCATCTCATGCCAGTCCTTGTACATCACAACCATCTTCTGAATGATCTTCTTAATGTTCTTGTTCGCAGCTTCAACAGCCCCATTCATCTTCGGTCTATAAGGAGAGGAATTATGGTGTTGAATCTTGAAGTCTTCACAAAGTTCTTTCATCATCTTATTGTTCAAGTTCGAACCATTATCGGTAATGATTCTATTCGGAACACCATATCTGCAGATAATGTTATTCTTGATAAACCGAACCACAACTTGCTTGGTCACATTAACATACGATGCCGCTTCCACCCACTTGGTGAAGTAGTCAATTGCCACAAGAATAAAACGATGTCCATTCGAAGCCTTGGGTTCAATCATACCAATCATATCAATTCCCCACATGGAGAAAGGCCATGAGGAAGAAATCACATTGAGGTAAGCTGGTGGCACGTGAATCTTATCAGCATACACTTGACACTTATGGCACTTTTTCACATACTTGCAACAATCAGATTCCATTGTCAGCCAATAGTAACCTGCTCGCAACATCTTTTTAGCCATTGCATGCCCATTAGCATGAGTGCCAAAAGATCCTTCATGAATTTCTTTCATTAACATGTCTGCTTCGTGTCTATCCACGCATCTGAGCAAGACCATGTCAAAATTTCTCTTGTAAAGCACATTTCCATTCAAGAAGAAATTGCCTGCCAATCTCCTCAAAGTCCTCTTATCTTTATCAGATGCCCCAAGTGGGTACTCTTGACTCTGGAGAAAACATTTAATATCATGATACCAAGGCTTGTCATCATGGACCTCTTCAACTGCAAACACATGAGCTGGTCTTTCAAGTCGCATCACACTGATCATGGGAACATCATTCCACTGGTGCACTTTTATCATAGAAGCTATAGTTGCTAAAGCATCTGCCATCTGATTCTCATCACGAGGAATATAATGAAACTCAACTTTGGTGAAGAAAGTTGATATCTTCCTGGCATAATCTCTATAAGGGATCAAGTGGGGTTGATGGGTTACCCACGTACCCTGGATCTGATTAATTACCAAGGCAGAATCTCCATACACATCAAGATGCTTAATCCTCAGATCAATAGCTTCCTCAAGACCCATAATGCAGGCTTCATATTCAGCTTCATTATTGGTACAAGGAAAAGTCAATCTCGCAGCAAAAGGAATATGTGAACCATGGGGAGTAATGATCATTGCCCCAATTCCTCTTCCGCGTGCATTCACAGCACCATCAAAAACTAAACCCCATCGAGATCCAGGCTCCGACCCTTCCTCAATCAAAGGTTCATCGCCATCTTTCACTTTCAAAAACATCATCTTCATCTGGAAAATCAAACTTGATTGGTTGGTAATCATCAATCGGTTGATGTGCCAAATGGTCAGCCAAGATACTACCTTTTATAGCTTTTTGAGCTCGGTACTCGATATCATATTCTGATAATAACATTTGCCAGCGAGCAATCCTCCCAGTCAAAGCAGGCTTTTCAAAGATATACTTGATTGGATCCATTTTAGAGATCAACCAAGTCGTATGATTCAGCATATACTGGCGAAGACGCTTTGCAGCCCAAGCTAAGGCACAACAAGTTTTTTCAAGCATGGAGTACCGAGACTCACAATCAGTGAATTTCTTAATCAAGTAGTAAATTGCATATTCTTTTCTTCCAGATTCATCTTGCTGACCAAGCACACAACCCATGGAATCTTACAACACAGTCAAGTACATGATCATTGGTCTACCTTCCACCGGAGGAGACAAAATAGGAGGTTCAAGCAGATATTCTTTGATACTTTCGAACGCTTTCTGACAATCATCTGTCCAGACACAACCTTTATCTTTCCGAAGCAACTTGAAGATCGGAGCACATGTGGCAGTCATCTGAGATATAAACCTCGAGATATAATTCAAACGGCCCAAGAATCCTCTTACTTGATTTTCGGTTCTTGGAGCAGGCATTTCCTGAATAGCTTTCACTTTATCAGGATCGACTTCAATGCCTCTTTGGCTGACAATGAAACCTAGCAACTTTCCAGAACGTACACCAAAGGTGCACTTGTTCGGATTCAAACGAAGCTTGAACTTCCTTAATCTCTGAAACAACTTTAGCAAATGTTCAACATGATCCTCTTCAGTCTTCGACTTGGCGATCATATCATCAACATATACTTCGATTTCTTTATGCATCATATCATGGAAGAGTGTAGTCATAGCTCTTTGGTACGTCGCACCAACATTCTTCAATCCAAAGGGCATCACTCTGTAGCAGAATGTTCCCCATGGTGTAATAAATGTGGTCTTTTCCATGTCCTCAGGTGCCATCTTTATTTGATTATAACCGGAAAATCCGTCCATAAAAGAGAACACATCAAACTTAGCCGTATTATCTACCAACATATCAATGCGTGGCAATGGAAAATCATCTTTCGGACTGGCTTTGTTCAAATCTCTGTAATCAACGCACATTCGGACTTTTCCGTCTTTCTTCGGAACAGGAACAATATTGGCCACCCATTCAGGATAAGTTGATGTCACAAGAAAACCTGCATCAATCTGCTTTTGAACCTCCTCTTTGATTTTTACTTCCATATCATGATGAGTTCTTCTGAGCTTCTGCTTTACAGGTGGACATTCAGGCTTCAATGGCAATCTATGCTCCACAATATCAGTATCAAGACCTGGCATGTCTTGATAAGACCAAGCAAATACATCAATATATTCTCTGAGAAGCTCTACAATCCTCTTCTTAACATTAGGACCAAGCAATGCTCCAACTTTGACTTCTTTCTTTTCATCTTCAGAACCCAAGTTGACCATCTCTATAGACTCTCCATGAGGCTGAATAATCTTCTCCTCGTGCTCAAGCAACCGAGAAATTTCATCTGGAATCTCTTCAACATCCTCTTCCTCAGCTTCAAACACAGGGAATTCAAAGTTGGGAGAGGGCATATGATCATTGTTTTCAATGGGTTTATCAATCAATCTGCACAATGATTTTATTTTTATTTTAGAATATGAACAAAAGTGCAAACAATATGCAGATAAACAATTATTATATTTTTGGGTTTTTTAGGTTACCATTTTTCAGAATAAAGCAAAAATGAAAAACACATATGGAAATAACAAAATAACATTTTATTGATGATGATAAAAATTTGATACAAAGCCCGACAAACATCACTTTCACCTTGGGCAGAGTGAAAGGATTTTTGAAAGAAAATAAAACAAATTACTTTGAAGAATGAACGATAAAAGGAATATCAACAGCAATCCAATTCTGGCATATCTTTCCATGCGTAACGAAGTCAAGCATTTCTTCATCTTCATCATCTTCAATAATGGCAGCAGCGGAATGATCGTTGATAAATCCAGCACTTCGGAAGCCTTCTTGAATAGTCTTTGGATCTTTGATAACTGTACCTGGTGCAAAACCGATACCAAAACCTTCCTTGTTGTCTACAGCATCAATAATTCGCCCCCAACCATCAGACTGACCAGCTTCAAGCACTCGTAAAGCATCTTTGAAAGAAGACATGGGCATGGCATTCTTCTTAGCAACATTATTCACAATAGATGAGCTTGAAACGACGTTCCCACCTCTTCTTCGGCATCAATATAGGAGAAAGAAGACAAATTGCTCACTAGCATCGCCCTTTCACCTTCAATGGTCACCAATTTCCCCTCTTTCACAAATTTCAACTTCTGATGAAGAGTGGATGTCACAGCTCCTGCCTCGTGGATCCAGGGTCTTCCGAGGAGACAACTGTATGCGGGACGTATATCCATTACTTGAAAAGTAATCTTGAATATAAACGGTCTAATAAGAATAGGAAGATCCACTTCACCAATCACTGTCTTCTTCGACCCATCAAAAGCTTTTACTATAATCCCACTGTGCCTCATGGGAGCACCTTGAAACGCAAGCTTTGACAAAGTCGATTTTGGCATAACATTCAGAGACGATCCGGTATCAACTAGCACCTTGGACATAGCATCTTCTTGACAATTCACCGAGATATGCAAAGCCAAGTTATGATTTCTTCCTTCTTCAGGCAGATCGTCATCACATAAGCTTAAATTGTTGCATGACGTGATGTTAGCCACAATACTATCGAATTGATCAACAGTCACATCATGGTCAACATAAGCTTGATCAAGAATCTTCTGCAAAGACTGCCTATGAGCCTCAGAACTCATCAATAATGATAAAACTGATATCTTTGACAGAGTATGCAACAACTGCTCAGTAATGTTGTACTCACTCTTTTTTATCAATTTTAACACCTCATCTTCACTATTACTAGATTGTCCTGATTGGACAACAACATCCATAATCTTCTTACTCACACTTGTATCTTTAACTCTCTTTGGAGGATCTGAAGCATACACTCTACCACTTCGAGTGACCTTTGTCACATCAGCAATGCTAACCACAGACTTTGGAGTAGGAAGAGGAACTTCCCTACCATTTTCTATCATCGTAGCATTATACCGGTACGGAACAGCTTTATCATATTCATATGGCATTGGACCAGGCACATTAATCTCCAATGGAGTAACAACATTTTTGCGACTATCAAAAGAAATAACTACCCTCTCAGGAGCAGCCCTCTCAGGAAGATTAAACTGAGGCATAATAACATTCACTTCATTCTGATATTCATCTCTTTTTGTTGTCACTTCAATCAATTTATCGTCCATCATCTTCTGAATATCCCTCTTGACAATCACGCAACCACGAGGATTCACCGAGCAAACACAACATCCAGCATAATCGTGATCAATATCGTGATATTCACTTAAGAAAGCATGCATCTCCACCAAAGATCTTCGGATATGACGGACCTCATAGATCTTGAACAACCCAGGACAACCATCAACCATATTCACAGACGCATTACCATGCTTCGGCAACGAATTTTTCTGCACATTTGGATTAACATCATTGAAATACAGAACATTATTCCTCATCAACTTCTGTACTTCAAACTTCAATGGATAACAATTCTCAACATCGTGCCCAGGGGCACCTTGATGAAAAGCACATCGAGCCTCTGGCTTATACCACCATGGAATAGTCTCTGGAACTGGAGGTGGAGGACGTGTTTGCACAAGATTCTTTGCAATCAAAGATGGAAGCAAGTCCGCATACGACATCGGAATAGGATCAAAACTCGGCTTAGCCCGAACTTGTTGATTACCACTTTGTTGCACAAAAGGTTGCTGATAACGAGGTTGATACTTTGGAACTGCTGGCACAGTTGGAGCCACATTAATCATTGGTGTTACAGAAGCTACATGCTGCGAATGGTGATTCCCACGACTGTGAGGTCTTCTATAACTTTCACGGGATACTGCATTAGTCTCATTTTCTTTCTTTTTCCCAAAGTTGAACCTTCTAGAGCTTGAACCATTACCGTTCTCTTGACTTAACCGTCCCTCACGGACACCTTCTTCTAAACGCATCCCCATACTCACCATTTCAATGAAATCGGAAGGAGCGCTTGCTATCATCCTCTCATAATAAAAAGAACCCAACGTCTTCAAGAAGATCTTCGTCATTTCTTTTTCTTCCAGCGGAGGAACAATCTGGGCTGCCAACTCTCTCCATCTCTGCGCATATTCTTTAAAAGTCTCTTTGTCCTTCTGGGACATAGCACGAAGTTGATCTCTATCTGGCGCCATATCAACGTTATACTTGTACTGCCTCACAAAAGCTTCTCCTAAATCATTGAAGGTCTTGATTTGGCTATTATCCAGACTCATATACCACCTCATGGGTGCACCGGTCAAACTGTCCTGGAAATAGTGAATCAACAGCTTATCATTATCTGTCTGAGCAGACATCTTCCTTGCATACATCGTCAAATGGCTCAACGGACAAGTGTTGCCTTTGTACTTCTCAAACTCAGGAAGCTTGAATTTGTAAGGAACTTTAACATTTGGGACCGGACAAAGGTCATAAGCATCTTTTCCGAACAAATCCTTATGCTTCAAAGCTCTCATCTCCCTCTGGATCTCAACAAAGCGTCCCTGGAAGTCATCAAGTCTTTCAGCAACCCCAGCGCTTTCACTGGGCTCAGCATGGTAAATCATTTCATCATGGTGCGGAATAGTGTGCACCACAGGTGGTGCAGTTGTCACAACTGGAGGAAGAGTAGTCCACACTGGTGGTGGGAGAGTATTAAATGCAGCAGTCTCAGGATGATGAGGAGGACGATAACCAGCAGGAATAAAATCAACTGGCATGCCCCAAGGTGTGCTAGAAGGCATACGATAGCGAGGAGAAATAACAGTCTCAATAACAGGAATTGATGCGGTAACAACCTCGGAGATGACAGTATTCTGAACAGGAGAATTAGGCGGTGGCTGATTCTGAGCAGCCACTAAGCTTTCCATCATAGCAGAAACTCTTTCCAAGCATTCCCTCAAATAAGTAACCTCTTCGCGCAGCTTGCGATTCTCTTGTTGTAAATTTTCCATCACCCTTCTCCGATTAGCTCGAGTATCAAATCGGTGAATCAGCTTGACAGGAGAACTGAATGAAGACCAAGAAACAACAATAAGATCCCTGGAGAACACTCAAAAAGCAAGACAAATGCAAGTATGATGCATGGTATGCGTATGCAAATGCAAAGATTTCAAAGGATTATAAGATAACTTGCAATATTTATAAAGAGACATTTTTGAAATACTTAAAAAAAATTCATTCTCATTAAGATCAAAGTGAGGATTACAAATGAAGTAAAAACATCAATAATCCTAATACAGGAGAGCAAAAGTAAACTAGGCCTAAGGAATCATATCCGAAGAAGCTCCGAATCCTGGCTGATACTTCATACGAATCCTCTTGATCTCTTTCTTGTACCACTCTTCCATATCTTCCTTATCCTTCACCAACTTGTCAACAATGGCCTTCCAAGCACCAGAAGCAGGAAGAATAGTAGATGGAGTACTAGAGGAAGATAAATCCTCTCTCGATCTCTTCGTGACACGCCGCTCAAGTAGCTCAATGAGATCATCCTTCTCCTTCAGCTGCTCCTGCATCGTAGTCTTCTCGAGTAACCATTCTTATTTTTCTTTCTTCATCTTCTCTAACTCTTCTTGAAGAGCCATCTTCTCATCAACGGGAGGTAGAAAAGCAGACAATGGCAATATGGGAAACATAGGCTCCTCAGGTGGATAAGGCATCTTGAGCTTGGAAGCTCTAGATCGAACCCACTGAATATAACATTCGGAAGGAGGAAGGTGTTGTCTTCCCAACTGACCCTTCTCTTTTCGGTGAACAGCATGCCAAGAATGAGCAATCCTTTTCTTCATCTCTATATGATCAGCACCATTAAGAAAGAAGAAACGGGATAAGGCAAGATTGTTTGGAACGTCCTTCAAACAATAACCGAACTGTCGTCTAGCAAGAATTGGGTTGTAGCTAATTCCCCCACGTGTACCAAGAAGAGGTACATTAGGAAATTCTCCACAACTATCAATAAGAACACCAGTGTCATAATGAGAACTATACCATGTCATGTCCTTATGAGAAAGCGACATCAACCTTTGAGACCATCTTCGATTCTCTCTATTGTCCTTGAAAACATCCGACTTCGGTAGGTGCGAAATAAACCACCTATAAAGAAGAGGCGCACAACATACAATCTCTCCATCACCTTTGGAGGTTCTATAGTGAAAAGCATGATACATATCTCCAAGCAAAGTAGGAATCGGGTTCTTCTTCAAGAAGATCTGAATAGCATTCTCATCCACAATACCATCCAAGTTCGGAAACAAGACAATCCCGTAAATGAGAAAAGCAAGAATAGCCTCAAATGCATCCTTATGACCCAAAGTAAGTGAAGTAGAAGCCTTTCCCATCAAGAACTTAGCATTAATACCACGAACACTCCCCTTTGGAAGAAACTTCCCATTAAGATCGGATTCCTTAAGAAAAAGTGCTTTGGCAATGACCTTGATAGTAAGCTCCTTCTCTAAACCAGTGAAAAGAAACTCCTTGTCCAGAATAGGTAAACCTAACCAATGAGAATACTCCTCCAAAGTCGGCACAAGCTGATAATCCGGAAAAGTAAAACAATGGTGCAACGGATCATAGAACTGAGCTAAAGTAGGGAGAATCCCCTCAGGTACATCAGTGTCCAACATATACAAAAGCTTCCAATGACATCTTCGGAACTCTTGGGTATCAACAACCAAAGCTCCTAGCTTTCTCAACTCTACTACATTAGGATTCTTGAAAGTGTACTTCTTTGTGTTCCTCCTTTCAAAAGTCAAAGCCATGGACATCTGAAATTTTGCAAAAGTTCCTTATAAGTCCTTTGAAATCTTTCGAACAATGCTCATGAATGTTAAGATGGCATGTATGCAACAAACACAAACAAGATCACATAAGGCACACGGGCTTAGGTTCCAAATCACGAGCATGAAGTCAAGGTAACAGAACACCAACCCACACAGGTAAGTACTACGGTTTTGTCTTCATTGTACCTGCAGAAAACCAAAAGGGTGCTAACAGAGGTGCCCGGAGTTAACTGCCATCTTTAGAATATCACCGGTACGTTGGATTACTCCCCAACCGATAACGTTCTTAAAATATACCTCGTCCGAGTGTAGTATCGCGTGACAACCGCCTTAGATTTACACCCATACAGTTTCCGTACTACGTTCCTAAATTGGCTAGGATGGGTTAAGGGTTCTAAGATCCTCAGTATGATCAGCTCAAGGTTGGAAAATAATGCCACGAACGATTACTCGTCATGACATTGATAGTCCAAGAGAGCCTAACCGAGTGGAGATTATCAAATTGATATTGCTTTGGACTACTCCATCACATATCGCTTCGAATATCGCTGTCCTATCATAAGTTTCGACTCAGATCCGGGTTAGAATCTATCTCACACAGAGGATCACCAAACCAAAACAGAACAACCAAATAACAAACAAGTCAAACCAAAGCAATAAATAAATCAAAGTAGGCTGAATCAGCTTAGAGATTACTCCCCAGCAGAGTCGCCACTTTTCTGTAGCGGTAAAATCGTGAGTGTAAGCTATTAATTAACTTAACTCGATGTACACAGAGTCGTCACCGCGCTTTTGTTTATTTCCAAAAGGAAAAAGGTAAAAGAACGAATAAAAACCTAAGGATCTAAAAGCAAAAGCTAAAAGAAATAAACAGAGAATGGGTAAGGGGATTGGTTACGAACCGAGAAGGTTTTAGGCACCCGACTCGTCCGTGGTACTCCACGGGAGCCCTTTGAAATATTTATTGCTTTTTGGTTTGAAATTGGTTTGCTTAAAAAGATTGAAGAGATGAGGAGAAGAATGTTTTTTAATGATTTTGTGTTTGATGAGGTTTTTAATGCCTCATGCCTACGTACCCACAAAGTGCAATGCGAGATCAAAACCTCGTAGTTCGTGGTACAAAATTTAAAATAAACAATGAGTTGAATTAATTTTAAAATATAGAGATAAGTCGTCATCCTTTAGCGAATAATTCCGCTAGAAAGGATGAATCATATCTAAACATATGAAAAGAAAAGTGCACAAAGGCACAAAAACAATTGAGTGAGTTTTGTATTTTTTTTAAAGTATGTAAGAAAAGATTTCAATATATTTACATGACTTAACATTTATTTAAGAAACAAAGTGAAAAGATTAAAAATCGCTTGACCTAAGTCAAGGTTTGATTATGAAAGTGTTTGAAGTTTAGAAAACAAGAAGATTTTTGAAATAGGGAGAAGTTTTGAAAATTTAAGAATGGGGAGGAGATGAAGGGACTAATCCTAATACTTGAATTAAAAGTTAAGAAAAGAGTTTACCAAACCATATTATGAACAATCTTCATGGTAACCGGAATTCCATCTTCAAAGGCTAATGAAGTAACTTGAGGCCAAAGTTTCTAATCCATTCCAACTTGAGCAAGAGGGAAGATCTTAAAGTCTAAGTCCATTCTCCAAAAGCTAGGGATAGTAACCATGGTCCAAAATTAAAGTCACAAGTCTTTTAAGTGTTTAATCCTTTATTAATGTTTTGATATCCAAATGGACAAAATAAAAACCACAAGCACAATATAAACATAAACAAATGATATATGATATTAATATGATAAAGCATAATAAAGAGATAAGGGAGCAAGAAATTAAAATAAAAGGATAAGGTGCGAGAGATTAAATTTAAACGGATTATATTCACAATATTATAATATTTACAATATAAAGTGGTATGATGAACTTAATCAAGCACAACCACAAAAAGAAAAATAAGATCGAGGCAACCGGATCCAAGTGGATCTTAATCCGAATCGGGACAACTTTAGGTCTATGTTAAGCAATCGCCGAGTAATTTACGAAGTAATTACCCTACAAATGAGGCCGGCCACCACTAATGAAAGTGGAAAATATTAGTGTTAATACATGTTAGAGAAACGATATAATGAATCGTTCTCCGAAAACATGCCACACTTAAAGAAAAAGGATGGTCTAATCTTAATCGAGATTTTCGTTGATTTTATCGAAAGCAACCTATCACGATCTCAAAGTATGGAGAATGATCCAAATGATCATTCATCCATAGATTTGAAATAATGAAGGTTAAACTTATCGGAAATCAACAATCTACGAATCGGAGATTGTCATCGACCAAAAGAGAAAAAGATGAAGAAAAATGGATCTAAAAAAAATAAATCCATAAAAGAATTGAAAATATTTTTAAAATCTTTTCTTAAAAAATCCATTTCTAAAATCTTTCTAAAATTATTTTTCTAAATCTTTTTCTTAAAGAATTATTTTAATAATATTCTAAAAAAAAATATTATTAAAATACTCTTCACTTTAAAAATCTTTTAACAAAATAGAACAAAATAAAAAAAATGAATTAAATAAAGGGAAGGGGGAACGCAGGCCTGGTGGAATGGCAAACAACAATATTCTCAAATGGCCTCAGGCCCAATACCAAATCATTTCTTAAATACAAATAAATAAATTAATTATATAAAAAAAACAAAAAAAATCAGAAAAATCAAAGTGAGATGTTCTTCTTCTTCCCGTAACAGAAACATGGCAAAAAACGCCTAAAATCGGCGGCTATTCTCTCTCACCTTCACGAAAACGAATCCGCGGCGAAAAACAAACCACGACTCGTCCTTCTTCGCGAATCAATTAGTTTCGACTTCCTCTTCTTCTTCCGAATTTCAATTTCCTGTTCTTCTTCTTTCAATTTACAAATCCAGTTCTAATATTGAAGGTGACTTGAGGATAGATTGAATTGAAGATTTGGTTCTGGTGAATTTCGATTTGTAGGTAGGGTAAGTAATTGATGAAGGTTATGAAAGTTGAAATGAAATTTGGTTTTGGAAGGGTTTCTAGGGGCTAATTGAAGCTTGGCATTGAAGAGGAGAATGGGGTTGTATTTATAGCGTGAGAAAGAAAGATCCAGAAGAAGGTCACGGTATTTTCCTTTTAATTTGAGTTTTGCGTTTTGCTTTTGAATGTTGGCTTTTGCTTGTGCGTTTTGCGTTAAAAGTTTGCGTTTTGATTGTGAATGCAGGATGCGTGATATTCGTAAAGCGTGATGACGTTTGATGTGAAGCTGGCTTGGGCGAGGCTAGGACTTGCGAGTTGAAGATGCGGCTGGAGAAAGGAGTTTTCACGCGTGAAGGCTTGTCTGAGGCATGTTTCGTACACGTGAGGCTTGTAATCTATTGTGGGCATACGGCTTGTATTGATTTTGTTTTGCAGCTTGTGTGTGAGTGTTGCTGGGAAATATTTATGCGAGCTGCGGCGTGACTTGTGTGCGGCATTGCTTGGAGTTGTCGTACGGCATGAAAAGCTGGCTGGGCTTGTGCGTGAGGAGGCTATGCGTACGGATTATAGTCATGCTTCTGAAAGGCTTGGCTTGTACTTGCTGATGTGAAGTTTGGGAAAGGCTGTGGTTGTACGTATGCGGCGTGTAGGCTTGAAGGGCGTAATGGCTGATGGAATGCTTGCAAGAATTGAAGTGAAGTTGTTGTTGAGCTGAGTTGAGGCTTGTAGCTGTTTTTGTTGCAGCTGTTAACTGTTTGGTTGTTGTTTTCGTCAGCTTGCATTTGTTGGGCACGTGAGGCTTTGTGTGAAGTATTGGGCTTGAGAGCTATCTGGGAAAGGTGCAGGCCTCACGTGAGGTGTTTGGAGTTTGATACGGCTTTTGCTGTGGCGTGACCTGACTTGCAAAATGCTTGTTGCTTTTTTTTTTCTTTTTTTTTAAAAAGTAAAGAATAAAAAAATAGGAAATAGGCATCATAGAAAATGGGCCTTATTTATATATATATATATATATATATATATATATATATATATATATATATATATATATATATATATATATATATATATATATATATATATATATATATATATATATATATTGATAATGGGTGCAAAAAGAAACTTCATGGGCTTGAGAAAAAAAAATGAACTAGAAAAACAAATGAAGAATGTGAAAGTTTATTATTATTTTTCTTGGAACGATTCTTTTTGTAGTAATAGGATATGGGCAAAAAAAAAGAAATTAATAATGGCCATAATAAAAAAAATGGATGAAATAATCGAAAATTATTTGGATGTAACGGGTATAATGAAAAAAATGGATGGTTTGAAAGGTCGAAAGTTGAATGGATAATCGGTTAAAATGATAACTTCGATGATTGAACTAAAAGAATCGGATGATAAAAAAAAGAAGAAAAATGGTCATTGAATAGAATGGATAATAGAAAAAGGAAAATAAAAATGGTTTAATCGGAAAAAATGGATGATGGATGAAGTTTTGATTTTAAGCCCACAACCAGATCTTGATTATTTTTGCACAAGCCACTGATGAAAAAATGAACACAGCCAACCCAGATCCACTGAGTATTTGCCAATTCAACCCTAGCCACTGAAATTATCTGAAAACTTCCTTGATTATTTGAATACGTGCTGAGGAAAATAAATCCACAGACGAATCAATAATGCAATGATGAACTGATGCGTATCCAAACCAAACCTCGCACAAAACACTGTCTGATAACTGATGAACAAACCAAACTTCGCACAAAATCACTGTCACGCAACCCAGCTTGTATTTTGAAAAGGCATTGTCCGAGAAATGAACCATTGACACACACAACTTGAAATCGACACAATTTTCTAATAGTTTGACCAATATTAGGTCAAACATCCACTTGAATCGAATTGTGACTGAACAAACGCATCTGAATTGAAATCACTGCCCTGTCTTTGAAAACCTGCAACACAGAGAAGACGAAGAACACTGCAACATATTTTTTTGTATTTTGGTTAGGGATCAGTAAATATAAATAAAGATGAAGAAGTAAAAATAATGGTGATCCCCTGCGAAGCATAGACCCACATCTGAGGAGAAACTCGAAAGCCAGTGCGATCTTGTTTGTATGCAAAATGCAGATGAAATGCGAAGAAATCTTAGGGCAAAAATTAGGGTGTTACACCAGGTACCTTTAGGGTATTCCTTGAATGTCTCGGGCATCTTTTGAAAGTCCTGGGCACCTTTGGGTGAATGTGTCGGGCATGCACTGTATTGAGATGAATGTGTCGGGCGTCTCCCCCATGTTTTAACCCTCGCCATTTAACTCGAACTGCGGTGGAAGGGTGGATTTGATGCAACGTCGAATTCACTGAGTTCCTTTTCTTTTCAAGTAACGTGGATAAAAGAATTGAAGATGTCCCCGTGGAGGTCATTGACATAAAAGTGGACGAGGAAAATATGGAGGATCAAGAACATCCCATAGAAAGGAGTGTGTCGACCATCTCTGGGGGCGAAGATCTATCTTGGGTCGCCGAAGAGCCATTAGAGACGGGGTCTCATTTTGTCCAAGACCACCGATCTGCCCATACAATCGTGGAGGACCTAGGACCAGATGAGACTCACAACTGGGAATGTTACGCCCCTCTCCCCGAGCAACGAATCTGCTCGGCATTTTGGGGAAAACGGTTCCCTGTAACGCCCCGATTCGATTTTCCCAAATTTTTGTGGAGTCTTTTATTTTATTTGTATGATAATTGTTCTATTTGTGAAATTATCATGATGATATTTTATATTGAGGAATTAATGTGATATGTTGGTGTGATATGTGATTTTACCGTTTTGTGAATTTTTGGGTAAAATTGGTTTGGAGGGTATTTTAGGTATTTGCTAATTAATGTTGAGTTAGAAATTAGTAGAATTGGTGTTTTTGTGAGAAAATGATATTTGGGTGGAAAGAGTAGAAAATAGAAATAGAGAGAAAAGAATATAAGAGAGTGAGAAAGAGTGAAATAGAAAGTTAGTAAAGAAGAGAAAGAAAAAGAGAAGAAAAGGAAGAGAAGAGAAAAAGGGGAAAATCTAGGTTTTGATCAAGATTGCTCCGTGTAGACGAAATAATCGGGTAAGGGTGATAAACATTGTTATCTTAATCTTGTATATGATTATGTATGTGTTAGATTTTGTGGGTTTTTGATTTGGTGGAAGTTAGAGAAGATGAATAGTTAGGGTTTGAGAGAAAATGTGAGAAATTTATGGATTAATCGGTTGGAAATCGTTATAGCCGAAGTATGATAGCTAGAATATGTTATTGATCATGTTTGTGTGAGCATATAGGGGTTTTGGGATCATTTTGGTGGACTGTTGCGCAACTGTTTTTTTTTTCTGAAAACGCATTCGTCGTTGAGCGAGCTGTCTGTCGCTGAGCAAGCTTTCTAGGAGGATTTTCGCTCAGCGAGCTGTTCGTCGCTCAGCGAGCCTGGGAGGATTTTTGGGTTTTTACGTTTTGTTTCGTAACTTGAGTTTCGGGTATCCGTTTTTAGTGTTCCACATAACGATTCGGAGCTAGAAACACGTAGAAACTAATGACGCAAATAAATGAAATGTTTAGCCGACTTTCACCCGACTTTTCCGATAAAACGTAAATGAATTAATTATGGAATTGTGGGTTTGATTGTTGTGTTGTGGCCGTTTGGCAAGTAGATACATTGCTTGAATTGAATGCGAATGTATGCTAATTGTATGAGATAAATGCATAGCTATATTGTGAATATGTATGCATTTTCAAGAATGTTGTGTGTCATTTTGCATGTAAGCATAATGTATGCATTCTTGTGTTGTGGGATTCTTTGTGAATCTGTTGTAGCATCGTGTGCTCATGTGGAGTGTGAGCGATGACTACAACAAGATCGTGTGCCCATGTGGGGTGTGAGCAATCAGATTATGTGCCCGTGTGGGGTGTGAGCAATCCAGAAACATCATGTGCCCGTGTGGGGTGTGAGCGATGGGTGATTTATTCACATTGATTGTGTGCCCGTGTAGGGTGTGAGCAACCCAGAAACATCGTGTGCCCATGTGAGGTGTGAGCGATGGGTGATTTATTCACATTGATTGTGTGCCCGTGTGGGGTGTGAGAAATCGGATTGTGTGCCCGTGTGGGGTGTGAGCAATCCATAAACATTGTGTGCCCATGTGGGGTGTAAGCAATGGGGAACATCGTGTGCCCGACGGGGAGTTACTTTAGGTAACAAGCGATGATTCCATTTGGTTCCTGAGTGAACCAAAGATCTGGGTTCGGGAGTCGGTTACGAATTGGGAAGGTATTAGCACCCCAATCTGTCCACCGTACCCGACGGGATCCACGCTTGCTTGTTTGTTTCAAAGGGTGAGAAATAAAATGTTGCTGAAAAAATGAACTGCTAACTGGGATGGAAAATGAAATGAGAGAGGAACTGAAAAAGAGAATGGGAAGAAAAGGGGGAAATGTAGGGAAAATAAAGAATGTGCTCGAACGGGCCCTACCCTGCTTCCTACGTACCTCATCGGGAAAATGAGGATCAGAGTCGACGTAGTTTGCCTAACTAAGGCGGGAACTATTTGTTTGTGTTTTTTTACAGCTGGAACTGCGTATGTCTATGCTCAGGTGTTGTAGGCTCGTCTAGTACGAGTGCGTTTACCGTCTTGCATGCGAGAAAAGTCGTCGCAAGTTCACGCTGAGAGTGAATGAGATGAGAAAAGAAGTTCCCGCAGGATAGTCGCTTATTATTTGTTTTTTTCTTTTATGAGTTTTGTATGAATTTGGCACAAGGAAGTGAATTCAAACTCTTTTCCATGGAATGTGTACTTGCTACTACATTCCAAGATGGAATAATAGAACAAGCATACCAAGTAAGGAAAATTTATCCAAGACTTGTTTCCTAGGATTAGGGTCTAAGTTCACTAGCTTGTTGAACTTATTACATGTTTTTGTTGTTTTTGTGAAGAAATGTCTTTTGTGTTTTCTTTGTGAAACAACCCCTTGATGAGACTTGTACATCATGCTAGACAAGCCTACACTATTCCAAGATGGAATGAATGTAAGTGCCCCATGGAATAAGGCTATACACAAGGGATCCTTTCATTTATTTGTTAAGTGTTTTTGGATTTTGTTTGAAGATGAGAAAGAAGACTCAAATGGGGAAAATGAAAAAAAACTAAGGGGGACTAAGACACAACCCTAATTTTTGTTTATTTATAAAGTGGTCCTAATGGTTTGTGGGGTTTTCTAAACCTAAAGAGAAAAAGGAAAAGAGAAAAGGAAAAGGATGCAACTTACTTCCTAAGGAAGATAAGTTGTTCCTAACAAAAGGGAAATCCTACCAATCACAAATATGGAAGTAAAAGGTGAATTAAATGCAAATTAAATGCATAAAGAAAATAAAAGAATAAGTTGGAAGAAACTTACCTCAATCTTCCCCTCTACAAAACAAATATTAATGTGCATTTTTTTATTTAAAATAACAAGGCAAACATACCCTAATTAAATCCTAACGACTCTCTTAATTCTAGAGGACTAAAAAAATGCTAAGACAAAAATACATCACCTACAACAGCCTCTAATACACAAACAGCCATGAACACAATGCATGATACCAAGCAGCTTTTTACAGCCAGCATGCAGCATGAAAAGGTAGGTGTAAAAGGTTACAAACAACATGCAAACATAACAAACAACATACATTTTACAGCACCTATATGTAAAAACAGCTATGAAATGCAAAATCCAGATTTGATTATTTTTATTTATGTGTACAAAGTGAATGATAAACAACACATTAATGTCACTTAACATGAATCTACATGCATCACAAAAGGAACTCAAACATGTGAATTTATTTACATCATTTATTTGATTAAAAATGACAATGATCAATCAAGAACAAACATACTTTTTCATGTTGCACAAATGAGCATTTTATCATGAGATTGAACAAGTATCACTACAAGCATCCATTGTTACACATGCATGGCATAAAAAAATCAGAATTGAACTCATGTTAAGATATGATCCATTAAGCACAAGAAACTTGCATTAACATGTGAAGTATTTAATCACTTTTGGCAAAAATCAACATGGTATTTAATCACTTTATCAATCAAGCAAGCAATGACAATAATCATGAAGCATATGTTGAATTTAAGCAAGCAATTAACATGTGAAATAAATGATTAAAGTGTAGCAAAACACATCAAGAATCAATTATATCACATTTTACACATTTAACACAAAACATGAAAAAGTGAACGGAATCATGTCAAAACGACTCGAAACAAATGAATTGGCTACTGGAAATGGACCCAAAAATTCCCTAAAATTAATACCTAAACATACATGAACCTTAGAAGCACTAGGAAGCAAGATTGAGCAAGAAAATAAGCTAAAAATCCAAAAACTAACAGCGTTAACCGGTTAACCAAATTGGTTAACCCGTTAACGGGCAGAAAAATACAACATTTTGGCCAAAAACGCATGCGTTAACTGGTTAACCAAATGCGTTAACCGGTTAACGCTGAACAAAAAGTGAAAAATGCTTTTGAAATAAGTGATTTTGGCCACAATCTTCCTTCTAAACAACCCTAACCCCCACCTAATCATGCTAACACGAATTTCTACTCAATTAGGGCTTATTAACACATGCTAGAATCTATAACAAGCTACAATCCTAACTTCTAATCCATCAAAAACCACAAATCGCAAGCAAAACTTAACGAAAACGTAATCAAACATAAGCAATACGAAAAGAACTTAAAGAATGCCAAAATAGCGAGATGAAGAGAATAACTTAAAGGAAAAGTGATTTAGATCACCAACCTACGAAGCGGAGAAGTGCTTCGGTGAATGTTGCAAGAATCAGAGCTTGATCGAAGAGAAAACCAAGAAAACCGCGAAACCGCAAAATAAATGCGTTCTTGATGCTTGAACCTTCGTGTGCTTCCGATAAGTTGAAACCTTCACCAAAATTCAGTAGCTTCTTCTTCCACAATCCACAAAATCAATGGAGGTTGGGGCTAAGCTTCAAGATCTTCAAGTTTCAATGTGAAACTTGAAGAGCTTATTCAAAAAGCTTTAGTGAAAGGAGGGAAAAAGGAGGAAAAGTGAGAGAGAAAAAGTGATTGTGAGAGAATGAGAAATTTGGAAATGAAAATTGTGTGTGTCTATCTTTTTTGGTTTGGATGAAAATGGATTAAATATTGCTTAGGTTTGGGGCCCAAAAATTAGGCTTGGGATCCAAAATGATGGGGTGGTAATGAGGTTAGGGTTTAGCAATGGAGCTAGGTTAGGAGAAGGAACATTATAGAACATGGTAGAAGTTTCCAAGGGAAATGGAGTGGAATTGAAGTGGAAAAACAAGAGGGAAAGAATGAAAGGAAGTGTGGAAGGAAAGTGTAAGGAAAAGTGGAAGGAAATATGAAATCAGCCACTTTTCAAATGATTTTTCTTTTGATTTTTTTTTTATGATTCCTCCATCGTTTCTTGACCATATTTGAACCATAGGATCATTGTAACCCTAATTTCATGATATTGATCTTAAAATTCAGGAATCGACCCTTTTTACCTAGCTCGGTTGCCTTTTCCCCGATTCCTCGATTTTCCGTCGTCTGGCCAGTCGAACCCCTTCCAAAATGAATTTATGGACGAGATTTGAACCCTATGCCTTTGACATCATATATAATACAAAGGAATCCTCTTTGAATCAAAAATTCATGAAGAAGCCCAGTAGAAGTGAAACCCTAATTTGACCCTTTTCATCAGGAGATGTTGCACTACTTGCCTCCTTTAATTAAACCTCATCTTTCCATGGCTCGTGGCTTTAAGTGAAGACTTGTGGGATGTTATGAACCCTTCGCACTAGGTTGAGAAGCTTTGTGGTCATGTGATTGCCTTTGTAATGCCCTCAGTTGCTCCAATCATTGATCACATACCCATGCCTCAGATATGTTATACATGATGCAATGTTTTTGGTTATTTTATGAATTTATGAATGCAAAATGCTATGCAAAATGTTGAGGAAATGAGAGGGAAAATTTTGAGGTATTACAGTTGTCAACATATAATTATGCATGACTTATCCATGAAATTTAGGTTCATATTATTAATTTATTTAACGATAGTTTGACCACAGGTTTAACCGGTTGAACCAATTGAACTTTAAACTCAAAGTTTTGTCGATTCGACCTCTGAAACGGTTTTTAAAAAATTTGTATGAACTAAATGAACATGTTCCATGGCATCCAACATGTGCATAATTACCATCAACATCCACATATGCAACTAAGTGGTGTTTATACATATTCATCAAGAATGAAAACCTAACATGACATCCTCTAGTGTCATTTATCCCCTATTGGGTTTACTAGGGTCAACTCTTAAATATGTCACCATCATGTCCAATGCCTCAAGTTTATTCGTTCTATAATAGTTTAATAATTTTCCCATGATTGGAAGATGTAAGAGATATGATACATCATAAAGTGTGATTGACATCTCACTGAACAAAAGAATAAATACTGGCGTCTCTACTTGCCATCTCTAAATAAACGTAGATAATAACCCATGATTATTATATCCATAGCCAATTCTGCATAATAGATAACTTTGTGACATCCTAAAACCATGGCTCATCAGGTTGCGCTAACATGGCAACCTTCATGTTATGGATGATACAATTTAACATATCAAGGTACTACAAAAAATAGAAAATAAATGCATTCATCATCAAATAGTTCAAATATTATAACACAAATGTTTAAAAAGAGTAATTAAAGATTTATGATACCTCTCCTCTGCACATGATTGGAAGCATGGTTTGTATACTAAGGAAGAAGTAAACGATGCGAGGGACCTCCCAAGAAACCATCAAACACATTAACATCCATAACATCTAGGGCTGCAATGGATTTTTAGGAAAAATGGGCTTCTGGGGAAATAGATGACACATGAATCCTGGAAGATGATGTCATAAACACATGAATCGGGAAGATGATCATTCTCTAGAAAATGAAGTCACTCTAACTACAGGTCGCAAGGTTTTAGCATTCTCCTTGCAAACAGAAGCATGATAGGCCATTGTACCATGTCTCGGTATTTCTTGGTTGTTAGACATTTTTCTACAATCAAACAAGCACAAAAACATGTCATAATAGAGTACATAAACTAAAAAAACAAAGCAGAACAATCACATAAACAAACCAATCCAAACAACAGATAATAGGTAGTTTTGTATTTTGTTCTCCAGACTATGTGTTCGGATTTGAAAATTTGAAATGTACTAAACCAGAAACATGAAGTAGAAATAGAGCATGCATGAACCCTAATCTCTAATGTTCAAAAATTTTAAGAAAGACACTTCAAGACAAACCAAACTTACATATATATTACTTTTAAGCCTAATGTATCATGCCTATAAACTATTTAGGTAATGAATGCATGTGAAATCAAACAAAGAAATATAATGAGTAACTTACCAATACAATAAAGTATAACTTAAAATAGATGCAATTTAGTGGATTATAGACATGCTAAGCTTCAATTCAATGGATATAAGCTCCAATAATGCTTAAAAAATGATGGAACAAGCTCTAATAATGCAATTGAGGAGAAGCTATATGGTTTTCTCTATTTGTAAAAATAAAAATGGGAAGGGAGAAAAAACTAGAAAAATACATAAAAAAATCTTCACCATCCATAGTAGTGAGCATCAGTGCTCCACCAGAGAAAACCTTCTTTACTATGAATGGACCATCTTAATTTGGAGTCCATTTGCCCCTGTGGTCTGTATGAGGAGGAAGAAGTCTTTTCAGCACAAGATCTCCTACTTGGTATTCCCAAAGCCTGACTTTCTGATCGAAGGCTTTCTTCATTCTTTTCTGATATAACTGCCCGTGACAGATTGCAGCTAATCTCTTTTCTTTGATCAGATTCAATTGATTGTACCGAGAACGGACCCATTCTGCTTCGTTCAGCTTGACATCCATTAGTACCCGTAAGGAGGGTAATTCAACTTCTACCAGTAGGACTGCCTCCATACCATACACAAGCTGATATGGTGTTGCCCCAGTGGATGTTCTGATTGAGGTTCGATACCCATGCAAGGCAAATGGTAGAATTTCATGCCAGTCTTTATAAGTAACCACCATCTTTTGCACAATCTTCTTGATGTTTTTGTTAGCTGCCTCAACAGCGCCATTCATCTTTGGCCTGTAAGGAGAAGAGTTGTGATGTTGAATTTTGAAGTCCCGGCACAGTTATGCCATCATCTTATTGTTCAAATTGGAACCATTATCAGTAATGATTCGTTCGGGCACTCCATATCGACAGATGATGTCTCTTTTTAGGAATCTGGCTACCACTTGTCTGGTGACGTTTGCATACGAAGCTGCTTCAACCCATTTGGTGAAGTAATCAATGGCCACCAGGATGAATCTGTGACCATTTGAAGCATTCGGTTCAATCTTTCCAATCATGTCAATGCCCTACATTGCAAAGGGCCAAGGTGAAGACATCACGTTCAAAGGATTCGGAGGTACATGCACTTTGTCTGCATAAATCTGGCATTTGTGGCATTTCCTGGCATAGGCACAACAATCTGCATCCATTGTGATCCAGTAATAACCTGATCTTAACAATTTCTTTGCCATAGCATGTCCTCCAGCATGGGTACCAAAAGATCCTTCATGCACCTCGTGCATCAACAAGTTTTCTTCTTTCTTATCAACACATCTGAGAAGCACCATGTCAAAGTTTCGCTTGTATAATGAACCATCAGCATTCAGGAAGAAACTACCAGCCAACCTTCTTAGTGTCTTATTATCATTGGATGATGCCCCAGGTGGGTATGTTTGATCCTCTAAGAAGCATTTGATGTCATGAAACCAAGGCTTGTCATCTATAGCAATGTCCACGGAGAATACGTATGCTGGTCGGTCAAGTCTGGATACTGAAATCTGAGGCACAAAGTTTGCAGTTTGCACTTTGATCATGGAGGAAATGGTTGCCAGAGCATCTGCGAACTGATTTTCATCTCGAGGGATATACTCAAGTTTGACTATTGTGAAGAAAGTCAATAATCTCCTCGTATAGTCACAGTATGGAATCAGATGCTCTTGGTGGGTGTACCATTTCTCGTTGGTCTGATTGATTACCAAAGCTGAATCCCCGAATACAGTTAATGTCTTGATCATGAGGTCAATGGCTTCCTCAAGACCCATGATACAGGCTTCGTATTCAGCTTCGTTGTTAGTGCATGCAAAGGTGAGTTTTTCCGAGAAAGGCATATGAACTCCTTTAGGTGTAATGAGCACTGCACCAACTCCACGTCCATTCATATTGACAGCCCCATCAAACATCATTGTCCACTCTTCTTCTGGGTCAGACCCTTCAGTGTGAAAGGTCTCTTCATGATCTTTTGCTTTCAGGAACATGATGTCTTTATCAGGGAAGTCAAATCTCATTGGTTGATAATCATCAATGGGTTGCTCATCTAGATAGTCAGACATTACACTACCTTTGATGGCGTTTTGAGATGTGTACTGAATGTCATATTCTGTCAGAATCATCTGCCATCTTGCAACCCTTCCGGTAAGTGCTGGCTTCTCAAATATGTACTTGACTGGATCCATCTTTGAAATCAATAAGGTAGTGTGGGTCAACATATACTGTCTCAGTCGGCGAGCAGCCCACGCTAAAGCACAACAAGTTTTCTCGAGCAGTGAATAACGTTGTTCACAGTCGGTAAACTTTTTGCTTAGGTAGTATATTGCATACTCTTTTCGACCAGACTTGTCATGCTGACCCAACACACACCCCATTGATCCTTCTAATACTGTCAGGTACATTATTAGAGGTCTTCCTTCAACTGGCGACATAAGGATTGGAGGTTCTTGTAAGTACTCCTTGATTTTGTCAAAAGCCTTCTAACAATCTTCTTCCACCTGACCGTTTGTTCTTTTCTCAATAATTTGAACAGGGGCTCACAGGTTGCAGTGAGGTGAGATATGAACCTTGATATGTAGTTCAATCTACCTAAGAAACCCCGAACTTCCTTTTCAGTCCTAGGTGCAGGCATTTCCTGAATGGCTTTGACTTTGTCAGGATCAACTTCAATTCCTTTTTCGCTTACAATGAACCCCAACAGTTTACCGGAACGTACCCCGAATGTGCATTTATTGGGGTTTAGCTTCAACTGGTACTTTCTCAGACGCTTGAACAACTTTAGCAAATTTACCAGATGATCTTCTTTAGTGAGGGACTTGGCAATCATGACATCCACGTAGCATTCAATTTCTTTGTGGATCATGTCGTGGAATAAAGTTACCATAACCCGTTGATAAGTAGCACCGACGTTCTTCAGTCCAAAAGGAATTACCTTGTAGCAAAATATTCCCCAAGGTGTGATGAAGGTAGTCTTCTCCATGTCTTCGGGTGACATCCTAATCTGATTATACCCAGAAAAACCATCCTTGAAAGAAAATACCGAGAACTGAGCCGTGTTGTCGACCAATACATCAATGTGAGGTAATGGGAAGTCATCCTTCGGGCTAGCTCTGTTCAGATCCCGGTAATCCACACACATCCGTACTTTGCCATCCTTCTTAGGCACTGGTACAATATTAGCAACCCACGACGGGTAACTAGTTACAGCAAGGAATCCGGCGTTCCACTGTTTTTTTACTTCTTCTTTAATCTTCATAGCCATATCCGGAAGAGTACGGCGTAGCTTCTGCTTTACTGGAGGACAATCTTCTTTCAAAGGCAGTTTGTGCATAACAATGTCGGTATCCAGACCTGGAATGTCTTGATAGGACCAAGCGAATACGTCGACATATTCTCGAAGCATATCAATGAGTTGTTCCTTCACTGAATCTTGCAGGTTGGCCCCGATCTTCACTTCTTTCAAGTCTTCTTCGGTACCAAGATTAACTATTTTAACTTCCTCCTGATGAGGAGTGATCACTTTCTCTTCCTGCCTCAACAACCTGGCTAACTCTTCAGGTAACTCATAGTCTTCTTCAACCCCTTCATCAGCTTGATTAATCGGATTGTCGAAGTCATACAAGGTCATAGCAGCGCTGTTGTCGGTGCAATCTGGAGGATAATCTCTACAAGGGTTGAGATTGGTTTGTTTTAGTGATCAGTTTTAATCTTGTTTAGAAAAAGTGAGAATGAAGTTATTTATTTTGAAAACATTGTCATTTTATTGTTTTGTACAAAAGTGAAAAATGAAAAGACAGTGAGCGAAAAAGAGACTCGTTTGCAAAAGATGTCCGATATTCATTGATTAATCATTTGCACAAAATTACAATATGGCCCTATTACAAAATGAGTCATGACACCTTGGGCAAGATGTAGGACTTGATGCATGCTAAAAGACAGGAAATAATAATTACTCTGCAGGAGTAACCCTTATAATTTCCTGGGAAGACCAGTTAAGGACTTGGCTCCCCGGGGTCCTTGGACGTATCCAGCTTTCCAGGTTGCGGTCGCTTTCCTCCTCGTCTTCCAGATTGTTCACAGCATCTGGGATGAGCATCCCCCCACTGACAAATTTGGGCTCTTTGGCAGCCTCTGATTGATCTTGTCGGATTGGTCTGTAACCCAAACCGAATTTATCTTCCTTCTTTTCCACCGGCAGGAACTTGCCCCAACCTTGAGCAATACCTTCTTCAACAACCTTCCGGGCTTGCTGATAAGAGATGATTGAAGTACCCATCTTGTCTTCCCGAGATGCAGCCAATACTCCAGTAGCCTCATTAACATTTAGGGCCTCAAACCCTTGGCTCATTGTCTCATGGATTTCACCATCCATTTCTATATACTTGTACATAGCCAGCTGGCTAACAAATATGTCTTCCTTACCACAGATGGTGATAATCTGTCCTTCCCATTCATACTTCAGTTTCTGGTGAAGGGTCGATTTTACAGCGCCTGCGGCATGAATCCAGGGTCGACCTAACAAACATCTATAAGTAGGATGTATATCCATCACATAGAAAACAGTCTTAAAAACTTGTGGACCGATTACCACTGGAAGCTCCACCTCTCCCAGAACAGATCTTTTAGAGCCATCAAAAGCCCTGACCATAAGATTACTTGGCCGGAGAGCTATCCCCTCATACTCTAGCTTGACAAGGGCTTTCTTGGGTAAGACATTGAGTGAGGACCCAGTGTCTACAAGAACATGAGATAACACAACTCATTTGCACTCCAGAGTTATATGCAAGGCTTTGTTGTGGAGACGTCCTTCAGATGTCAAATCAACATCAGTGAACCCTAGCCCGTGGCTAGTATTGACATTTGACACTACTGTTTCCAGCTGATTTACAGTGATCTCTTCTGGTACGTAGGCAGCATGCAGAACTTTGAGTAGTGCATCCCGATGGGCTTCGGAACACAACAACAGTGATAGTATAGAGATCTTTGAAGGAGTTTGGTGGAGCTGGTCCACAACTTTATAGTCAATTCTTTTAATGATTCTCACAAACTCATCCACATCTTGATCGAAGGACAACTTATGAGTTTCTTTAGGTGTGGATTCTTCCGGTATCACACTCTTCCCCCTTGGCTCTGGTAGCAGCCTCTGCCTCAGTATTAATTCTGGGAGCTTGTGACGCAAAGAGGCGTCCGCTTCGGGTGAAGCCTCCGCGTCCCCCGACATTGTCCACTTGGGGAGTGAGAACTGGAGAATCAAGAAGGACTTTCTCTCCGTTGCAGTATAAATCAGCACCATAATGCCATGGTATATCACTGTTTTTGTCATATGGGATTGGCCTGGGCACCTTGATAGTAACTGGGCTTACTGCAGCTGTTGTTGGGACTACAATGGTCTGTGGGTCATAGAAGATTGTTATAGGACCTCTGGTGGGTATAGGTGAAGGTGAATTGAAGCTTTATTGAGACTGTTGTTGAGATTGCTGGAAATTGCTGGAGTTCGGGACCGTTGTCGGGTCATAGTAAATTGTGACAGTGGAAACATCATTATTGGTTGTTGAAGTTGTAGTAGCCGGTGCAAATGAATTGTTGTATGTTGAAGTGACAGATGGAATGATTGCTGAAGCTGTAGCTGAATCAGTTGGAACAATGGTCGTTGTAGTTGTAGAAGAAACACTCGGAAAGATGGTTGTTGCATTTGTAGACGATTCACTTGTTATTGACGAAAGAGTTGTTGGTGTTGTAGAAGCTGTGGTTGTAATTTGCAGGATGCCTTCTCTGATCAAGCCATTAATTCCACTCCTCAAGCTAGCACACCCATTCTCAGAAAGTTTGTATGATTCGCAACAGGCCTCACAACCTGGAAACACTTGGCACTTTAAAAGTTGGGCTTTAACCTCGGCTAGAGGTGTTTGAATATGTGCAATGTCTTCTATTAAACTCAGGGGTGATCCATCCTCTATAGCATTAATCCTTGGCCCACTGTGGCTTGGCATATGATTCTTCATCACATTGGGAGGAGGTGCAAAGTTCAGGGCTTTTGAATCTACCAGATCCTGAACCTTCATATGCAGGGCTCTGCATTTTTCTGTAGAGTGACCAGGTGCGTTGGAATGAAAAGCACACCTAGCATTGACATCATAGTTCCTAGGAAGGTTTTGAGGATCAGGTGGAGCCAATGTCCTCAACTCAACCAGATTGAGCTTTAGGAGTTGTGGCAATAGTGTAGCATACGGCATTGGAATGGGTTCAATCACCCGGTTGACCTGAGATGGCCATTGTTGAAACGGGCGTTGTTGTTGATTGTTGTTCTTATTGTTGTATGATCTCTGTTGCGGAAATTGTTGTTGCTGCGGAAAGTGTTGAGGTTGTTGAACATACTGAGGGGGTGGAGCAGGGATAGTAACAACAGCAACTGTTCTGGGTAAGTATTGGGGTTTCCCTCTTCCTATGTGCACAGAGTTTGTCTCACCAGATCTACGGGGCCCAGCAAAAGGCGTTCTTGTACTGCTGGAACTGGCACTGTTATCAGATATCTTTCCCATCTTCAATAGGCTCTCTATTCTTTCCCCAGCTATCATCACATCTGCAAAGCTGGTGGAAGAGAATGCAGCTAGCTTGTCAATGTAGGTTCCTTGAAGAGTATTCATGAACATGTCTGCCATTTCTCTTTCAGACATGGGAGGTTGTACTGCAGCAGCAAGTTGCCTCCACCTTTGGGCATATTCCCTGAAGCTTTCACGGGAAGATTGAGACATCCCCATAAGAAGGGTCCTGTTCGGAGCCATGTCCAAGTTGTACTGATACTGACGGATAAAAGCTTCAGCCAAGTCTTTCCAGTTTCTTACTGTGGCTCTGGTCAGGTGGGAATACCATTCTCGGGATGCCCATGTTAGACTATCCTCGAAGTAAAACATCCACAGCTTCTCGTCCATGGTGTATGATTTTAACCTTCCAAGGAATGACTGAAGGTGGGTGCGTGGGCAGGATGTGCCATTATACCTCTCAAAACACGGGGGTTAGAATTTGTGAGGAATTCTCACCCCTTCCACTAGTCCCATGTCCATTACATCAAATCCTAGGGAATTCTGGGATTCATGAGACCTCAGCTTCTCTGCAATTTCATCCAGCCTACGGTCGTAAACTTCATCCCCAACTCCAACAACTGTAATCTGCTCTTCTTGAGGATCCTCTTGCAAGATCCTACCTCCAGCAGTGTTACCTTGAGTATTCCTTATGGCGTTGACCTCTGGGTTTAGATGAGGCCCAAACTCTGGTGGATCAGTGCGAGGCTGCACATAATCATTGTTACTGGTACCTCCTGTACCTGGATGGTGTTCTTCAGGAGTTTGCCTTTCAACCAGCTCCCTTAGTCTTTCCTGGCTCTAAGTTAAGCCAATCATAACAGTCATGAATTGAGTCATCTGATTCCTCATCTCAACCCTCTCATTTTCCATTTGGGCCCTTACTTCATTCAAGTCTTCCTGAACTTGATCCATCTGGAGTCCTGGAAGGTTTTTTCTGGTCGGGTACCAGTGTATTCTGTTGACAGGGAACACTCTTCTGCGAGCAATGTTTCCTGAAACCACAACAAAGTGAGAAACAGCAATAAACAAAAACCTACAAAACAAAGAAAATGTTAGTATGAAATGCAATATGCCTATTTGTCTTCTAAGGGTATCCGGTTTGGTTCTTTGGTTTTGACCTTTCCAGACCTCGAGGAAATGTTGATGATGTTGAAACATTAAGCCCACCAATATAATACAAACTGATATATTACAAAAATGATGAAAATACATAGTCTGATTACAATACATCCCCATGGTGGGTCAAAATACAACAACAAAAGAAAAAGTACAACAAATGAAATGTACAAGCAAAAGAAATCAGACATCCAATCCAAAGTCATCCTCCCTAACTTCCTCCAGGAGGGCCTCAATCACTGGACCTACTGGATGCTCTGTAATAGTCCTTATGAGGAGGTTCCTGGTAGTAATGGCATTGGTTAGCTTCTTATGCTTGTCCTGATCTTTTGACCTCTTCAACCCCGCCCGGAGTTTCAATTCAGATATCTCTCTCTGAGCTGCCAACAAAGTCTCCTGATGCTTCTTCTTATTAGCCCCCAACAGCTCTATCTTAGCCTGAGTCCTTTGGTCTTCTTGCGCACGGGCTTCAGTGATCCTGATCCACCTAGCCTGGCTCTCCTCTAGATAATGCTCTGCCCTAGCCTTCTGAGTCTTTGCCTCCTTGCAAGCATTCTTCAGTACTAACTCCCCTGCTCTTGCCTTCCTGATGTAGTAATCTGTCTTCTCAATCTTGGCCAAATGCTCAATCCTGAGCCTTTCCAATCTCTCATTGTCTAGACGACTACCATTTCTCTCCCAGAGAGTCTTTTTCAAGGCTTCAGATAGCTGAGTATTCCTCTCTTTCAGCTTTTCAAACTCTTCCAGACTGACAGTAGCTGCAGGTTTTACTGTAGAAGGTCTAGGTACATCTTCTAAAGTGAACGGCATTCGGGTGATCTGAGCTCTGGTACGGGACCAATCAGAATACTGTGCTGAAGCAATGTTGTTGCACTTGCCAAGGATGACTGTCCCCTTGGTATGAATGTTATCCCAAGCCCAGGTAGCTTGTCTGACAACAACAAAGTTGGGTTGGATTTCACAGTAGAGGGTTTCAGCCAAATCTTGTCCTCTGGGAAGATGAACCAAAGCATACCCTAATTGCCCTTGGCGCTCTGAGTGCACCATCAAATGTCATCTGATGTCAAGGCAATGAACCTCTTAGCCCAATTCTTCTGTTGATGAGGGTTCAAGAAGGTATCTGACTTTGGCAAGTGTCTTAGCAGCCACGAGTAGTAGAGAGGAGCACAACATCTGACCGGTCTTCCTCTTTGCTTCTCATTCCTCTGATGTACTGAGTAATAGAAGTCTCCCAGCAAGGTAGGAAATGGGTTCCTCAATAAGAACAGGTGTATGTCATTCTTGCTCACAAACTTGGGCTCATCTACAAACAAGATAACCCCATATATACTGAGGGCTAGAAGTGAACAGACAGCCTTCCATTCCCCTATTGCAGCCTTCAGGGTAGCCAGGGAGATCAAGAAGTCTAGGTGGAGGCCTGGAACTCCAGCCTTGGTTGTCATGTTCTGATCAATGAGGGCAGGCTCCAAATGCAATGCCTTAGCTATGTCTTCATTTCTGGGAGCAGTCATCTCAGGGTTGAAAGGAATCCCTCTCTTGATAGGAACTCCTAACAACAAGGAAAACTCTTCTAGCAAAGGTCCCAACTGGAAATCAGGGAATGTGAAACATCTGAGTGGAGGATCATAAAACTGCAGGCAAGTATGGATCATGCTCCTCTGAGATACATCTAGATCCATGACCATGTCCAATATGCCCCCATAATGCTCTCTGAATAGTGGGATATGGTCAGGTGTAATGAGGGATTGGACCTGCCTGATGCCATTCAGGGTGGGCTCAAAGAAGTGGTAAGTGATGTTTCTCTTTCTTGAAGTGTCCATGGGTGCTGGTGAAGAAGCTGAGAGCAACTGCTGATGAAAGTCACTGAATGAGAAGCTGGAGATGGGTCTCTGGTGAAGATAGATGGAGAAGAACCACTAACAAACTGATGGAGGTGCTGGAGAAGATAGCTGAAGCAGTCTGAGCAGCAGAAGGGGTCAAAACCAAACCAAAGGTAAAGATGGATACCCTGTAAAACAAATAAGCAAATGTTAAATGATGCAGAAATGATGTATGCAAATGATATGCAAAGGTTTTGTGATCAAGAGCTGAATCTGTCTATCTGCCTTGGTAAAAGTCCATGTATGTTCATATGTCCGGATGGAGGTTCGGAAATCCAGTATCAAGGTGGGGAACTCAAATAAAGAGTCACAAGTCCTGGGTAATCACAAGAACTGTCCAAAGTGATGCATTCTTAAAACAAAACTAGTAACAGGGTATGATGTGGCCAGGGGTTCCTGCAAACCTGCAAACATCCCAACCCTCTCACATGTAATGTTCTAGAACAAGGATCCTCAGACTTGGATCAGTTATGAGAAGTGTAAACACTTCTAACCCGGAGGTACAGTGTTTATAATAACCATAAAAGATCCTCCTCTAATTCACCTCAGATGCTGAAGGTCATAAAAAGGTCATCCAGACTTAGCAGGCTTCCCAGATAGCCCTAGTACTACAGGAAATTTGTAGCACAGAGTTCTCAAGAAGAAACCCATGTCTGAACTGTGTTTCATATTCCCGCACCAGAACGAAATGGAATGGGAAAGAATATGAAGCCACTCTAGCCTATGTGTCACTCAGGTCCCCGGTATAGGACCTTAATCACTCAATGAACCCCACCCACCAAGACAGACAAGAGATCCAGCATAATGATAATGACAGTATGAAAATGCCTAAAACTGTAAATGAAAGCAATAAATAAAGTTGTATAGAAAGCAATAAATAAAGCAAATAAATAAGCACAAGTAACACATAACACCCCCGTAAACACAAATCAAACAAGCACTAGGAGGAACCCACAAAAAGAACCAGAAGCCCTAGTTACAGTATAAGGGTCCCCAGCAGAGTCGCCAAGCTGTCGCTCCCGCTAAGTGACACAGGGTCAGATAGGGTACAGACGCGAACGGTCGGCGAGAGGAGAAATGAAATGAAGATGAATAGAGTCGCCATCTAGGCATTTTTATCCCGAGGAAAGGTAATGCTGCATAAACCTAGAAAGATATGGATAAGACGGTTGCGAACCAGAGAAACTGAGAAAGGGGGTTGGTTACAACCTGGGAAGGTATTAGCACCCAGATTTTCCGTCGTACTCGACGGGATCCACGTTTGAAAGTTTGTGTTTAAAGGGGTAGTGTTTGTGCTATCTGTGTGAAAAAGCTGGGAAAGAATGTACAGGTGTCAGTGCAAGAAAGTGAAGTGAGGTGCTCAGGAATAAGGCTTAAAAGAGAATGCTGAAAGAGGGGGAAGACACGGAGAATTTTGTTCGATAACAGTTAAGTTATGCCTACGTATCCTCTCGTGCAATGAGGAAGTCAGAACACCGTAGTTCGACTCAAAGAGACTGAAAGATAAATTGACTGATGAACTGCTTGCTTGTCTATGCTCAAGTGTATGACCTGTCTGGCTCAGGTGCTAACTGTCTTGCATTAGACGGAAGAAGCAAGTTCTCGTTTGTGAGTGAAGATGATGAGAAAAGAATCCCGAAGGAGACGATTATTACTTTGTTTTTGATGTTTTCAATCTTTTATTGCTTTTTTGTGTTTGTCATAAGTTAATGAGCTTAAGCCTAAACCAAGGGTTAGTAAACTCATCATATCTTCCCTTTGATTAGGGATACTGAGAATACCTTAAGTATGAGATAAACACCTCACACTTAATTACCACGATGTAGGATTAAGATCATTAACCTACTTGTGATTATTTAGATGTTTTTGGTGTTTTTGTTTAGTGTTAAGTAATGAGTTTAAGCCATAATCAAGGATTTAGTGGACTCATTACACCATCCTAATAGAAGGATAATAGATGAGCACACTTAAGCTGAGGAAGATACCTCAACTTAATCCATGATTAGGGATTAACCTCATGACAAAACAAACCTTTATTAAAGTGGATTTTAATTAATGGTGAGATTAAGAAGTGAGTTTTATGATTTGTAAGACAACTTGAGGAGGACTTGTCCATTAACACTAGGGTTAGTCCTTCTTAACCAATTAAGGAAGAATTAGAACCCTAATGCAAGGCCCAAGTTAAAAGCTATTGTCTTAGTGATTATTAAGATGGATTGATTAAGAGGTTTAAACACATTAAGGGTTTAACACTTAGGATTAAAGTTATACACTCCATCCTAAGAGAAGGATGCATGCATAACCCTAATCACAAAGCCTTAAAACCTTAAAGGTTTAGTCTCTGATTATGAGATGAGAAGAGAGACACAAAGAAGACACAAAGGTAAAAACTAAAGGGGGACTAATCAAAACCCTAATTATTGTCATTCTTGGATGTTCCTATGGTTTTTAAGGCTTGCAAGAGATCTTCAAAGAAGCCACCAATGGAAGAAGCAGATGAAAGGAAGGAGAAGCAGAAGAAACAAGTTAACTTACTTCATTGAAGAAGATAAGTTACTTGAAGAAAGAAAGTGAACGATGAACATGAATGAGCAAGCTCACTCTAACGCCAAGTAAAAATGCAGCAATGATGCATAAGAAGAATGAGAAGAGAAATGAGAAGTGAAGGCAAATTCACTTCTCAAAGTACTTACTGTTGCACCCCAAAATTTGCCCTCACAATACAAGACTTTGTGTGCTAAGAAGGTTCACAAGACCTTTCATGAGGTTCATGAAGTTTACAAGACACTTCATGAGGTTCACAAGGTTCACAATACCTTTCATGAAGTTTACAAGGTTCACAAGACCTTTCATGAGATTCATGAAGTATACAAGACATCTTATGAGGTTCACAAGGTTCACAAGACCTTCCATGAGGTTCACAAGACATCTTATGATGGTTCACAAGGTTCACAAAGTTCACAAATAGTCAGAAGAGTTGACAATTCCCTCATACAATGCACCTCCTAAGTAGTGCATCTAAAACTAGGGTTTTGACTTTAATCAGGCTAAATGGACTTCCAAGACTTCAAGTGAGCTTCACAACATCTTATATGTGTCTAAGAATCCCCATGACAAGTTTCAAGACTTTTCTTAAAGGTTTACTCAGTCAGATGATCAGATAAGTCAAAATCAGTCAAAGTAGTTAAAAAGTCAAACTGAGGTCAACTGTGGTCAAACCAAAGTCAAACTTCATGATTTTTTGCCAACATCAAGTATATGAATTAAAATTCATCATTTGATCAAGGGTTGATCATGATTCATCAAGGAGATTTCAGATTATCAAGAATCAAGAGTTTCTAAATTAGGGTTTTCACAGGAAAAGTCAACTGAACTTTGACCAGCCATAACTTTCACATGCTTCATCACCAATTTTCCATCCAAATCTCATTTTGAAGGAAATTGAATTCTCTACAACTTTGTGTCTCACAAGCCAAGCCCAAAAATGCTTCATTTGGAAGGTATGAGCTAAGACATTATAGGTCCTTTTGAAAGTCAACAAAAAGTCAACAACTTCAAAAGGGCATAACTTGAGAATGGTAAATGATATGAACATGAAACCAGTGGGGTTAGTTAGAGGACTCTTCAAGCTTTCCAAAATGTCCAAGAACACCCTCATAGCATTAAAATTGAAGGGTTTGTGCCCTTGCAAAGTTGGGAAATTTTTGGTTGGTTTATGAAGAAAATGGAGGTTTAAAACCAATTTTTTCTAAATGGGCTTGCCATATGATGACCCAATCCATACCAATACCTCATGCACGACCCAACCATCAAATATTCAGATTTTTTCATTATTTTATTTTATTTATTTTGATTTAATTCATTTAAAATCATTTTAAATTAAAATAAAATATAAAAGTCAAATATTTAAATGGGATTTTGTTTCTAGAAATTCATAAAAGTGATTTGAATCAAATTGGTAAGAGAATCATGGTAATTGGCTTGAAATAGAAAGGCTTAATTCTCAAATATTTGAATTTTAAAGCTTAATCTTTTTCAATCTTTTTCAATCCAATCTTTCATACAATGATCAAATTTTTTGACCTAGAATCATCACACTATAAGTACATAACACAACCCTACTCATAGAACACGAATTTCCAGCCTCTAAGAGTAAGTTGCAATTTTCAAAATTCATCACAAATTTCAAATTCGGATTCCTTCACTCAAGCCTTCTCAAGGCAAAATAAAGGTTGCAAATCATTCCTTGAAGGTCACTGAGTGTTTTTGGATCATAAAACTATCCATCCATGCATCAAATCATGAAAACCGAATTCATGTTCTTCATTTTTTTTCAATTTTCGATTTCACTCATTTAGCTATTATAAACTGTTTTTGTGTTGTTAATATTGTTTGTTGTGATACCTAGATGATTTCTGGACAAAAGGATTGAAGAACCAAGCCCTAAACCGCAAGTTACCATGGCTAGGGTTTTTGAATTGAATTTGGGATCCTTTGATTTAGTTAATATAAATTAATTCTAAGACTATAATTGAACTGTGTGATGTCTGGAGATCATGAAAATGTGATCAATTTGATGAAATCGTACATGTTTATGGTGATATGAAATTGGCAGGGTTTGTGCGCAGGAAAAGTTGCAGGAAATTTCGCAGGAAAACCTGCGAAATCCCAAGGTTGAAGATGAAGCCAACGCGCGTTTTTTGGTTTTTGAATTATGTTCTAATATTTTATTCAATTAGTTGTAATTGGTTTCACAATTGTGTGGTTAGCTCAGTTGGTCAGGTGACGCGCGTGTGAGGCTTAGGTCCAGGGATCGAATCCTGGCCTCAACAATTTTTATTATTTTTCTAGTTCAATTGCTTAACTTAATATATTATGCAATGTTGTGGATTGTTTAACAGAAGCGCCCTCCCGGCTGGATGGAAAGTATGCATGCGTATTGTTTAAAGGTCCTGGGTTCGATCCCCCCAGGCCTTTTGTTTTGTTTCTTTTTTTTCATGATTTTCAGGATTAAACAACAAAACCAATTGGACCCCTTTCCTTATCACCAAGCGTGCGCTGGCCCAGTGGTTGATGTTGTTGGCTGAAGTTTGTGAAAAGCAGAGGGGCTGGGTTCAATTCCCAGCCAAGGTAAGTTTTTTTCTCTTTTTCTCCATTTATTTGTTTTGCTTGTTCATTATTATTATTAAAACTATAACCCTAAAAATATATCTTTCTAAAACCCTAATTGTTTATATAAATATTAATTATGTTTCTATATTTTTATTAATATTATTTATTTACAAATTATCATTATGTAATCTTAATAATGTAAATAATTATGTTTAAAACAATAAAATTCTTAATTTAATTTGTGTAAATATAATTATAATTAATTTTATTTTCATAATATGCATATGGTCTATAATTTGTTTATAATTTAAATCTTGTATATAAATATGTTTAAAATTAAAATTTTTAATTTAATTTTGTTAATATAATAATAGGGCATAATTTGTTTATAACTTAATTTTTGTGTATAAATAATTTTTAATATATGTTTAGAAATTTAATTTTGTAATTATAATTTTATGTTTAAAATTAATTTAATTTTTATAATTTGCATATAACTTAAAATTTTATAATAATTAGTATAATTGCTCATATTTTCTTATTAATCTTAAATAATTGTTTATATAAAAATTTGATTTTTTTTAATTATTATAATATTCTTGCTTATTTCATTATTATTCTTATTAATTATGTTTATTTTTTATTACTAACCACATTGTGATTATTTTTATTATTATTTTCACTAACCCATTTATTATTATTATTATTTAATATTTTGCTTATTTATTTAATTTGCTTTTATTATTATTATGTAATTGTTCCTTGGTGTAATATTTAGTAATAATGTTTATTATTTATTTTTTATGCTATGGTTAGTAAATAGGGAGTGTAACAACATGTTTGTATATTTAAAATTAATTTAGATCATTTAAAATAAAAGATAAATATTAAAATTGTACACTCACACACGTAAGTCGATCTTTGATCGCCATCTCACTTCCTTAGGGATACCTCTCATGTTGCCTAAAATAAAAGGTCAAGTAGGGTGTATAAAGCAAAGTCCCTCAAATTCACATCATCTAGTCCCTTAACAGATAAAAGATCAAGTCCCTTTCTAATGTTGCCTTCGTAATGATCTTGTCCCTTTCGAATAAAGATGATTGTCCCTTCGAATTGCTTATACACCCCACAGTTGCCTAAATAACAGATGACCCTTCACTTATCCATCACATCCAAGGTAATGACTACCTATTCCTTAATAATAGGGATAGTCTTGCCATTTAAAGGATTCAAGAACAGAAAAGACTCAAACTTAGGGTAGGTTCCTCTTAGATACTTGCTCACTCTTCAAAACTTTTTAAACACTTCACACTTTCAAACAAATTTTCAAAACAAAGGTTTTTTATGCATCCGTACATGGATCATTATCAAACTCTTAAGAAAATTTCTATTCACACACTTCACATTTCAAAAACATTTTAAAGTGAGCTAAGTAACTAAGAGCCCATGGATAACCATGGATGTAAAGGGTGCTAACACCTTCCCTTTACATAACCTACCCCCCGGACCCAAAAATCTTTTTAAAAGGTCTTTCCTGTTCTTTTATGCCTTTCCTTTGGATAAAATAAAAGTCGGTGGCGACTCTTGCTATCCGCAACATAACTAAAGTCAGTTCTCCCACCGTGTTACAGAACTGGCGACTCTGCTGGGGATTTAATATTAAAGAGGGGTACCCTTAGGAATTAGATCACTTTGAATTGTTTGCCTTGTTTGCTTTATACTTATCTTATTGGGGTGCTCTTATGTGTGAAAGATCCTAACCCGGATCTAGTGTACCTTAGGTAAATGGCAATAGACCAAGGAAACTGTACGGCGTATACCGATATGGTTGATCTGGTGGCCATAGTTAGTGTGACTTCTTGGTCGGTGCTTATGTTCCTTAAGTCAAGTTGAGGATAATATGAGGCTGCCATACGTTGTCAATGCACTAACTAACTTTTAGAACCCTAGTTATCCCATCTTGGCCTTTAGAAAGTAGTGAGATAACCGGCTTTGGTGCAGACTGAAGTTTGTTGATACTCGATGCTACGCTCATTGAGATTCTAAACTTGGAGGGTTTTGGTTGGCAAGTAAGTTGCCTACTGAACAACCACCCTTGTGAAGGATCAATGATATTGAGATCCCTTAGAACATGGTTACTTTTGTAGGACAGGATGAACCAACTAACTTCAGGGGAGGGTACTTACCTTTGAACCTCATGCAAGCCTTTAAACCTAGGGCTATTGTGTGACTTGTTTGTGTGTGCCACATGTTTGTGATTGAGCATAGCATCATGACATCATCATGCATCATAAGCATAGCATTTTCACTAACCATTTCAAGGACCAAAGGATTTATCTTTGTTCTTTGTTGCAGGTCATGGCTTCTGCTCGTAGAAACACTATCAGGATCAACTTTGTAGGCATACCTGCTAAGCTTAAAGAGTTGGTTTCTCAAGTGTCTGATCACTCCCAGTTCATCAAGAGACATGGTCACCTATTGGATCTAGTCACTTCAGGGTTCAACGAAGACATGATGAGTGTTCTATTTCAGTTCTTTGACCCTAAGCACCATTGCTTTACATTCCCCGACTACCAGCTGGTTCCAACCATGGAGGAGTTCTCTAAACTTCTGGGTATACCTGTTCTTGATCAAAGACCCTTCACAGGCTTGGAGAAGGAGCTCAAACCAGAGGTTATTGCTGCAGCTCTACATCAGAAGAAGTCTGACATTGTTCTAGAAACGAGAAGTGGAGTTAAGGGTATTCTTGCCAAGGTGTTGATAGAGATAGCTCAGTTGTTCTTGAAGTCCATGAGCTATGATGCTTTTGAGGGGATCTTAGCCTTGCTGATTTATGGCTTAGTGTTATTTCCCAATCCTGATCAGTTCATAGACGTTCATGCCATCAACATATTCCTGAGTCACAATCCAGTGCCTACCTTACTTGGAGACATCCTGCATTCTCTTCATACTCGTACTACAAGGGCAAGAGGAACTTTGATGTGCTGCATACCTTTGCTTTCTAGGTGGTTTATTTCTCACCTTCCTCGCTCAGTAATGAAGAATGAGCAAGGGTTCAGGTGGTCCAAAAGGATCATGTCACTCTCGCATTCAGATATCCATTGGTGCTCCAGATCTATGGAGAATGTCACTATCATTGACCGTTGTGGGGAGTTTCCTAATGTGCCACTTCTAGGCATAAGAGGAGGCATCACCTACAACCCCTCTCTAGCTTTACGACAGTTTGGTTACGCTCGGAGTGATGGTCCACATGACATGTTGATTCAAGGCATTGTGTTTGACTACGACAACGATCTTCAAGGTTACCGTCAGAGATTCATACGAGCATGGGGAAAAGTAAACAAGGTTGACAGCAAGACTCTGGAGCCTAAGTACACTATTCCTATGGAGGCTTATCTCAGATGGGTACGATCTCGTGCTCAGACTCTCATGATGCCATATCCTGCTATCCTGCCAGTTACCATGGAACCTGTTGCTGAAGGAGATACTGCTTATACCATCTTTCACCCAGACATGCCTACTGACATGGAAGACTTACAGAGATCCTGGATCCAGTTGAAGGAGCAAAGGGATACTTTCGAGGCTCATTACAAAGCAAGCCAAGAAAGAATCCTGGAACTAACAAAGCAACTTCACGAAGAACGGAATCTCAACTCATACCTCAACACAAAGAGGAAACGTCCATGGGAGACTTAAAACCCCATCTCTTGTATTTATTTCATTTCATTTTCTGTAAGCCCAAGAGGCAAAACAAATTTATTACTAATAAAAGTTTACCTTCTTGTTTGTTTAAACAAATTTAAATCTTGTGGTCCTTGAAAACATTGCATACGCATTTACATTCCATATCATTGCATCACAGGTTTATTGTGCACAGGTTTCTTATCTTCTCGCTGTTTATTTCAGCAATGGCTCTTGAACAAACAGTTAAGGATCTCCAGGCACAAAATGCACAGTTCCAAGAGCTGATCCTGAACTTGTCCAAGGGGCAGGAGGAATTGAAGACACTGCTGGCCAAGAAGACTAAGAAGGCTAGGAGGTAAGGTGGCCTAATCAACATGGGAAGAAGGTTCAGAGGTCCTGTCAAGACCAAAGAACAGATTGAAGATTATGAATCTGAAGAATCTGAGAAAGAGGTAGGCAGTCTCCACCACACTATGGGGGACTCTGATTCTGAGGCTAATTACTACCATGAGCCTAATGAAGATAAATTCAAGATGCTGGTGGATAGAATGGATGCTATGGAGTTGCAGAAGTCTTTTGGGCTGGATTTTGAAGATTTGAGTCTGATATCTAGGGTGGTTATACCCATTGGTTTCAAGGTTCCTACTTTTGTTGTTTATGATGGGGTCTCTTGTCCCAAGTTGCATCTGAGGTCTTATGTCAGGAGAATCCAACCTCATACTGCTGATAAAAAGTTGTGGATCCATTTCTTCCAAGAGAGCTTATCTGGAGCTCAATTGGAATGGTACTATCAGCTGGAGAGTGTCAACATCCGTGACTGGAATGATCTTGCTGAAGCCTTCTATAAGCAGTATCAATACAATGCGGATTTAGCTCCTACTCGCATGCAGCTGCAAAGCATGTCCATGGGTGCTAAAGAAAGTTTCAAGGAGTATGCTCAGAAGTGGAGAGACTTGGCTGGAAGAGTGCAACCCCCTCTAACTGACAGAGAATTGGTTGATATGTTCATGTGTACGCTGAATGGTCCATTTTACAGTCATCTCATTGGAAGCTCATCATCTGGCTTCACTGAGTTGATAATGACAGGAGAGCGTGTAGAAAGTGGTATCAGGAGTGGCAAGATTCAAGTGGGTCCTTCTTCATCAGGTGCTGCAAAGAAGCCTCCCAGTGGAAAGAAAGAATCAAATGTTGTTTATGGTCAACCTGATCGTAATAGAAGGCATCAGTCTGTGAGTGCAGTTCATATCTCAAATCCAACTCCTGCAACAACAGAGCAGCCACAGGGAAACCAACAGAGGGCTAGAAGGCAGTTCACTAAGATCAACATGTCGATGGCTCAGGCATTGCAACACTTGTTGAAGGCTGAACTTATCACTCTGAAAGATGCTCCTCAGAATCCTAATGTTACCTCTCCCAGGTACAATCCCAATGCACGATGTGCATATCATTCGAACTGTCAGGGACATGATACTAATAGCTGCTGGGTCTTGAAGAACAAAATTCAAGACATGATTGAGGCTGGAGAAATTGAGTTTGACACTCCGGGTACTCCAAATGTGATTACTGCTCCCATGCCAAATCATGAGAAGACTGTCAATGCCATTGATGAAGATTTACATATCTATTCAGTTGCAGAGTTGACCACACCATTGTCTGTTATCAAAAAGAAGTTAGTGCAAGCTGGGTTCTTTCCAGGTTGTCGTGAAGATTGTTTGTATTGTACCTATAAGCCGGATAGTTGCTGGAGATTGAGAGATGGAATTCAATGTCTCATGGATAAGTATACCATAGTGTTTGAGAAGACTCCATCGTCTGTAGAGAGTATGGTGGATCATATTACTCAAGGAAGAAGGACTGAAGAGGTTGACATGGTTGATAGAGCACCAGTAAGGATCACTTCAAGGGGACCTGTTAAAATCACTCATAAGGGTCCAATTAAGATCACTGCTGAAGGCCCTGTGAAGGTTATTGCTGAAGCCAGAGTGGCTCCTATGGTCATTACCACTCCGGGTCCTATTCCGTATACGTCTGATAAAGTTGTGCCTTGGCATTATGGGTCTGATGTTTATATCCATGGTGTTAAGAATGAACCCTTAGCTGATGTGCCTGTTGATGTTGATAATATTGCTGGATCTAGTAAGATCACACGAAGTGGAAGAGTCTTCTCTCCTCCAGTGACTTCCAAGAATGCAGTTACTCCTGCTGCTACCTCTACCACTGATGCTCGGGGCAAAGGTCCTGTTCTTGAACCTATACCTACTGATGTGCCAGCTGCTGATGATCTTGCTAAGCAGATGGAAGAAGTATTGAAAATCATTCGCAAGAGTGATTATGATATTGTTGATCAGTTGGGGCATACTCCCTCTAAGATTTCTATGATGTCTTTGTTGTTATGTTCTGAGGCTCATGCCAAAGCTTTGATCAAGTTTTTGAAGACTGCTCATGTACCCAATGCAATTTCTGTTGACCAGTTTGAGAATTGTGTTGCCCACCTGACCTATGATAATGGGTTAGGGTTTTCTGATGCTGATTTGACCCCTGCCAAGAGGGATCATAACAGGGCTCTGCATATCTCAATTGAATGCAGGGGCACTACCCTGTCGCATGTATTGATAGACAATGGTTCCTCTCTGAATGTGTTGCCCAAAGAAGTCCTGAATAAGCTGAGTCCTGAAGATGCTGTGTTGAAGCCCAGTAATATAGTGGTGAAGGCTTTTGATGGTTCGAAAAGAGTGGTGCATGGAGAAATTGATCTTCCAATCAAAGTTGGTTCCCAGGTTTTCAATGCTACATTTTATGTGATGGATATTCGTCCTTCGTACTCTTGTTTGCTTGGTCGTCCCTGGATCCATGGGGCAGGTGCTGTAACCTCTACATTACATCAGAAGTTGAGATATCCGGTAGAAGGAAAAGTGGTTACTGTCTATGGAGAGGAAGAATATTTTGTCAGCCATGTGAACACCTTCAAGTATTTGGAAGTGGAAGGTGAATATGTTGAAACTCCATGTCAGACATTTGAAGTGGTTCCTTGGATTGTTAATGATTATGAAGCTCCTCCTGTTGTCAAGAAAGTTCATGTAGTCACTAGAGTACCTCCAACAATGGCCTCCCTCAAAGATGTTAGAGCTGTAGTGGATGAAGGTGGTTGTACTATTTGGGGTCAGCTTCCTGATATCCCATACAAGTCTGACAAATTTGGTTTGGGTTTCACTGCAGAGTCCCAGAAGGATGTTCGTCGTGCTCGTGTTGTTCGTATCACCAATCAGGGGATTATGAAGAATCAAATCAATGCTGTGGGTGACTATGATGAAGACTACAACTTGGATGCTTGGATTTTTCCTACTGTGGGTGCTGGACTCAATAATTGGAAAGCTGAAGATGTTATTCCTATCTCCTTTAGTCAGGAGTAAATACTATTATTGTGTTGTTGCTTTTAAGTTTGTAATTTATTGAACAATTAAACTCTTAAGCCTTGTGCCTTACCCGGGGCACAATGGTGTGCTTGTTACGGGCTGTCATTTCATTTGCATACTTCATTCAATAAAAATCAGTGGACGTTTCGTTTTCGTAAATATTGTGATCCTTGTATTTCTTTTCTTTTATTTTTGTTTTATCAGCTATGTGTTCTTACACACACCCACATCACTAAAATGCAGATCCTCATCCACTCTGGATCCTGTTGATAACAGTTCTACTATTGCCAATTATAATTTCGAGAATCCGATCTATCAAACTGAAGACGGAAATGAGGACGATTGTGAAGTACCTGTAGAGCTTGCTAGGTTGTTACAACAAGAAGAGAAAGCTATACAGCCACATGAAGAGCCAGTCGAGGTTGTGAATCTGGGAACTGAAGAAAACAGGAAAGAAGTCAAGATAGGGGCTGAATTAGAGGATAGTGTCAAGAGCAGGCTGATTCAGATGTTACGTGACTATGTGGAGATCTTTGCTTGGTCTTATGAAGATATGCCAGGGTTGGATACAGACATTGTGGTTCACCGTTTACCAGTGAAAGAAGATTGTCGTCCAAAGAAGCAAAAGGTTCGTCGTATGCGTCCTGAAATGTCAGAGAAGATCAAAGCAGAGGTAATGAAACAGTTCAATGCAGGGTTCTTAGCAGTGACTTCTTATCCTCAGTGGGTTGCAAATGTGGTACCGGTACCTAAGAAAGATGGTAAGGTACGTATGTGTGTAGACTACAGGGATTTGAACAAGGCTAGCCCCAAAGATGACTTTCCACTTCCTCATATTGATGTTCTGGTAGACAACACTGCTCAACATAAGGTATTCTCCTTTATGGATGGTTTCTCTGGCTACAATCAAATCAAGATGGCACCTGAAGATATGGAGAAGACAACATTTGTTACACAGTGGGGCACCTTTTGCTATAAAATGATGCCGTTTGGTTTGAAGAATGCAGGGGCAACATATCAGCGTGCTATGGTGGCTTTGTTTCATGATATGATTCATCATGAGATAGAGGTATATGTGGATGATATGATAGCCAGGTCCCAAAATGAAGAGCAACATCTTGATCATTTACATAAATTGTTTGAGAGGTTGAAAAAATACAAGTTGAGATTGAATCCAAACAAGTGCACTTTTGGAGTTAGATCTGGAAAGCTCCTGGGTTTCATAGTCAGTGGAAAAGGTATTGAAGTGGATCCTGCAAAAGTGAAAGCTATACGAGAGATGCCAGCTCCCCGTACTGAGAAGGAAGTTAGAGGTTTCTTGGGACGATTGAATTACATTGAAAGATTTATTTCCCAATTAACTGCCACCTGTGAGCCAATCTTCAAATTGTTGAAGAAAGATCAGGTGATGGAATGGAATGATGAGTGCCAGACTGCCTTTGATGAAATCAAGAAATATCTGCTGGAACCACCAATTTTGATGCCACCAGTTGATGGAAGACCCTTGATAATGTACTTAACAGTGTTAGACCAATCAATGGGGTGTGTGTTGGGGCAACATGACGAGTCTGGTCGAAAAGAGCAGGCAATATACTACCTTAGCAAAAAGTTTACCGACTGTGAAACAAGATACTCACTGCTCGAGAAAACTTGCTGTGCTTTGGCATGGGCTGCTCGCCGACTAAGACAGTATATGTTGACTCATACTACCTTATTGATTTCATAGATGGATCCAATCAAGTACATATTCGAGAAGCCTGCTCTCTCCGGAAGAATTGCAAGATGGCAAATGATCTTGACAGAATATGACATACAGTATACTACTCAGAAGGCCATTAAAGGAAGTGTTGTGGCTGATCATTTGGCTCATCAAAGCAGTGGATGATTATCAGTCAATGAGTTTTGAGTTCCCCGATGAAGACATTATGATTATTACCAAAGAACCTGGACAATATGACGGACCTGAACAAGGATCCCGATGGACCATGGTTTTTTATGGTGCTTCCAATGCACTTGGTAATGGTGTTGGTGTTGTGATCAGTTCCCCTGAAGGTTGTCATACCCCGATTACTGCCAGACTTTGTTTCTATTATATCAATAATATGGATGAGTATGAGGCATGTATCCTGGGTATTAAAGCTGCCATGGATATGAAGATTCAGTTCCTAGATGTGTATGGAGATTCAGCCCTGGTAGTAAGTCAGATTAAAGGAGATTAGGATACCAAGCATGATAACCTCATTCCTTACAGAGAGCATGTGTTGTCTTTGATCCCACATTTTATAGAGATTACCTTTGGACATATTCCACGAAGAGAGAATCAGTTGGCAGATGCTTTAGCCACCATGGCATCCATGTTTGAGATCAGCTGGGATGATGAAGCTCCCAAGATTACCATTGATAGATTTGAGAAGCCTGCATACTGCAATGAGATTGGCACTGAAGAAGCAGAAGAAAAGCCTTGGTTCCATGAGGTGAAAAGATACCTTGAAGCTCAGGAATTCCCTGAAGGGGCATCTGTCAAAGATAGGAAGTTTCTGAGGAGGTTTTCTGCTAAGTTCTTTCTGAGTAATGGGATTTTGTACAAGCGCAATTATGATTCAACTTTGCTTCGTTGTGTGGATAAGAAGGAAGCAACAGAAATTATGGAAGATATGCATGATGGGATCTTTGGCACTCATTCTAGTGGTCATACCATGACAAAGAAGATATTGAGAGCAGGTTACTATTGGTCTACCATGGAAGCTGATTGCTATCAACACTCCAGAACATGTCACAAGTGTCAAATCTATGCTGATAAAGTCCATATACCTCCATCACCATTGAATGTGTTGACTGCTCCTTGGCCCTTTGCCATGTGGGGCATTGATATGATTGGTGAGATCAAACCTACTGCTTCTAATGGGCATCGTTTCATCCTGGTTGCTATTGATTACTTCACAAAGTGGGTGGAGGCAGCTTCATTTGCATCTGTTACCAAGAATGTTGTGGCTCGATTCATTAAGAATAATCTTATATGTAGGTATGGCATCCCTGAAAGGATTATTACTGACAATGGCTCCAATCTGAACAACACTATGATTACTAATCTCTGCACGCAGTTCAAGATTAAACATCACAACTCTTCTCCGTATCGACCGAAGATGAATGGGGCAGTTGAAGCTGCTAATAAGAACATTAAGAAGATTGTACAGAAGATGACTGTTACTTACAAGGATTGGCATGAGATGTTACCATTTGCTCTTCATGGTTATCGTACTACAATACGTACTTCAACAAGGGCAACTCCATTCTCCTTAGTCTATGGTATGGAAGCAGTTCTGCCCATTGAAGTTCAGATCCCCTCCTTAAGAATTATGAAGGATGCAGGCTTGGATGAAGATGAGTGGATTCAGACTCGACTTGACCAGATAAATTTGATTGATGAGAAGAGGTTAGCAGCAGTTTGTCATGGCCAGATGTACCAGAAACGAATGATCAAAGCTTTTAACAAGAAGGTTAAGCCAAAGGTATATCAGGCTGGTGATTTGGTAATCAAGCGTATCATATTACCACAGGGTGATCCTAGGGGCAAGTGGACTCCAACATATGAAGGACCATTCGTAGTCAAGATAGTATTCTCAGGAGGTGCCATGATACTTACTACTATGGATGGTGAAGACTTCCCGCAGCCTGTAAACGCAGACATAGTTAAAAAATACTACGCATAAAAAGAGACCCGCTAGGTTGACTGGCCTAGGCAAAAATAAGGGCATCCCGGCGAACCAAAAGGGTTCGGGCAAAAATTAGGGATATATATAAAAAAATGTACACCCGGCAAGTCGAAAACCTGAAAAGGCGGCTTGGGCAAAAAAGGGTATCCCGGTGGATTGAAAACCTGAAAGGGCAATCCAGGCAAAAGTTAGGGATTAAAGCGTATGACTATGTCTCGTTTGGATCACCCATGAAACTGCAACCAGTTGTGTTACTTACTCAAGTTTGAACAGATAAAGCTCAATCTAATCATTTCCGTCTCAACAGCAGAAGATGAGATACTTGAAGATAATGGCAATAGTAGAATTGAAACTCAATAGGATTATTTCCCACATAGTTGATTTTCTTTGTAAAAACTTTATGACAAATTCCTCTTATTAGGATTTCTGTCTCCTTCAACAAACTTGCCTATGTATGGGTCACTTTGTGATATAAATAAAATTCCATCTTTGAATCCAGATTTACTTTTACCCTATTTACATAAGCGAAACGTCCATTGGTTGTGTTTGAATGTGTGTATGCTTTTGAATATGATTGATGTTTACCAGAAATGCATAAATGCTTAATATGATTGATGTTTACCAGAAATGCATAAATGCTTAATATGATTGATGTTTACCAGAAATGCATAAAAATGCAGTAATAGTATTTACTAAGGACGAACGAGGGAAGGATTTCAACGAAGCTTCGCCGGTTCATCCTTACAAGACAGCTACAAATCCCCAGTAGGACAAATCCATCTTCATGAAGTACTTCAAGTCACATCTCCCCTGGAATTTATATCCATCTCTTTTATCCTCATACGGATATTCGGGAATTTACTTTCCAATAGGAGTACGACAAACAAAGACGGGAGGTTATGTATACCCTACTATCAAACAAAGACGGGAAGTTATGTATACCTTGCTATCCCCAGCAGACGGAAAGTTATGTATACCCTACTATCAAACGAAGACGAGAAGTTATGTATAATATATTATCAAACAAGACGGGAACGAGTTCCTCATATTCTCCAGTAACGAATTGGGATTTATTTTCCCTGGCCAGCAGTTGCTATACGAAGATATCCAGACGCTTCAGCTGCATGATGCATACATACATCATTTACATCATACCATAACATACATACATATAAATATATAATAAATTACTTAAGTGCATCATATCATACATGCATACATAATACATAAGCTAATATTATCATACAGAATGCTACCTTGTTTTCAGGTTAATTCTCCAGCAAACAAATTTTATCAACAAATCATGACCTTGGGCCGTTGTTTATCTTCCCAAAGGTTATATCATTACCTCAGGACTGCTTTATCCTCCTGAAAGCATATTATTACCTTGGGCCGTTGTTTATCTTCCCAAAGGTTATATCATTACCTCGGGACGTTGTTTATCCTCCTGAAAGCTATCATGACTTCGGGACGTTGTTTATCCTCCTGAAAGCTATCATTACCTTGGGTCGTTTTTTATCTTCCCAAAGGTTACCACTTCCTCAGGACTGCTTTATCCTCCTGAAAGCATATTATTACCTTGGGCCGTTGTTTATCTTCCCAAAGGTTATATCATTCCCTCAGGACGTTGTTATCCTCCTGAAAGCTATCAATCCCTCAGGACGTTGTTTATCCTCCTGAAAGCATATCACAACTTTGGGTCGTTGTTTATCTTCCCAAAGGTTATATCATTTCCTCAGGACGTTGTTTATCTTCCTGAAAGCATATCATTACCTCAGGACGTTGTTTATCTTCCTGAAAGCATATCATTTCCTCGGGACGTTGTTTATCTTCCTGAAAGCTATCACCATTACCTCAGGACGTTGTTTATCCTCCTGAAAGCTATCATTATATCTTCATATTTTGGACTGCTTTATCCTCCAAGAAATGTATCTGAAAAACTTTTCTCCAAGTGGCATCTTTAAGCCCACTCAAGCATCTACAACAAATCATCAGTATCACTTTATGCACCGGTGAGTGCAAATTTTTGGGCTTTTGTGTTAAATCCCCTTCAACCTTCCAAGTCATGACTGGCAAACATACCAATCTAACCCCTCAGGTTTCAGAAAATTGAACAGGGGCAGCTGTTGCACCCCAAAATTTGCCCTCACAATACAAGACTTTGTGTGCTAAGAAGGTTCACAAGGTTCACAAGACCTTTCATGAGGTTCATGAAGTTTACAAGACACTTCATGAGGTTCACAAGGTTCACAATACCTTTCATGAAGTTTACAAGGTTCACAAGACCTTTCATGAGATTCATGAAGTATACAAGACATCTTATGAGGTTCACAAGGTTCACAAGACCTTCCATGAGGTTCACAAGACATCTTATGATGGTTCACAAGGTTCACAAAGTTCACAAATAGTCAGAAGAGTTGACAATTCCCTCAGACAATGCACCTCCTAAGTAGTGCATCTAAAACTAGGGTTTTGACTTTAATCAGGCTAAATGGACTTCCAAGACTTCAAGTGAGCTTCACAACATCTTATATGTGTCTAAGAATCCCCATGACAAGTTTCAAGACTTTTCTTAAAGGTTTACTCAGTCAGATGATCAGATAAGTCAAAATCAGTCAAAGTAGTTAAAAAGTCAAACTGAGGTCAACTGTGGTCAAACCAAAGTCAAACTTCATGATTTTTTGCCAACATCAAGTATATGAATTAAAATTCATCATTTGATCAAGGGTTGATCATGATTCATCAAGGAGATTTCAGATTATCAAGAATCAAGAGTTTCTAAATTAGGGTTTTCACAGGAAAAGTCAACTGAACTTTGACCAGCCATAACTTTCACATGCTTCATCACCAATTTTCCATCCAAATCTCATTTTGAAGGAAATTGAATTCTCTACAACTTTGTGTCTCACAAGCCAAGCCCAAAAATGCTTCATTTGGAAGGTATGAGCTAAGACATTATAGGTCCTTTTGAAAGTCAACAAAAAGTCAACAACTTCAAAAGGGCATAACTTGAGAATGGTAAATGATATGAACATGAAACCAGTGGGGTTAGTTAGAGGACTCTTCAAGCTTTCCAAAATGTCCAAGAACACCCTCATAGCATTAAAATTGAAGGGTTTGTGCCCTTGCAAAGTTGGGAAATTTTTGGTTGGTTTATGAAGAAAATGGAGGTTTAAAACCAATTTTTTCTAAATGGGCTTGCCATATGATGACCCAATCCATACCAATACCTCATGCACGACCCAACCATCAAATATTCAGATTTTTTCATTATTTTATTTTATTTATTTTGATTTAATTCATTTAAAATCATTTTAAATTAAAATAAAATATAAAAGTCAAATATTTAAATGGGATTTTGTTTCTAGAAATTCATAAAAGTGATTTGAATCAAATTGGTAAGAGAATCATGGTAATTGGCTTGAAATAGAAAGGCTTAATTCTCAAATATTTGAATTTTAAAGCTTAATCTTTTTCAATCTTTTTCAATCCAATCTTTCATACAATGATCAAATTTTTTGACCTAGAATCATCACACTATAAGTACATAACACAACCCTACGCATAGAACACGAATTTCCAGCCTCTAAGAGTAAGTTGCAATTTTCAAAATTCATCACAAATTTCAAATTCGGATTCCTTCACTCAAGCCTTCTCAAGGCAAAATAAAGGTTGCAAATCATTCCTTGAAGGTCACTGAGTGTTTTTGGATCATAAAACTATCCATCCATGCATCAAATCATGAAAACCGAATTCATGTTCTTCATTTTTTTTCAATTTTCGATTTCACTCATTTAGCTATTATAAACTGTTTTTGTGTTGTTAATATTGTTTGTTGTGATACCTAGATGATTTCTGGACAAAAGGATTGAAGAACCAAGCCCTAAACCGCAAGTTACCATGGCTAGGGTTTTTGAATTGAATTTGGGATCCTTTGATTTAGTTAATATAAATTAATTCTAAGACTATAATTGAACTGTGTGATGTCTGGAGATCATGAAAATGTGATCAATTTGATGAAATCGTACATGTTTATGGTGATATGAAATTGGCAGGGTTTGTGCGCAGGAAAAGTTGCAGGAAATTTCCCAGGAAATTTCGCAGGAAAACCTGCGAAATCCCAAGGTTGAAGATGAAGCCAACGCGCGTTTTTTGGTTTTTGAATTATGTTCTAATATTTTATTCAATTAGTTGTAATTGGTTTCACAATTGTGTGGTTAGCTCAGTTGGTCAGGTGACGCGCGTGTGAGGCTTAGGTCCAGGGATCGAATCCTGGCCTCAACAATTTTTATTATTTTTCTAGTTCAATTGCTTAACTTAATATATTATGCAATGTTGTGGATTGTTTAACAGAAGCGCCCTCCCGGCTGGATGGAAAGTATGCATGCGTATTGTTTAAAGGTCCTGGGTTCGATCCCCCCCCAGGCTTTTTGTTTTGTTTCTTTTTTTTCATGATTTTCAGGATTAAACAACAAAACCAATTGGACCCCTTTCCTTATCACCAAGCGTGCGCTGACCCAGTGGTTGATGTTGTTGGCTGAAGTTTGTGAAAAGCAGAGGGGCTGGGTTCAATTCCCAGCCAAGGTAAGTTTTTTTTCTCTTTTTCTCCATTTATTTGTTTTGCTTGTTCATTATTATTATTAAAACTATAACCCTAAAAATATATCTTTCTAAAACCCTAATTGTTTATATAAATATTAATTATGTTTCTATATTTTTATTAATATTATTTATTTACAAATTATCATTATGTAATCTTAATAATGTAAATAATTATGTTTAAAACAATAAAATTCTTAATTTAATTTGTGTAAATATAATTATAATTAATTTTATTTTCATAATATGCATATGGTCTATAATTTGTTTATAATTTAAATCTTGTATATAAATATGTTTAAAATTAAAATTTTTAATTTAATTTTGTTAATATAATAATAGGGCATAATTTGTTTATAACTTAATTTTTGTGTATAAATAATTTTTAATATATGTTTAGAAATTTAATTTTGTAATTATAATTTTATGTTTAAAATTAATTTAATTTTTATAATTTGCATATAAATTAAAATTTTATAATAATTAGTATAATTGCTCATATTTTCTTATTAATCTTAAATAATTGTTTATATAAAAATTTGATTTTTTTTAATTATTATAATATTCTTGCTTATTTCATTATTATTCTTATTAATTATGTTTATTTTTTATTACTAACCACATTGTGATTATTTTTATTATTATTTTCACTAACCCATTTATTATTATTATTATTATTTAATATTTTGCTTATTTATTTAATTTGCTTTTATTATTATTATGTAATTGTTCCTTGGTGTAATATTTAGTAATAATGTTTATTATTTATTTTTTATGCTATGGTTAGTAAATAGGGAGTGTAACAACATGTTTGTATATTTAAAATTAATTTAGATCATTTAAAATAAAAGATAAATATTAAAATTGTACACTCACACACGTAAGTCGATCTTTGATCGCCATCTCACTTCCTTAGGGATACCTCTCATGTTGCCTAAAATAAAAGGTCAAGTAGGGTGTATAAAGCAAAGTCCCTCAAATTCACATCATCTAGTCCCTTAACAGATAAAAGATCAAGTCCCTTTCTAATGTTTCCTTCGTAATGATCTTGTCCCTTTCGAATAAAGATGATCGTCCCTTCGAATTGCTTATACACCCCACAGTTGCCTAAATAACAGATGACCCTTCACTTATCCATCACATCCAAGGTAATGACTACCTATTCCTTAATAATAGGGATAGTCTTACCATTTAAAGGATTCAAGAACAGAAAAGACTCAAACTTAGGGTAGGTTCCTCTTAGATACTTGCTCACTCTTCAAAACTTTTTAAACACTTCACACTTTCAAACAAATTTTCAAAACAAAGGTTTTTTATGCATCCGTACATGGATCATTATCAAACTCTTAAGAAAATTTCTATTCACACACTTCAAATTTCAAAAACATTTTAAAGTGAGCTAAGTAACTAAGAGCCCATGGATAACCATGGATGTAAAGGGTGCTAACACTTTCCCTTTACATAACCTACCCCCCGGACCCAAAAATCTTTTTAAAAGGTCTTTCCTGTTCTTTTATGCCTTTCCTTTGGATAAAATAAAAGTCGGTGGCGACTCTTGCTATCCGCAACATAACTAAAGTCAGTTCTCCCACCATGTTACACTTACCACCTGAAATGGTTAACATAAAGGAAGGAATGAAATGAATGCAAAGATGCAAACCAAAACCAGCAACATAAACATGATGTAAATGATGCTAAGAGATGATGCAAAGACATGTCAAGTGCTATGAATGTTCATACAAGAGATGAGAATGCAAATGAAGCATGTTTTGAAGCATGAAATTACATGAAAGTTCATGGAATGAAATGAATGCACATCATGGAAAATGGATGAAGAAATGATCAAGCATGATTCTAATGTGTCCTATGATGTCTTAGATGTTATGTGAATGCAAGAAATGTCATGGCAAGTTCATGTGTGGATGCATATGTAAGATGAATGCAAATGAACATGAGAAATTAGGGTTTTAATGCACATGAGATGCAAAAGTCAAAAACAGAAGCAAATCATAAGATAAAAAAATGAAAATGCATTCAAAGGAACCCTAGACTTATACTAGGTTACCATCCAAAGGGGGAGGTCAGAAGCTAAACCTAGATGGAGTTATGAATTTCCTAAGTTTCTAGGGTTTTTTGGGTGATCTTCAATGTAAAATGCCAAACAAATTGAAAATGAAAGATAAAAATGAAACAAAAATGTTTTTATAAACTAGAAGGCATGCATAGAACAATGCAAAAAGAATCATTCACAAACTCAACTTGGTTTAAAGGTTATGAATTTTTGAAGTTAGGGTTAGAAAATGAACAACTTTAAGAACCCTAATTCATTGAAAAATGTCAAAGCATGATCAAAACCAAAAATAAATTTGTATGGTGAGTTTGTAAATGTTTCTAAATGTCTAAGAATGTTCTCTGATTTTTTTGGTGATTTTTAAATACTTATATGTATTTTTAATTAATTAAAATCAATTAACTAATTAAATAAAACATTTAAATGATTTAAAAATACATTTTTAATGCAAAAATTTCAGATTTTTTTGATCATTTTTACTATTTTTAATAATTATATGAAAATAAATGGATAAAATAAAAAATAAAATGAAATAAATGGAGAAGTATGAAGATCTGAGGGTCCAGATTCAAACTGGGGTTAAAAACGTTGACTGGCGCGTGATCTAAGGGTTGGGATTTAACCTGACTTAATTAATTGATTAATTTAATTAATTTGGAGATTAGGGTTAAGTGTGAAGATCCTGACCATCCACACACGCGGGAAACCTCATCCAACGGCCTAAGTTCAAACTAAACTAATTAATCAGAGATTAAGCCCTAATGACTTTCAGTTGGCCGGAAGGGACCTCCGGTCATCTTCTCCGGCGAGTCAAAAACGTCATCTCCTTCCCTAAGCCACTAATCCCCATAAAAACAGCCCAGAATCAATCCCCAAACATCATACATCATGAATCAACAAACAAACAACATTTATATTGCGCAATGAGGCTGAATCGAATCAAAATAATTTTTTAGGTCAAACTTTCAGAACATCGTATCATACTCATTTCTTGCTCCTTTTTAAAATAAAACACATCCCCATGATCAGTGCAACATATAGAACAATATTTTAACAAGAAAACAAGATTCTGGAAAAAATGTTCATCATGTTACCTGAGCTGATGAACTGCAGATAAGAGCTTTCAGGACCCCTCATTTGTGCAAAAAGTTTCCTTTGATCCTCTTGAGGCTAGTGGAATGCTTGAAAAGCTTTGAGAGTGGCTAGTTTGTGTTGTGTGGTTCTGGTTTAGCAGAAATGGAGGTTTGTGTGTGTAGTGATTCAGGCCATTCCAAGGGTTGAGTTTTGTTCTATGGATGAAGAGTGATTTGTTGGTGAAAGAATTTCTGGATTTGGTTAAGTTTTGAGGGTGTTTCGAAGAGAACAAGTTTTGTGCATATTTTTGTGAATCTGATGTTGTGTGTGTTCTGAGCTTGTGTGATGCTTGGTTTATGATCCTTATGCAATCCCTAATCTATTGGAATGAGTCAGAAGACTTGACATGCACTGTGGGAATGGTATGGAGCAATTGGCCAAAAAGTCAATAGTTGGTGTACTTCAAGCATGGGCCATGGCAGAAGCTGTTTTAGGGTTGCTCTGAGTTCAGTTGTCTTCAAGGATAGCCATGGGATGATTTAGAGTGATCACAAGTGAATGGATGGTGAGATGACACATGTTTTGCATTTTCACAACTTGTTACACTTTGAGATATTTGGTCATGGAAATGTCTCATTCAATGCTAAATTTTGGTCATGAAGTGTTACATGATGTTGCTGTGATGCTTTGAGACAATTTAGAAGTCATACCAATCCTTAGAAATCATTTTTGCAAGAATCCCTCTTTTGAGATTTTTTGTGAAAAATGGCTTATGGAAACTTGTGATCCAAGGCATGATTTTGGGCTTGCAATGTTGCATTGTCATGTAATGAAGTTCAGAAGTGAATTAGAGGTCCCTTGAATGCTTGAAATGTGAAATTGCAAAAAATCCTCTTTGGTGTGAAACTTGAATTTTTAGGATTTTTGCCAACTTTGCCAAGCCAAAACTTGAGTTCCATAATGAATTAGGACTTGTTTTTGTACTTTTTGTAAAGGGAATGATCCAATATACAACTTTCATGACCAACAATTTTTCATTTGAAGCATTTTTGGTTGAGAAAGAGGAGGTTGAAAAACTTTCCCAAAATGGAAAGTTTACATTACAAGTCATTTCCATTTTTGGCAACTTTTGATTTAGCCCACTTTTCTTCAATTTTGTGAACTTCCAAGCACTTCAATGATCAAATAAAGATCATATAACTTCAATTTGATGAAAAATCCACTTTGGTTCTATTGTTGGGGGCCTCAGATGCCCTGATTTTGCTCTGACTTGCTCAAGAAGTTACCCAGTGAACATATGACTTCCAAAATGAATTTATTCATCAAACTTGGTATACATGATCCTTATAACATATTGAGAACATTAGAAACAAGAATGACCAAACAATTTGGAGTTATGGCCTCTGAAACCAAAACCCTAATTTCAGGTCATCTGTGCAGTGAAACCGTAGCTCAGCTTCCATGCTTTCCCAGTTCTTGTGATTCTTTAACTTCCTTGATCTTTGAGGGATATAAAATGATGATTGAAAATTCATGGACCCTCTTGGAATGATTGGAGACCTTTGGAGTGGCTCAGATGGATCCTTGGAATGCTCAGATCACAAACCCTAGATGCAGATGAACTTGAACTATGCAGATGAAACAAAATGCAATATGATGTGATACGCTTAAACTTATGCAAATATGAAAGATCACAAGCCATGGTGTGAACTTAGTGAGGGCAAATTTTGGGTGTTTACAGCTGCCCCTATTCAAGTATGAGTTAGCTGTGCAGGATGTAAGCGACACGCTTAACAGACAAACAAGATAACTTGTGGTTGAATACCCAAGACAGTCCGAAATTTGCACTCACTAGGGAGAAGAAGAAAAGGGATATAAATTGTAAAGTAAGCATAGTATGATCATGAAGTGCGGGCGATGGAGGACGACCATCAAGCAGAGGACGACTGCTGGGGATAAAGCAATGACGGGGACGGCCGACAAGCTGGGGAAATAAAGAAATTATGATGGGGACGGCCATCAAGTAAATAAACAAGATTCTCTGGGGATAAAAGTAACGGCAATGATGGGGATGGCCATCAGGTTTGCGAAGTAAAGATAAACAACGATGGGGATGGCCATCAGGTTAAAGAATAAATGAAATAAATGATGAGGTACAGTCATCAAAGGTGAAGGACGATCACCTAGCAGGGGACGACTGCTCTTTATCATGACATAGGACGAATGTCAGATAGAAAAAGGTTGACGATGGGGACGGCCATCGGATAAGCATGATGAAGGACGATCATCAAGAGGTGAAGGACGATCACCTAGCAGGGTACAGCTGCTTTCGGGGTTTATCATGACATAGGACGAATGTCAGATAACAAGATCAACGATGGGGATGGCCATCGGATAAAATGATGAAGGACGACCATCAAAAGGTGAAGGATGATCACCTAGCAGGGGACGGCTACTCTGTTGGGGATAAGGATGAGGGACGGTCATCCGAGGTGAAGGACGATCACCTGGCAGGGTACGGCTGCCGAAAGTATCACGACATAGGACGAATGTCGGATAGAAGAAAAGTTACTTTTACTGGGGAATGGTAAACACGGACGAGTGCTTACGCTTAAGAAATAAAAGGTATAAGTGTTTTGACAATGTGTATAGATTAAAGATGCGGACGAGCATCCTTAAGACCGTGATACGGACGAGTATCGGTAGAAACAAAACGCTGACGCATGTTTAGAGATGATGGTACAGACGGGTACCAACTGGTTAACAAAGAACACAAACGAGTGTCGAATATGTGGGAAATAAGTGTATACAAGATACGGACGAGTATCTGTATAAGTAAAAACAAATATTGTGAAGTATGAGCAAGACACGGACGAGTGTTCAACTTGCTGGGAAAAGTTTGACATGGACGGGTGTCAGAAGAGAAAGTGCATAAGTTATGAGTGTAAAAGGTGTTCTGGCAACTTGTGGGGATAAGATGACACGGACGGGTGTCGAAAAGGAATGTATTATAAACAAGTGTTTGGTTTGCGACAAGCGTTTGGGCAACCATGCTGGGGAGCGGTGACACGGACGGGTGTCAAGAGAGTGTATATAGGTCTCCGTACTCAAAAAGGATGTTTATGACTTATCTGCGGGGGATAAAATGACACGGACGAGCATCGAAAGAGGTATATATGAACATGTATTTGTGTTGGAGAGTGCAAAGGGGACGCCTTGGCTTTCTGTGGGGAGATGTATTTTGTATATTGCTGATGAGGTATTGTTGGTATTTACAGGTGACTGGTTCGAACCTGACTTGTGATCATGCATATGTTTGATTTTTTCCGTAATGCTCCTTATTAGACGGAATACTACGCTCTGCGGGGGAAAAATGATGTGAATGCCATGAATATGCAAAAAGAAAACGATCCGGGATTCAGATCCCGCCGCTGTGAAGATCTCTGGCTGATCTGCTTGGAAGGATATCCCAGCTGGGGATGAGATCATTGGTAGATCTGATAAAACATATGGTTCTGCTTGAGGGACTAGATCACTGATAGATCTATCCGGTAAGGAGACATCCCAGCTGGGGATGAGGAGACTTTCATCACTTTGTTGTGTAAGAACTTCAGGTATTTCTCTTTTGGATAGAGTCTGGAACTCTGTGGGGAGATGGTTCCCTTGTCTTCGAGACCTGGCACTCTGCTTGGGGAGGAAAAGATCACTGAACGATCTTCCTAGTGATTTCTGTGGGGATTCCGGCTAAGGATGAGGATGCTTGACAACTCAGCTGGGGAGAAGGCTTTTCAGAGGCTGCTTGAAGAAGATGTTAGGGAAATGATGCTTGGCATGCCCCATGCTGCGTATTTGAATACCTGCAACCTGTTAAGACAAAGAAACGCACAAGTGTCCCGAGGTATCCCTTACTGGATTCTGTCATAGGAGTTAGATATTCCTGAGAGTAAATACATTTCCTGCAAGCATTTAATTAGAAAGGCACATCTATTTTATGTAAGTATTATATCATGGATATTGGACATTTTGAAAACGAAACAAAAATGTACAAGATGAAGTGTGACTGAAAACTGATTTTATTAATCTGGTGCCCTGAATTGGCAAATACAGTCAAAGGAACATATCCCCTGGAATGAGGAGATTGTTACAAATTGAGAAAAGTAAAAGTACTGGCAATGTTGACGACGCTCCGATGAGCTTCCTTTTCTATGACCCGTATGACCTTGACGTTCTTCTTATCTTGCTTTCTGAAGAAGGTTGATTCTGACCGATGCTTTAACCTTTAGAAGCTTGCCGTGTTGTAAGTGATACAGACGAATTCAGAATGCAGTTGTTCGCTTATTCCCTAATTTTGCGTGGATCGCCCTTTCGGGTTTTCAATCCACCGGGATACCCATTTTTGCCTGAGCTATCTGATGCGGCTTTTCAACTCAGCGGGTGTACACATTTTTTCAATTTTTCCCTTATTTTTGCCCGAGTCTTTTATTCTGTTTTTGACTCGTCGAGATGCCCTATTTTTTGCCTGGACTTACATTCTGTTTTTATGTCCAGCGGGTCATTTTATGCGAAGTATTTTTTAACTGCATCTGAATTCACAGGGGATAAGAAATCTTCACCATCCATAGTAGTGAGCATCAGTGCTCCACCATAGAAAACCTTCTTTACTATGAATGGACCATCTTAATTTGGAGTCCATTTGCCCCTGTGGTCTGTATGAGGAGGAAGAAGTCTTTTCAGTACAAGATCTCCTACTTGGTATTCCTGAAGCCTGACTTTCTAATCGAAGGCTTTCTTCATTCTTTTCTGATATAACTGCCCGTGACAGATTGCAGCTAATCTCTTTTCTTCGATCAGATTCAATTGATTGTACCGAGAACGGACCTATTCTGCTTCGTTCAGCTTGACATCCATTAGTACCCGTAAGGAGGGTAATTCAACTTCAACCAGTAGGACTGCCTCCATACCATACACAAGCTGATACGGTGTTGCCCCAGTGGATGTTCTGATTGAGGTTCTATACCCATGCAAGGCAAATGGTAGCATTTCATGCCAGTCTTTATAAGTAACCACCATCATTTGCACAATCTTCTTGATGTTTTTGTTAGCTGGATCAACAACGTCATTCATCTTTGGCCTGTAAGGAGAAGAGTTGTGATGTTGAATTTTGAAGTCCCGGCGCAGTTCTGCCATCATCTTATTGTTCAAATTGAAACCATTATCAGTAATGATTCGTTCAGGCACTCCATATCGACAGATGATGTCTCTTTTTGGGAATCTGGCTACCACTTGTCTGGTGACGTTTGCATACGAAGCTGCTTCAACCCATTTGGTGAAGTAATCAATGGCCACCAAGATGAATCTATGGCCATTTGAAGCAGTCGGTTCAATCTTTCCAATCATGTCAATGCCCCACATTGCAAAGGGCCAAGGTGAAGACATCACGTTCAAAGGATTCGGAGGTACATGTACTTTGTCTGCATAAATCTGGCATTTGTGGCATTTCCTGGCATAGGCACAACAGTCTGCATCCATTGTAATCCAGTAATAACCTGATCTTAACAATTTCTTTGCCATAGCATGTCCTCCAGCATGGGTACCAAAAGATCCTTCATGCACCTCGTGCATCAGCAAGTCTGCTTCTTTCTTATCAACACATCTGAGAAGTACCATGTCAAGGTTTCGCTTGTATAATGAACCATCAGCATTCAGGAAGAAACTACCAGCCGGCTTTCTTAGTGTCTTCTTATCATTGGATGATGCCCCAGGTGGGTATGTTTGATCCTCTAAGAAGCATTTGATGTCGTAAAACCAAGGCTTGTCATCTATAGCAATGTCCACGGAGAATACGTATGCTGGTCGGTCAAGTCTGGATACTGAAATCTGAGGCACAAAGTTTGCAGTTTGCATTTTGATCATGGAGGAAATGGTTGCCAGAGCATCTGCGAACTGATTTTCGTCTCGAGGGATATACTCAAGTTTGACTATTGTGAAGAAAGTCAATAATCTCCTCGTATAGTCACGGTATGGAATCAGATGCTCTTGGTGGGTGTACCATTTCCCGTTGGTCTGATTGATTACCAAAGTTGAATCCCCGAATACAGTTAATGTCTTGATCCTGAGGTCAATGGCTTCCTCAAGACCCATGATACAGGCTTCGTATTCAGATTCGTTGTTAGTGCATGCAAAGGTGAGTTTTACCGAGAAAGACATATGAACTCCTTTAGGTGTAATGAGCACTACACCAACTCCACGTCCATTCATATTGACAGTCCCATCAAACATCATTGTCCACTCTTCTTCTGGGTCAGGCCCTTCTGTGTGAATGGGCTCTTCATGATCTTTTGCTTTCAGGAACATGATGTCTTCATCAGGGAAGTCAAATCTCATTGGTTGATAATCATCAATGGGTTGCTCAGCTAGATAGTCAGACAGTACACTGCCTTTGATGGCCTTTTGAGATGTGTACTGAATGTCATATTCTGTCAGAATCATCTGCCATCTTGCAACCCTTCCGGTAAGTGTTGGCTTCTCAAATATGTACTTGACTGGATCCATCTTTGAGATCAAGAAGGTAGTGTGGGTCAACATATACTGTCTCAGTCGGCGAACAGCCCACGCTAAAGCACATCAAGTTTTCTCGAGCAGTGAATAACGTTGTTCACAGTCGGTAAACTTTTTGCTTAGGTAGTATATTGCATACTCTTTTCGACCAGACTCGTCATGCTGGCCCAGCACACACCCTATTGATCCTTCTAATACTGTCAGGTACATTATTAGAGGTCTTCCTTCAACTGGCGGCATAAGGATTGGAGGTTCTTGTAAGTACTCCTTGATTTTGTCAAAAGCCTTCTGACAATCTTCGTTCCACCTGACAGTTTGTTCTTTTCTCAATAATTTGAACAGGGGCTCACAGGTTGCAGTGAGGTGAGATATGAACCTTGATATGTAGTTCAATCTACCTAAGAAACCCCGAACTTCCTTTTCAGTCCTAGGTGCAGGCATTTCCTGAATGGCTTTGACTTTGTCATGATCAACTTCAATTCCTTTTTCGCTTACAATGAACCCCAGCAGTTTACCGGAACGTACCCCGAATGTGCATTTATTGGGGTTTAGCTTCAACTGGTACTTTCTCAGACGCTTGAACAACTTTAGCAAATTTACTAGATGATCTTCTTCAATGAGGGACTTGGCAATCATGTCATCCACGTAGCATTCAATTTCTTTGTGGATCATGTCGTGGAATAACGTTACCATAGTCCGTTGATAAGTAGCACCGGCGTTCTTCAGTCCAAAAGGCATTACCTTGTAGCAAAATGTGCCTCAAGGTGTAATGAAGGTAATCTTCTCCATATCTTCGGGTGACATCCTGATATGATTGTACCCCGAACTTCCTTTTTGAGTTGGGTAGAATTAAATGTCGTTGTTGGGTAGAATTAAATGTCGTTGTTGTATGTTGCAACTATCAAGAAATAGAAGCATTAAATAGAATCTGTTATTATAAATGTATGACTATGATTTTGAGAGTTTCAATTCAACAACAAAACACATGAATAAACCGACACTCCCTCCCTTGTGAGTTGAACAAACATGGTAAAGCAAAACAGTCTCCCTCTGTATGAAAAAATATGGATAAAGCACAAATTTTCAAGAGTAATGGATTCCTTCACTTTGTTCTTCCTCCTCTTACTTCTTGGTTACCGTATTTTCTATGACAAAAATTACACCATCCCTTGTGTCCTTGCTCTCCTTTGTGAGTCATGGTTCACCTTCACTTGGATTCTCACCATCAACATCAAATGGTCTCCTGCTCATACCATTACTCACCTACACCGTCTCATGCTTCGGTATATTGCTTCTTCTTCTCTTGTTTTTCTACTACAAATTTTTCAACTAGGATAATTAATGTATCATATTTTTTGTTGTTCATTAGGGTATCTGAATCCGAGCTTCCAGCATTGGATTTGTTTGTGACAACAGCAGATCCAGTTTTAGAACCACCAATAATCACAGTGAACACAGTCTTGTCACTATTGGCTCTTGATTATCCAGCTAACAAGCTAGCTTGCTATGTTTCTGATGATGCTTGTTCAGTTCTTACCTTCTATGCTCTTCAAGAAGCTACCAAATTTGCAAAACTTTGGGTACCTTTTTGTAAGAAATATAATGTTCAAGTTAGGGCACCTTTTAGGTATTTCTCAGATGAAGATAATGTTAGCAAAAGAGAAGATTCACCAGAATTTCATCAACACTGGCTAAGAATGAAGGTTATATTTAATTGTTATGCATATAATAAAATAAAAAGTATTTTATAAACTTTGAAAAAATTAAATCAAATTATTTCACACCAGAAGTACATTATTTAAGACAAATGAGATCAGATAAGTCTAGTTGACACTGTGTGGCTGAAAAAATAAGTTCAAGAGATGAGGCTTTAAAAAAAATAAATAGAATCTCTTATTAAATACTTAATTGATAAAAATGTTTTTTTTTTTTTTTTTGTCTTTATATGCAGGAAGAATATGGGTATTTGAAGAGTAAAATTGAGAAAGCAACACAAAATTCAGTTCCTCTTGTAAGAGAGATGGCTATTTTCTCAAGCATAAAGCAGAAAAATCATTCAACCATAATTAAGGTACACAATATATCAAGTATAATTGTTAACTAATTAGTAAATAGATCAAAAATAAAATCCTAACTAATCTATATAATATTGTTTTCTTGAAATGGTGCATACATCAAAACACATTTTTTCCTCATGTTTGTAGGTGATATGGGAGAATAAACAAAATCTTGTAGATGGTTTGCCACACTTAATCTACATATCTAGAGAGAAGAGGCCTGAACATCCACACCAATATAAAGCTGGTGCTATGAATGTGCTAGTAAGTTTTTAAATAATTTTATGGTTATTATTGATTCATAATATAAAAAATACTTGCACGATTTTGTTCTTTTAATCTAAATACTCCCGTCATTTATATTTTGAATAGACAAGAGTTTCTGGATCGATGACGAATGCTCCTTTCATCTTGAACTTAGACTGTGACATGCACGTGAACAATCCAACGATTGCTCTACACGCAATGTGCATTTTGTTAGATTCAAAAGGAGAAAAAGAAGTTGCATTTGTTCAATGTCCCCAACAATTCTATGATGGACTAAAAGATGATCCTTTTGGAAACCAGCTCGTGGCATTGTTTTTGGTAGGAAATTTTGTTTCTTATAAAACTAATAACTAAAACACTATATATAATATTGGTCTATAAGGCATAAGCAAACTTATTTTATTATTTTTGTCTAATATAGTACATGGGGTTTGGATTTGGAGGACTTCAAGGAATGTTTTATGCAGGAACAAATTGCTTCCATAGAAGAAAAATACTTTATGGCCTTTTTCCTTCTCATTATATTCAAAATGGAAAGAAGGGTGAAGGTGTTAGCAATGCTAATTCTCTTATATACATTTCTACTAACATTTCTAAATTATCATAATTACGAGATGTTTTGTTTTTAGAAATGGAATTGATATTCGGAACTTCAAAGAGATTTGTCGAATCAGCTACTCATGCATTGGAAGGAAAAACATCAACTCTCAATGATAATCTTTGCAACTTTCTTGAGGATGCAACAAAAGTTGCTAGTTGCGAATACGAACACGACACTGCCTGGGGAAAACATGTGAGAAAGAAACATATAGACAATATACATTATAACTAGGCTCATCTCACAAGCATGAATTTAATTAATTTTCTAGATTTTCTTGTAAACATTAATCAGGTGGGATGGATATATGGATCGACGTCAGAAGATGTACTCACTAGCTTGAACATTCATACAAGAGGTTGGAGATCTGAAATGTGTTCATCAGATCCAATTTCTTTTAAGGGTTGTTCGCCTCGAGATAACATAGTGAATATGATCCAACAAAAACGATGGGCCTTGGGATTGTCTGAAATTCTACTCAGCAAGCATAACCCTATTTTTGGTTTTCTCTATGGCAAGCTTCAATTTAGACAAGCTTTGGCATATGTTTGGTTCTTGAGTTGGGGAGCTAGATCAGTCTTTGAAATTTGTTATGCTTTTCTACCTGCCTACTGCATTCTTAGCAACTCGAGTTTCTTGCCAAAGGTGAGAATAAATTTTTATAATTCATGTTTTAGTACCGGCCAATCATATATTGTTATTTTTATGCAGAAAATTTGGATCCATGCTTGTTTGTTTGTGATATACAATATATCTAATTTATCAGAGAGTTTAAAAACCGGATTGTCAATTACAACATGGTGGAACAATCAAAAGATGATGAGAATTACAACCATGAGTGCTTGGTTTTTCGGATTTTTGGCTATCCTTCTTAAACTATTACGAATATCTGAACCTGTTTTTGAAGTAACAAAGAAAGATGAATCATCTTCTAGTGATGGTAGGTTTAGTTTCAACGAGTCCCCTATTTTTCTACCTAGTACAACTATGTTGTTTGTTCAACTCACATCACTAGTTACTAGCTTATTTGGATGGAGGGCATGTGTAAGAAGTGAGCTTGGATATGGTTATGGAGAAGTGTTATGTAGTGCTTATTTGGTTGCATGCTATCTTCCATTTTTGAAAGGGTTATTTAGAAATGGAAAGCATGGGATTCCCTTATCTATAATTTTCAAATCGGTGATGTTGTCTTTTATTTTTGTGCACTTATGTAAACTTACCATTATGGTTTGATAATATCACACTCATGACTATTGATTATCATGATTGTATGAGTGTTTTCATGTACACCACCTTTTCAATTCAGAAGTTAGCTTCCTGTTTATTTAATACTTTTAAATATCTATAATGTAAATTTAAAATTTTCCTAATATATGGTTTCACTTGTTTCCTACAATTATTATTTTCAATAGAATTAAATATGTTTTTGGTCCCAATAAATATGTCAAATTTTATATTTAGTCCCTATTAAAAAAATAATATATTTTAGTCTCTATAAATTTTATATGCATGAAATTTTAGTCTCTATTGTTTTTTAAAATTTTAAAAATTGTTTAATTATCCTTAAATTTTTAAATTTTTGAATTATTTTTTTCGTCTTCCATATTTTAAATAGTATAAAATATTTCTTTACTAAAGTTTAGAAATTTTTAAAATGAGAAGAATTAAATATAAATTTTTTAAATTTCAAAATATAATGATAAAAGTAATGAAAACTTCGACTTAGAAATCAAATTTTGAGTTTTTTTTTTTAGACATTTTTTATAACATTCTAAAGATGTCTGCAAAATAATCATTTAAAAATACACATTGGTTTAACAAGAGGGACTAAAATTACGTGCATAATAATTTTGTAGAGATTAAAATATATTATTTTTTTAATAGGGACTAAAAATAAAAATTGAGATATTTATAGGGACTAAAAACATATTTAACCTTTTTTAATATAATATAATTTTTGAAATATATAAATATGAGAAAAAAGGAAATACACCGATTTTACACTGTCAACCACTTACAACCATGTATTAAAATAAAATATATTTTTATTTTTAAAATATTGATATTACATTACAATTATAGATATTTTAATTGGTTGTATGTGTAAAACTGGCTTACACGTGCACTATTTTTAAACCCTATAAATATAAAAGGTTTTGAAAGCTTTTTCTCTCCTACAATATTTGATCTTAACTAATATAATATATAAAGGATATAAAAGCTTGAATTTTGTGGTGTGTTATGTAAAAAGCAATATATATACAATTGAACTATGTTAAATCCTACAATAATGTTGGTAATAATTTCTATACACTAATTTAAATTAATGACACATACATACCTATAATGATAATAGGTAAAGACTAATAATAATGATATATAAATGTTAACTATATGTCTTTAATCATTGTCCCTATTCATATCCTTCCGCAAGTTGTATAATATGGAAGAGAGATGCAACTTAAACAATAGTGATTCGAATTGAGGGCAAAATAGAGGTTTTGTTATAATATCAGCAAGCTAATCATTAGTAGGCACAAAAGACACTTGAAACTTGCCATATTGAACTTTTTATCGGACAAAATGATAAGCTAAGGTTGAATGTTTCATCCGAGAGCGGAAGATGAAGGTGAGAGAAAAACAAGAAAAAAAGGATTTGAATTGAGTTTCATCAAAATTGATATTTTCTCCAAAACTCAAACATCATAGTAAACAAGAATAAAACCAAAAAGAGCACAACTATTTTCTATCCTGGTTCACTATTAACGAAGTTACTTCAGTCCATCAAATTTGACCAAGGTGTTTTCACCTTAGAAAAGGACTTAATCCAATAATCTTAAAAGATTACAACAATCCAACAAGTCTAACCGACCTTATTGCAAACCACAGTGGACAATCTTCATTGTCTTCTTGAGAATTCAGACTACAACTTAGTCCCCCAAGGAAAACATCAACCAATGTTGGATTAAATTATGAAGTTTTATTTTTATTAAAGATGAAAAATGATGTTTTGGTTTCTCCTTCATCACTTGGTGTCATCTTGGCCAGTCGAACACCTTCAGCACTTCTGCGTCTAATCTCCTCTGAGTCTTCATCAACTTTCCCTCTTCTGGGAAGGATAGGTTCAAAAGTGGCATTTAGCCAAAGTTGAAGAAGCCATAGAGGGCCATTTAGGCTCATGGCACCAGAGGTTGTTGCTGGATTCCTCAATCGAGATACCCCTACACTTATAGATTCGTAGAGGCTGGCTAAGATTATTTCACTCAATCAAACCCCCTATTGTAGTGGAGTTGGTTCGCCGGAGGTGAATACTTCTTCACGACCTACAAGGACTTAGTGTAAAAGACATATCTTGACAACCACATAGTGAAAAGGAAATGTGCTCCTTGTCAAAAACCTCTTCATCATTTGAAGGATCATAGGCCGCACCATCAGGTTGAAGCCCTATAATAGTGGCTACATCAAAGAGATGGGAGTAATCATCCCATAAGGAAGATGGAAAGTATAATGGGTGTTATCCCAAAAATATAAGGAAGTAACCAAAAGGTTTAAACAATAAGGAATGTTGGTCTTCGACAACATCAACAGATCATAAATCCCTATGGCTTTCCAGTGTTCATCCTTCACTTTTTCTATCTTAGCCATCCAAAGATCAAAGTCATTGAATTGGCTAACAGCCCCAACCAATCTAGTACGATTATAAAGGTACTTTAAATCCAATTGATTGGAAGGAGGTGGGTTGGTTGAGGAATCATCAGCTTTCAGAATGTTTTTGTGCCCTAGGGGTTGAGTTTTACGATAGCAAGGAAATAACTCATTTAATCTTTCATTCGTGTTCTCAACTTTGGCCAAAGGACCAGACAGAACATAAGGACATTCATTAATAGTGAAAGGAATCATTATCTGGGAATCATAAATACTTCTTATATCAGCCACTTTAGGTGCTGGGATGAACTGACGATTTGTGACCGTCTTAGGCTCATTAATATTGTTGAAGGGAGGAAGAGCTTGTTCGAAAGTGAAAGCCTTTTCTTTTTGACTTTTCTTATGAGAAATGTTAGCTTTTGAAGACGCCATTGTTAAGAGTGAAGAATGGAGTTTTTTTTAGGGTTTTTGGGCAGAAAAGAGGAAAAATTTAGCAAGAAGAGGGCAAAGTTTGCAAGAGATTAGAAAAGGTTCCTTGTTTGTTGAAGACTGTATTTATAGGCGTGGAGTAAAGAAGTTGTGGAGTCTAGCCATTTAATGCAAATTTAAAGTGGTGGGATGCATGGCACTTGGGATCAGACACGTTGAGGTAGTAATTATTATAAGACATCTCGGTGCCTTGTTTCAAGGAAAAGTCGTGATGAAAAGATATCAGAAATATGACTGATGGGACTTTTTGGGATTTTTCCATTATAATCTGACGTCATGCGCATGGTTGGAGAATCACAATAGTTTTTTAGAACGTGGGTTAGATGGTTCCAACCATACTTTCATCTGACCAAGATGGCGTCGAAATAATGAATATCAAAAAATGATCTTTTCATCAAAATGGTCGAAAAGAACATATTGGGGGGTAATTTGTTATCTCCAAATTTCGACGCTAGCATTAACTGGTTTATTTGGCTTAGAAAATAGTTTTCTTGATATGAGCTAAAAAGTGAGGTCTTCGACCTTACTTACTGAAAGGATGAAAGTCGAAGGAATATCTCACCCACAGATCCTTTACTTAGAGAATTCTAATCTTGGAATATTTTCTAAGTATTAGTGAGATTAGACCATGCATGCATTCGATGAAGAATGGAAGTTACCAAACTCTTGCACGTTCAGGCCTTGGAGGGAAAATATGTTATTTTTAATTCAAAGATAGGGACAAGTGACGCAAGATGGAACTCCTTCAACATGTAGTAGGACATGTGTCATTATTTTAGATTAGTTTTAGGATGAAACCTTCGAAAGTGGTTACTTTGTAATATATATAAATAGCTTAGTCTAATGTTATAATAAGTGTGTGTATGGAAATCATATTGTACTAGTAACTCTGTAACACTCAAAGTATTTGCGTGTAGAGAAAAGAGTGTAATGAGAATGTATGTGATGTAAACACCACCACCACCAATTTATATTCAATGTCAATTTATCTTTAAGTTATTTACCTTTGAAGCCATTTAACTTTCAAGTCTTTTATATTAAAGCATTTATCTTTCAAAGTTATTTACTTTTCAAGCAATTTACTGCATTTCATTTACAATTCCTGCTCTTTAACATTCCTGCCTTGCATTTACTTTTCTTTACATTTTCAGTCATTTAAAATTCCTGGCCTTGCCTTTATCTTTCATTTACCTTTTCGCATTTACTTTGAAATCCTTTTTTTAAACATTCCTTGCACTTTACAATTGCTACTACATTGTTTTCTTTACTTTAATCTCTTGAATTACTATTTTTTGAATCCTGTCGAAGGATTCATGACCCTTTTTTTCCCAAAAAAACATTACAATGACCAAAACACTTAGCACATGTCCTAGGATCAATCTGGTCGATCCTGTTAGTAACTGAGGGTATTTTGGTATCTTCAGAGGACCGGCGGTTGTTTACCAATTTTGGGGGTAAACAGAGGGACAACCATGCCATTCTCCACGCGATGAAGATGATCGATACCTTCCACGACCAGCTCCACCCCAGGATTCTGTGCCTGGAGCTACTCAACAACATTGTAGAAGCTGAAAGAGATCATTGCAAGGTTGTCATGTGTTAACAGACGGATTCGAGCAATCAGTTCAGCCCTGGTCGTCATAGCAGCCTCCTCTTCCTCCGTCTCATCCTCCCCGACGGCCAATTTGCTCTCTGCTTCCGCTGCCCGCTTCTTCAGACGCTCGTTGTCATCGGTGAGGCCCGTCATCTTCTCCCTGATTTCGGTGACCTCCCTCATTTGCTCGAGCTTGCTCTTGTAATTCCCCTTAGCCTGAGCAGATCATTCTCTAACATAGCATTCTCGAGTTCCACCTCGGAAACTCAGTCCTTAGCAGCTTGTAGGTCTTTACGGGACACCAGGTCAGCATCATTGAAATCAAGGCCAGCTTCCAGGATATGTATCATCATCGTCGTGTCCTGACACAACTGAGTTCTCAGAGTTTTGTGATCAGTGGATAGAATAGCTGCCGCATCTAGATCGGGGACTCGGACAGATGGCCCTTCAGCAAATAACAAGCTTTGGGTCACGCACTAGGGTAGAACAAATGTGCCCGAAGGCACCACGTCTGTTGTTAGAGGAGAAGGTGGTTCCTCGACCCTAGGCCTCTTTCATAGCAGAGATCTTCTCAACGGAATTCTCCCCAGAGTAGAATTGCCAGTAACAACAAACCCTTAAAGAGTAGCCTGATCTTTAACAGCTTAAACCTTGCTCTTAGCTCCCTTCTTAAGGTTACCCTTGTTGTTCTTCACCAGACGTTCACGCATCTTATCCATTCGAGCAACAAAAACAAAGAAACAAGTCAATTACCAAACAAATCCTCGAATACAAAACTGAAAAATCTAGAAATCCACCTAAGAGTCGCATCTTCGCTTCCTCGTTTGGGTAGTTTACCAACGAATTTACATTTATTAACCTGGCCTAGGTGGTCGGTGTTCCATCAGGCCTAAGGAGAGTATGCTTGTCAGAATCTATACGTTCTGAAGGGCGGAAGCTAGCAGCGAAGTTGAACAGCATATTATACATTGTTGTGTCATCAAAGCCGAGATCCTCGGGTTTAGTAATGTAATGTTCGTTGATATGCCTAAAGTGAACATCCACCCACTCCAACGGGAAATGGGCCATCAACCTCTCCTTGTCGTCGACGACTTCTCTATCATATAGTGAATCCTTGGCCGCCTCCGAGCTTGGTTGCATGATGTAAAAATGGTACTTGAAATCGCGAACAGAATCCAGATATGCCTTTAAAAGTATGCTCGTTTGTTTTAATGACACCCAGTTGTGTCAGTCATCCTGGTATTTCCTCTAAAGAGGAAAGATCCTGAAGAACAAACTAACAGTCGCTCCTATCTCATGGTAACGACACACCAGCTCGAAGGCCCTTATGAACATCAGGGCATTTGGGTGCAACTAAAATGGCGCAAGCTCGAGATGGTTGAAAACCTCTTCCTAGAAGTCTGTGAAGGGAAAGTGGTATCCAGCCTCGCGAAATGCGAACTCGTACATTGGGAAGCGAAGCGCAGGAAAGCGCGAGCAGATCCTCTGATCCGGCTTCAGAGGTAACGCCTTCCAGTTTATAGGACCCCCTTTATTCCTCTTTTCAATTTTATTCCATGCATCAGAGGAATTTACAGTGAACTAAGATGTCGTCTCGAGCGGCTCTTCCATAATCCACAGTCGGTCAGCAACGGAGATGTCCACGACCCCAGCAGCGTCACCCGAAGGGTTATCCTCGACTCCTCGTGCGGGTTTCTGACTCCTTTCACCTGAAAAGCAGAGGAAACATAGTGAATTCGACGATCTTAAATCCACTTTTCCATTGCAAATCGAGTGAAAGGGCTTCGGTAAGGACCGAGGACATGCCCCGGATCAGCCCTTTAACCGAGGAAAGCACTACGGGGACAAAGCTGATATGACGGACTCAGCCTCGCTAAGAGAAAAATTACTCTCAAACTAAAGTCCACCGGGGATAAGCCCTTACACTAACCATCAGCTACGTCGACCCAATTCCCGATCAACTAACACTAAGTTATCTAACCAGAATCTAGCATGGATCTAACATTAATATATGTATCTTTTGAAACTTACCCTAGTTCTTCATGAGATTCATACGCATTAGATGAACATTCATCAAAATTTCCAGAAATTCATAGGAATCCCCAGTAATGTTGAAGATCATATGAACTTCATGAGAAATTGATGAATTCTAGGAAGATGACGACGACGACGATGAGGTTCCAGAGAGAAATTGCAGAGAGAAATTTTCACTGCGAAAGGAAGAGTTCGTGCGAAATGACCAAATGAATTTCTTCTCCCCCTTTTATAATGTCATAAGCTCGCATGGGGAATCATAAAGGCCAAGTAATTATTACCTAGGGCTATCCCCAGGTGTCATAAATAAATTACGACGCTTTCCAACACGTGTCACTAAAAGCTACAAACATATTATCTTCTCAAAAAGAACATTTTTCCAATGTCTTTATGTCTCTCTCCTATAGACAACTGCCCACTGCAGTAACCAAAACCTTAAGGGGACACGTGCTCGCAACATTTACGAAAAGGTTACGTCGACCTGGATCCTCGACACTTTAACTCATTATCCTCTCTCGAGCACAAAGACTTAGGGGCCCCTTGTTCTAGACTGTCCTAGAAAGTTCCTTACGCCAAATTGAGGCCCAATCCAGTATTCGTATGGGCATTAGCCTAATAAGAGACTAGCAAAGATATGACAGTTGTAAGATAGAGACTTTGGCATATAGCCGTTGGGGACCTTACCTCATGCGCCATAACACCTTTCACATGGCCAACTGCCCTTCGGATTTACAAGAGGCAGTTATATTCAGTCAAAGGCTATGTGCCCACAATCTACGGGCATGTGCCCTTATAAATAGCATCCACCCTTGGAGGGCCAAGTATTCAATTCTAATCATCTAACTTCCTACGCTTTAGTTCGACATACACTGAAACTTACTTGAGCGTCGGAGTACCTTCCAGGTACACCACCCCCTCTCATACAAAAACCATCATAGTCCCAGTTGAAGGCCACAAGGACCTGTTCGGATAATTTATGTACATACTTAGACCATTGAACCACATTCTATATATTAAATATCGAGAAATGAATGATGAGATGCATGCAATTTGGAAAATAGTGGTTTTTTAAGTTAGGTTTCAAGAATAGTTTAATTTTTAGATTATATACTTCATCATCAATTTGAATGGTTGTATGTTGTTGTGAGGTTTATTGAAAAACAAGTGATCTACATATTATATAATAAACTCTGGTACTTTTCAACAATTGTTATTTATTATAACCATGATTAAATATTATTTTCATAAATGTATATACCACAACGGTTGATGATAGTAACTATTGTGGTAGGTAGGGCACATCCTGCTTACTATCATGGTCTTATGACCATGGTAGAAAGCACTAAATACAATCACCCTTTATCTCACAACGAATGGTCATACATTATGGTGCCCCATTTCCAACCGTTATGGTATGGCTTTTCTGTAGTAGTGTTTATCCTGAAGGTCTCGTAGTTCACTGACTGCCTTGCACAATTTTGAGCAATTCCACAAAATGTCTTAAAGAGAGGGACCTAGTCTGCGACTCTACCAAATAATTTCTTTAGTGGTAATTTTTCTAAATCTTAAAATAATAATTTTAAGATGTTTTGAACTGCCATGACTACCAAAGAAATTATTGGTACTTCTGTGATTGTTGTCTTTAAGAAACCATTCAAATTTGAGGGAAATCAGTTCAAACACTAGCAACATAAATGCATTTTTTAACCCTAAAAGAGGTTGTCAACGTTCTGAATGAGGACATTCATGTTGCTACTTCTAGATCAACCAAACAAACTAACTTTAAGGAATATGTGGATTCATATGGAAATGTTAATTCTGAAAATGAATTTGTTGCACAAATTAAAGAAAACGATTTACAGTTCAAGAAAGAAATCTCCATATGGAAAGAGAATGATTTTCTATGCAAAAATCACATTATGAACATTCTTGTTGGTTATCTTTATGATTGTTATTGTAACTTCAAGATTGCAAAATACGTTTTGGAAGCTCTGAAAAAGAAGTATGATATCGAAGAAGTTGGAGCAAAAAAGAATATTGTTAACCATTACCTCAAGTATTAGATGGTAGATGAAAGGTCTGTGGAAGTTCAATGTCATGAACTACAAAAGATTTCTCACGAGATTGCCACTAAAGGTATGTCTTTATATGAACAATTTCAATTTTTTATTATTATTGATAAAACTTCCCCCTAATTTGAAAATTTACAAAAATTTGCTTCACCACAAAAACAAAAGATTTTTCAATTGAGAGACTGATTATTCGCCCTCGAATTGAAAAGGAATCTTATAGACAAGATCAAAAAGAAAAGTATTGGATGTTTTAAACAACAAAAAGAAATCTGGTGCGGTTTTGAAGCGATTTTTTTGGCAAATTATTAAAGAATCAGAACCACAATTTTGTAAATCGAATTTAGAATGAGAACCCTTCTGTCATATCCCGAATTTGTCCTACCTATATAATATTATCCTCATTTGTGTTTCTGTTACTAACCTTTATTCAAAAAAACCAAAAAAAAATTGTAGTTGATTTCATTTTCCTTGTTGTCTAAGTCCAAGTATTGCAAGGTTGAATTGAGTTTCAAGCAAGGTTATCAGGACGTGTGCAATAATGGTTAGGTTAAAGCGCAAGTTTGGTATGATCTTGGTTAAGAAAGAGATTTCTCCATTCTCAAGTTAGATTTGCCATGGATAAGTGTCTTATGTCTGAAGATCATCAAACTAGGGTTTTGGTGCCAATTCAAGTTATCTATTGAAGTCAAGTTGCAAATCCATTAAAACTCAAGACATTGGGTCTATACTTCATGTCATTTGCAAGTCTTAATTATGTGGCTTTTGTTCTTGTTATTACTTTAAGGAGAATTCTAGTTGGTTGTCTAGTTCAAAGGTTTAATTTCAAGGTATAATCATGAAGTGACATAGTGAAATATTTGGTTTAATATGATTCAAATGGTTAATTTCAAGATTGATTCATTGATTCACAACTTTTAATTCGTTCAAAGTTCAAATCCTTTCAATTAGATTTTGGTACATTTGACATATCAAGTCATAATCCTCTAAAGACATATTCCTGCTCATTTGGTTCATGGTGGAGGATTTGGTTTATTAGTTTTCAAGTGGCAAAGTTCACATGAATTTATTTTGATTCAAAGGTTCCAGTCTATTCCAAGGCCAAAATGGATTCATGGTCAATTTTATTCCTCGAGATCAATTCTGATTTCATTCATTCAAGTGGAGCAACCGAGAAAAATGGAATTTGGCTTGTGAGATATTTTAGATCAATATGGTAAATTCAAGAATCAATTACAAGTTCAAAGCATAAGGAAATTTACACACACAGAAAAAAGATGCAAAGCCCATTACAAATTCATTCAAATAAAATCCCATTGCAAGTCCATGTTACCATTAATTTTTGGCACCAAATTCCATATTACAAAACAAGTCCATAACATTACAATTTACAAACAAAATATACAGTGAATACACTTTCAAAATGTACTACATCCAAGCATCCCACAAACCATGAAAGCGACTAGACAAACCGTACACAAGACCAAGAATATGTGGCCTGCTTCACATGCCATGCGCACTAAGACCGATAAGACCTGCAAAGGGATAAAAATGATACAACAACAATCGTCATGCATCGACCAACAACAACAAAACATGCGCTTGAAAACGACACATAAAACATAAAAAAGACAACTGGATGGTTGTACCTCTATACTTCATGAACAAGTTTGGTTTGGTTTTAAAAAGGAGAAGTTACATTAATATGAAATGGGGAACAATTTTTAAGGAGAGGGAGAAACCAATTGGAAAAAAAACACGAACCTTCAACCATTCTTCTTCTGAAAAGAGCAATTACAAAACCTCTTCATTCTTCACGAATTCAAACCCCAAACCCTTATCCTTCATTGCAAAAATCACAACATAAACCTTCAAAACAAAAATAACATACCTCACTGTAAATCACACCCTTCAACAGTTAGTAAACAATCCATCATCAACCTATACACATCCCATAATCATAATAGAGAAGAAGAGTAAGAACAAAGAAATTCAAACCTGATTTACTCTAATCCACTCTTGTTTATTATTTGTGTTGGTAATTGTTGTTTTTGGAAAACGGGATTTGAGGGAGAAGGCGAGATCAAAAATAACACGCGGAAGTAAAATCTTTCATAGGAATAAGGCACGTTGGCGTGAGGTGTCACCACTGCTGCCGCCCCCAGGGTGTATCGCCAAATATGGTGCAACCTACCAACAACTGCATATAGGTTCTAGTAGCATAGTCAAATATACTCTCAGCCTGTTGACGCATAAATATCTCCTTTTACCAATCCATCTTATAATAAACACCCCTACAACTACGAACCTCTTCAGATTCTTCCTCCAACGAAACACCCAACAAATCAATACCAAGATTAATAACATCAACGTCAGTGAAACCTCGTGTAGAGTTACAAAACTTACCTTACACGGTAAATAAAGAAGACAATAAACATCATTCAATGTAATGGTGACCTCGTCAAATGACATATTAAAGGACGATGTTTCTAGATTCCATTTATTGACAAATTTCGATACTAAATTTCTAGAATGGATATACCACAATTTGACAACCATCTCTTTATCAGCGGTTTGTGTGGAACTCATCCTATAAATATGCTACCATGTGCAACAATCTTTATTTCTTTATTCAGATTTCTCTTATAAAAATAATTTATAGTATATGTTATAAAATATAATTAATTGAAATTAAAAATGATTCAACATAAAATGATAGAGATTAACTTACTTTGTCGAACCACAAATGGCGAGCAACATGATCCTGATACCTCACCAGAAGAAACGTATCAAACGACCCTCTGGAGAACCGTAGCTACTGTGAATGAGGCGCAGGTACGACTATCTAATGTTTCTCTCCATCAATCGCATATCGATATTGTCTTCCTTCACCCCTTCGTCGAATAATGTTCTCGTCCTGACCTTTAATGTGCCTCGTTAAAAATAGTAAAATAATAATAATGAAAGTTAAAAACAAGAATATGATAACCTTAAACTAAGTTATCCGGATGAAATTAAAAATCAGATACTCTTAATGTTAGTTTTTCGGTATACAACTTTAAAAACTGAATAACTTAGTTAAAAGTTATCTGGTTGGAATAGATGTAAATCAGATTACTATCTGCCAAGTTATCTGGTGTGTAGCATTTTTCTAAATCAAACTGGATAACTTACTTGTAATATTTTTGGTGTGAAAAACTAAAGAATCGGATAACTATGACTCGTGTTCTCCAGTACATTATCGAAACAAATATCTTTGGTATGTGATTTCTGATTTTCAAGTGCTCTCGCTTTCTCTAAAATAAAATGAGAAAAATGTGAAAAAATTTAAAGTCTAAATATTTATACAGGGGTATTTTGGTCAAGTTCATAACTTGTAGTGATGGAGGGATAAATGAAATGGTATAGAGTAAAATTTTCGGGAATTTCTTAATGCACTCTATATATTACTTACACACCATGTAAGAATACTAAAATGCCCCCATGTTCCAAAGATGCATCTTCGGACGCACCTCATGTACACACAACTCATTTGATTTTAAGTCACACCCTAATTTTATGACTTAAATTATTCCGAAAATGCATTTCCGAAATGTCTCTGAATATACATTTTCAGAACTCACAAAATTACATACATCATATGGTTAGTTAATCAATTTAAATAATAACACATAAATACTAATTTAATCAACTTAACGTTAAATGCAAGTGAAACTATATAACCAATTTCATATTCTTCAAACAAAACAATCAGGTCACTAAAGTGTTTAAAATTGCATCTGAAACTTTAAAGTCATCATAGCCAATTTAAAAGAACAAATTCTAAGGATGTGTTTGTTTCAATGATTGGAATTGGATTCTCGAGAATCTCACATTGGAAATGTAATAATCTCACGTAGGGATGTTCAAAACCAAACCAATCTAATAGAAAACCGCAAACCAAACCAAACCAAACCAAAACCGCAAAAAAAACGCACTTGGTTCGGATGTATTTGGGCCATTTTTTAACAAAACTGCGCGGTTCGGTTCGGTTCGGTTTGCGGTTTGTATTTTGCAAACCGAACTAAACCAAACCAAACTGCATTATGTTACAACCCAAACTTCACTTATCCCACATCCAACCTGAAACTTAAACCGAACTAAACCAAACCAAACCGCATTATGTTACAACCCAAACTTCACTTATCCCACATCCAACCCGAAACTTAAACCTATTATGCCTTAACCATACAAATATTCTCTTAGTCACGCTTAGGGTTTTAGTTTCAACCTTATCAAATCTCTTCGAGTAGTATCGCACATTCTTCTCATATTTGTTATGTACATCTCTTCTCTTGTAATCTAATCTCTCTTATCTTATGTTCATTTCTTTTAAATATTCATCTTCTCCTTTTTTATATTATTGTTTTCTCTTCCAATTACGTTTTTATCGCACCTTTCTTCTATAATATCGCATATCTTATGATCTTTCTTTTTCATCTTCTCTAATCTTTCCTCCCCTCTGTTTTTTCTTTTTATTGTAATTTTTTTATATTGTTTTATACTACTATTTTATGTTTTTTACAATAATGTTGTAGACATCTTATGGCCCAGTATGTTATTAAAGTCCAAAATAAAATACGGAAGAAATGAGGAATCTACCGGCCAACCCTCAATCGTACCTGTCACCCCCCATTTGTAGCGAAATACCATATTTACCCTTTGAAAATAATGAATTTTAAAGGGGTGTACTGGATATTTTAAAATATATCGGGGATTTTGAAATTCTCGGTAAGAAATACCAGAAATTTCGAATTTCGAAATCCCCAGTAAGAAATACCGGGGATTTCGAAATCTTCAATAAGAAAATACAGGGGATTTCGAAATCCCCGATTAACCCCCAGAAATTTTCAAACGATACCAGTAATTTCAAATTCCCGGTAGTGTAAAAGTTTTCATTTTTTTTTAAAATTTTTACACTACCAGGAATTTCAAATACCCTGAAATTTACAACAAAAAAAAATATTGGGAATTTGAAATTCCCGGTAGTGTAAAAATTTTCAAAAAAATAAAAAAGTGAAAAATTTTACACTATCGATAATTTTAAATTCCCCGAAATTCCACTCAATACCAGAATTTTGAAATTTCCGATAGATAATTTTTTTTTTACTTTTCATCCAAATTTTTCAGGACAATGTTGGAATTATAAAAATTTAGGGGGTATCAAAGATGATTGGGGTGACAGGTAGATTTCTCGGAAGAAAGATGCTCCCAAATTGTATCTTAGCCCAAGTTATTAAAGACAGGAGCCTTGAATAAATATTTTTGATCGGTTGTCGAATCCAACCATCAAAGAAGACAATGAGAAGCGAAGACACTAAAAAATCATCAGCTTTGTTATATTTGTCATAAATTTCCTGCTATACCAACCCCTATACACAATCATATTTATTATTCTCAAATAATGATAATGATTGTTTGACACAAAATATAAATTAAATCTGTATTTATTTATGTATAAATATTTTAATGCAAAAATAGTAGAATAGAAGAATTTTTTAACATACTTATAATTTCTTTTCTTCTCTTTTCTCTTCTGTGCTTGTATAGAATTTCCTTCATTTTTATTTTTTAATTAAGAATTTTCTTCGTATGATATTTATTTACAACTAGTTTGTCCGTGTATGTTTTGTCCAAGTATATTCGTCAGCGCCACGTTCCTGGGATAAGATTTTCTCTGCAACCATTTTTATTATTACAAAAATAATATTATTTATTTGACCTAAAGTATTTATATGACTTTGATCCTTTCAAAATATTGTTTGCATATATAGATCACGGGTGTCATTATACTATACTATACATCAAGACTAATTTTCAATTTTTTTTAAGTGGAAAAATAAAAAATAAAAATAATACATAAATTATTTAAAAAATAAAATTTCACCGACAACCAACATTAAAATATGATTCTAATGGAAAGTTTTATAAATCATTCATACGATTTTGAGATAAAATTGATAGTAGAATTAAAATTGTCAAAATAAAACATTAGATTTTTTATAATAAACTCTCCGATCATACACAAATCATAATATAATGTCATCAATTTAACATGATAGATATTAAAATAACCAATATTACTCCTAAATTTGAATTTTTATTTATCCAAACAAAAAACCTTAATTTTCATTCCTTTATTAATTTTAATTTGTTTAGATATTAACATAAATTTCAAATTTCTATTCTAAAATATTAATATAAGAAAATCAAGCATGGCAACAATAATAGATTATTAGGAGAGATTTGACGCATTTAAGTTTGCATGAACTGATTTTAATTTTAATCTCATAAATTAAAGTAAAATAAAAATTAAAAAGTCAATGAAAATGCTTAAGAATTCAAATATTTGAAATAGTGAGTTATTGCCTTTAAAAGGTACAAGTACTTGTTTCTCGAAAGCATGAAGCACAAGTGTGATACAATAATAGAGCACTAGATTTAGAAAGTTTTGTTCAATGGCGAAACAAAATTCACTCCCTCTGTATGAGAAAATTTGGATCAAACACACATTTTCAAGAGTTATGGATTCTTTGATATTGCTCCTCCTTCTCTTGCTTCTTGGTTACAGAGTTTCATCACATGATAACCACCACACTTTCCCTTGGTTTCTTGCATTTCTATGTGAATCATGGTTCACCATCACTTGGATTACCACCATGAGCACCAAATGGACTCCGGCTCGTACCATAACGTTCCTCGGTCGTCTCTCGCCTAGGTATATTGATACATTTTTCACTAGTTCAATCTTGATTCAATCTTGGTTCAATCTTGATTCAATGTTGTTGATTCAAATGCTATTACTGATGTAAATTGATAAGCACGAAAGCTTCGAATTTAGTACTTAATGTTCGATTTTGCTAACTGTTTGTGTTGTTTTTTTCAAAAGGATATCTGAATCTGAGCTTCCAGCATTGGATTTGTTTGTGACAACAGCAGATCCAGTTCTTGAACCGCCGATAATCACAGTGAATACGGTGTTATCATTATTGGCACTTGATTACCCTTCTAACAAGCTAGCTTGCTATGTTTCTGATGATGGTTGTTCATCTCTTACCTTTTATGCTCTTGTGGAAGCTACGAAATTTGCCGAATTTTGGGTACCTTTTTGTAAGAAGTACAATGTACAATGTAGAGCACCTTTTCGATACTTCTGCGATGAAGCCGTGGATAACAAAGATTTGCCAGAATTCAAACAAGATTGGTTGAAAATGAAGGAAGAGTATGAACAACTTAGCAGTAGAATTGAAAATGCAGCCGAAAAGTCAGTTCCGAGTCAGCTTATGGGAGAATTTTCTGTATTTTCAGGAACACAAGTCAAAAATCATCCAACTATAATCAAGGTACATGAACATTCATCATATAAGGGATTTGATTAGATTTATGTGTAAAACGTATTATTACACTCTGAATGTATTTCGATTGACAGGTAATTAGAAAAAACAAAGGTCGTTCTGATACGATGCCTCGCGTTGTCTACATTTCTAGAGAGAAGAGTTCGAAACACTCGCATCATCACAAAGCTGGTGCAATGAATGTCTTGGTAAGAAAAATATCAAATATATGGTTAGAAACTATACATTTCACTTGATTTTGATCTAAAAGTTCGAATGATTTGTGTTGTGTACAGACGAGAATCTCTGGATTGATGACAAATGCTCCGTTTATCCTAAACTTAGATTGCGACATGTATGTGAATAACCCTAAGATTGTACTACATGCACTCTGCATTTTGTTGGATTCAAAAGGAGAAAAGGAAGTTGCATTTGCTCAATGTCCACAACGATTCTACGATACTGTAAAAGACGATGCTTATGGAAATCAGCTTGTGGCTTTGCCTATGGTGAGTCGATTTCGCTTCTGAAAAAGTTAACTAACAATAAATAAACAATTATAATCATTTCTTGTTTTATCTGTTGTAGTATATAGGAGGTGGATTTGCTGGACTTCAAGGGATTATATATGCAGGAACAAATTGTTTTCATAGAAGAAAAGTTATATATGGTCTTTCTCCTAATAATGACATTCAAAATGCAAACAAGGATCATGGCTTCACCAAAGGTATTAAGATATATTTTACTATGTTTTTTTCGTTATTTCGAAATGAATATTATTATGATATAGTAATCTCTTGTGCAGGAGCATTGTTATCAGAAAAAGAAACAGTGCAAATATTTGGAACCTCAAAGGGATTTAATGCCTCAGCTACTCATATTTTGAAAGGGACTACATTTGATCTTTACAAATCTCATGATCTTGAAGATGCAAGCAAAGTTGCTAGCTGTGAGTATGAATACAATACTGCTTGGGGTAAACAGGTCAGAAATTCGAACTCACTTCTGATAATGCAACATGATTTAGTTATGCATTGCAGTCATGTCTAACTCAAAGGATTAGTCTCTGCAGTTGCGTCTGCGTGTCTGCATCTGATGTGTATTTATGTGCTAGATAGTGTTTCTTATGCTAACTTTTGGTATATTAGGTAGGATGGTTATATGGATCAACATCCGAGGATGTACTAACTGGGCTTAAGTTTCACACAAAAGGATGGAGATCCGAGCTTTGTTCACCAGACCCGATAGCATTTATGGGCTGTTCACCGCAAGATAACTTGGGCCAAATGGCCCAACATAAGAGATGGTCCTCAGGATTGTTTGATATCTTTCTTAGCAAGCATTGTCCGATTTTCGGTACCCTATTTGGTAAACTTCAATTCAGAGAGTGTTTGGCATATATTTGGATTACTAACTGGGCCTTAAGATCTCTCCCTGAAATTTGTTATGCTCTTCTACCTGCCTATTGCATCATTACCAACTCCAGTTTCTTGCCTAACAAGGTTAGTAGCATGATTTAGATTATATATAGAATTGTTGTCTGTTTCAATCTTTCTTCAATAATGTGTAAATGATGCTCTGACAGGAAGTCGGTATGTGGATCCCCGCGAGTCTATTTGTGATATACAACATATCTACTCTATCCGAGCACATAAAATCAGGATTATCATTCCGAACTTGGTGGAACAATCAAAGGATGGGAAGAATAACAACCATGAACTCCTGTTTCTTGGGATTTTTAACTATCATACTGAAAAAACTGAGAATATCCGACACCGTTTTTGAAATAACAAAGAAAGAAGAATTAGTTTCGAGTGAGGGTTCCAATGAAAATGTTGGTAGATTCATTTTCAATGAGTCACTTATTTTTCTACCAGGGACTACAATTTTGTTTGTTCAACTCAGTGCACTTTTTATGAGTTGTTTGGGATGGAAGCTAACAAAGAGCGGTGAAGGATTTGGAGTAGGGGAAGTTTTTTGTAGTGCTTATGTGGTTTTATGCTACTTGCCATTTTTGAAAGGGCTTTTTGGGAAAGGAAAATATGGGATACCATTTTCCACAATATGGAAATCAATGGGGCTAGCTTTTCTATTTGTTCACTTATGTAGTGGCAATTTTGCTCATTGAATGATAGTAATATTCATTTTGGATCATCATGTTTTTTTTCCTTGTAAAAGTGAATTCTTCAATCTTGGAATGTATCAAGTTCTAATCATAATTTTTTAGTACTCTTTGAACAGATACAATACAAGTCTTCTTTTATAGAGAAAAATATACATAATCTGTCATTGATAAAATCACAAATACTCATGTTCATTGAAAACCAAAAACTCTTCATTTGGCCTTTGTTAAGAGAGTTATGGAACTACCATCTCCTTTAATTGAATCATACCTACGAAGCAAGTGTGCCACAATTAAGGCAGAAGTGAAGGTCACAATGTCCTTACCTGCACACTGTTTATTGGCCACGCTCGGCGAACCGGATTGTGGTCCATTAGACCAATACAAATAGTTCAACAACTCGGCCCCTTTCTCTTTAGTGAACCGATCCGGTTTAAAACTCTCTGGTTCGTCAAACACGGCAGGGTCTCTCATTACAAGCTTCTGATATCCACATAACAACTCACCTTTTTTCACATTGAATACTGAGTCATTTGAACTGAGCGGAAAATCCTTTCTGGCTCGACCGAACTGAAGCGGAACCGGTGGGTTCATCCGAAGGGTTTCGTAAACCACTGAATTAATTAGCTCCAAATTTTTCAACGAGTCGAACCCGAGAGTTGATCCAGCTTTCTCTCTTGCTTCCTTTCTCAGCTTCTCTTGCAAACCGGTTGTGTCACTCGCTATAGTGTTTATCAAATTTGGAAGGAAAATTGAAAATCCACCATATGAGTTGAATCCCAAAATGAAAAGCAAGTTGTGGATTGCTTCATCTTCACTCAATCCAAACTCGTTTCCACATTTCACCACTTCCTTACCTGTTCATCAAATGACACCGCGGTATCAGACTTATATGAGATAACTCTTTACTATATATTTGTATAACAGAATTTACCGTTTAACTGAAAACTATTATCACTGTTTGATTGAAAACTACTATCATATACGATGTATGCGGTTAAGGATAGAAAAAACATTACCATGTTGTTTAACAAAGTTGTAGAGGTTGTTGTAATCTCCTTTAACAAGAGAAAAAGGATAAGAAAAGGAATGAAGAAAGAGTTCTTCAAGGGGTTGCACTTTGCCAATACTGATAGTAGGTAGAAGCTGAAGCGCAAGCCATTTGTTGAGCATGGAGTAACCGGATTCTGCGATTTTCGGGTCGAGGGAAGTGTCGACTCTAGCAAGTACTTTGAAGAGGAACTTGAACAAGAATTGTTGTAGCGGGAACATGTAACTTGCTGATGAAGATGTGGACAATGTTGTTTCAATTTGGTCCAAAAATAAGTCTAGATTTGAAACCAGTTCGGGTACCCATATGCTTGAGCTTTCTTTCAATACTTGCATGGAGAACTTCTTTGACTGCATCAAGTATATATAGTATATCAAATTTAACTTGAAAATAAAAACAATGAAAAAAGTTGAAAAGCTCCACCAAAAGAAAAAAACAGACATGAATAGACGTTTCACCTTCCTAGTAACCGACAAAAGCAAAAAGTAAACATCAATACTTTTTACTTTATAGATTTCTCACGGAAGCATTCTTTAACAATTTGTCTCCGTGCAACTCCGTACAGATTAATAATTCACAAATACAATCCTTGAAAAATAGGGAAATTTAACTTTAATAAAATGGATTTTTTTATTTATTTTGGAAAATGAATTTTGTAAAATTATTTTTTAAAATATTATAAGTTTTTTAATATTTATTTTTTCTAAATTGGAAGATAAATTTTGATATGTAAAACATAAATATACATTATTGAAAATCAAACATACTCGAAATTACAATTTTTGAAAAAAATTATATCTCGAAAATGATTTTTATGAAAAGCTATTTAAAATAGTTTTATAATTAAGTGATTTTTTAAATTTTTGATAGTCAAATTTTTTTTCCGATTAAATAATGAAATATTTAAAATAACATTTAAAAAAATAATTATTCAAACAAAATTTTTATTTGAAGCTTTTATGAAGAAAAAAATTTATAATTATTTTTTCCATAAAATTATATTACATTAAATAAATCATTTTTTACAAAAACTAAATCAAACGGGCTCTAAATGTATGTTGGAAATGGCCATGGTGATAATAATAGATTGAGTTTTTTTTTTATGTTGCTTTATTCACTTAATTGGAGTGAGAGTGAAAACATTGAAAATCCTATTTTATCATTTTAATATTTTAGAAATGCATTCCAAATGCATCTAATAGACACAAAATAGTATTGCAAATCAACTATGTTCCATTTTTGCCAAAAATTAATTTTGAATTGTATTTCCGAAATCATTACTAGATGTTATTGAAGATGTATTTAGTCGATTGAGATAGTTTATCCAACTTAGTATCAATTTTAGATATACATATCTGAATTTTAGGACGCTTCGATACATAAAGGTGTGCAAGAGAGCCACACTTCATTTATGTAAAATATTAATCTTATAATATTTTTTTAGAAACACGAAGATGTCACATTCATGAAAATATTGAAAGTTTGTAATATATATGCGTCCAAAAATACATCTTTATTTTTAATATATGGATTTTTTCCAATTTTAAGATGGTGATGGGATGAAGATGATAAATTATTATTGTTTTGATTATATGTTTTAGATTTTTCAATAAAAACTAGAGAAATTAGAAGTGGTTTTGTAGAAAAGAGACTTGACTTGCCTTTTATTTAGGTTTATTTTTTCTTGAGAGAGTCTTAGTCAAGTCCCCACCTCTTTTTTGTGTACAGCACTTTTTTTAATTATTGAATTGTCTTATTTTTAAAAAAAAAAACTAGTTAATATAAAAATTGAAAAAGACATATCAATTCAATATTTAACGACCACATAAATATTTTTTAAATAGTTAGATGAAAAATAATTACAATGTAAATATTTTACATCTTAAAAGACCAATTTAATATTAAAAATACATAAATAACAAAAAAGAAATCATATTTTGTTGTCCTAAATAAAAATAAAAATTAATTATTGAATTATATTTAATATTATTATTCTTAAAACTACCACTATTATCACCATCGATCACCATTTTGTTTACATCTACGATATTCAATATGACCACCATCAATTATCATTATGATCACTATTATAACTGCTAATTGTTAGAATTTGTGGGTTGGGATTAACCAAACCCTACAAAATTGGATTGGTAGGTGGCCTGATAGCGGAGTGGCCTAATGAATCTTAAACCGGACTTTGATACCATGTTAGAATGTGTGGGTTGGGCCTAACTCAACCCTACAAAACCGGTTAGTAGGGTTGAGTTAGGCTCAATCACATTTCTTAACATGGTATCAGAGACCGACTTGGTGGGTGGCCTGATAGCGGAGTGGTCCAACAGATCATAAACTGGGCTCTGATACCATGTTAGAATTTGTGGGTTGGGCCTAACTCAACCCTACAAAACCGGCTTGGTGGGTGGCCAGATAGCGGAGTGGCCAAACGGATCTTAAATCGGGCTCTGATACCATGTTAGAATGTGTGGGTTGGGCCTAACTAAACCCTACAAAACCGGTTTTGTAGGGTTTAGTTAGGCCCAATCACATTTCTTAACATGGTATCAGAGCCCCGTTTAAGATTTGTTGGGTCACTCCGCCATCAGGCCACCCACCATTTCGTTTCACGCTCCAGACGTTCAATCCTGGTCGTGAGAGAGGTGTTAAGAGTCCCACATCAGAAAATATATGACATGAACATGTGGTTATAAGTGGAAGCAATCATCACCTTACTAGTCGGTTTTGTAGGATTGAGTAAGGCCCAACTCACACATTTTATCATGGTATCAGAGTCAGATTTAAGATCCATTGGACCACTCCGCTATCAGGTCACCCACCTTTTAGTTTCATGCTTCAAACGTTCAATCCTGGTCGTGAGAGGGGGTGTTAAGAGTCTCACATCGGACAATATATGGCTTGAACATGTGGTTATAAGTGAGAGTAATCCTCACCTTACCAGCCGGTTTTGTAGGGTTGAGTTAGGCTCAACCCACACATTCTAACATGGTATCAGAGTCCGGTTTAAGATTTGTTGGGCCACTCCGCTATCAGGTCACCCACCATTTAGTTCCACGCTCTAGACGTTCAATCTTGGTCGTGATAGGGGGTGTTAAGAGTCTCACATCGAACAATATATGGTCTGAACATGTGGTTATAAGTGTGAGCAATCCTCACCCTACAAGCCGGTTTTGTAGGGTAGAGTTAGGTCCAACCACATTTCTAACACTAATCAACCACTAAATTATTGTTAATAGACACTATAACCCTCATCAACTATCATACTAACCACCATTATCATTAACCCCCATTTTATCCACCTCCGATCATTAATATGAACTCTAGTCAACACGACCAACAATCACTCTAACCACCATCATAATCTAATATTAATCATTACCGCTAACCACCATTTCATCCATTCCTGATCTCCAATCTGAACACTAATCACACTATCGATTATCACTAGGGATGTCAATTTGCATCTGTTAATAGGAATCTCCGTGGAGATTATTTGTGCGGAGCTCTGAAATCGGAGATTTTTTCCTTTGGTGACAGGGATGGAGAAAAAAGTTTCTTCGATGACACTTAAGGGAATGGATTGGGGAACTACCCTCCACCCCACAGGTTCCCCGACTCTGGCCATATTATTTAACTTTTATATATAATTATATAATCTTGCATGCTTTTTTTCATAAAAAAAATTAATATATTAGAAAATGAAGAGTTATCACTAGATTATTTTACTTTTTTTATTTCATTGTATAATGTATTGTTTCATTACCCAAAAATCAACCCTAAAAAATGCATCAATTACATACAGTGTACACACTATCTTCTCTTCTTTTTTTTCTCAATTCTCTTTGTGTCATTCATTCCTTATCTCATTTGTTTATTGTGTTTATGGTACTTACTCTATAATTGACTATACTTTATAATTAGTAACGCTTTTTTTATTCGATTGGTAAATTAGTGGTTATGTTTTCGTAACAACAAATATTTTTGCATTTTTTTTAGTTATTGATGCAAGATGTGTTTATATTTAAAAAAATGCAAAATCTATGTTTTTTTAAAAGGAAAAAAATAATGAAATTCTAGTATCATAGTTTTGATCGAAAAATATAGAAATTTTGTTAAGATTCAATCTTCGTGGATCTCCGATTCTCTAATGGGATTTGTGGGGATAAGGATAGGGAAATATTCCCCTATGGTGGGGATTAAGGATAAGGATGAGGAAAATATTGGGGGCGGAATGTGGAGCGGGAAAACATCATCCGCACATTCACTGCCCCGTTGACATCACTAACAATCACTCTAACCACCATCGTAAACTACTATTATTCATCATCGTTTGATCACCACCGACTATCACTCTAACAACCACCATAAACTACTATTAATCATCAACATTAACCACCTAACAACCACCATAAACTACTATTAATCATCAACATTAACCACCACTCCAACAACCATTTTTCACTAGTACATCTACATTTGATCACCTAATTGATCATCAGTAACCACCTCATACTACAACTTTAATCACGATTTTGATCATCGTAAATCATCATTTTGATCATCCGTGATCATCACTCTAACTTGAATTCGTCAAAAACTACATCTATTATTAAAATTAATATCAAACAAATGTGTTACATATTTGTAATATTTTCATTATTTTACAACCTCAATGGTGTGAATTATGTTTTGAAAACTCAATTCTAATGAATGTTAATAGTTTCAAATAACCAAAAAAAAAAAAAATTGATGTGTATAACAAAGAACATAGTACCTGAATTCCTCATCTCTAAATGTTGATTATTCATCATCTTCCAATACTAATGAAAGTAATATATTTGTGAATAGTAAATTTTGATACTCCTAATTTCACTTTACATAACTCATAACCATTCACACCTCTTTATTCGTCGGTCACAATAAACGTCAGAGTAGTCACTGCATCAAGTTTATTGTACCTCCACCACTATGGTATTAACCTCCTTCGTCGATCATTATACTACTTTTCAATTTTCTACAACTTTAATTTATCACATTCTCAAAATATAATTTCCGTCTATTTATCACTTAATATTACTTGATATTTTAAGACATACTCTCCCAGATTATTTAAATTAAAATATATTTATCATGAATATTTATTTATGTTTTTTTTTTTTTACTAATTTTGCTTCTTAAAATTCTTTTAATTCAAAATAAAAATCACTCTAACAAGAGTCTATTCTAGATGTATACTTCATGTAATTTTCTAAGTATAAATAAATAAATTTTATTTTTCTTTAATATTTTAGTGGTTTATATATATATATATATATATATATATATATATATATATATATATATATATATATATATATATATATATATATATATATAGAGAGAGAGAGAGAGAGAGAGAGATATCAAGTGAGAACAATTTTAATATGAGAGATGAGAAGAATAAACAATAACCATTAGATTAATCAAATAATTATGATTAAACTTATTCATTAATTATATATATATATATATATATATATATATATATATATATATATATATATATATATATATATATATATATATATATATATATATATATATATATATAACCATTAATTTAAAATATAAAAAAACACTATAAATTATCTGTTGACAATCATCAATGAATTTAAAAATTATCAGCTATAAATTATTTTTACTAGCTTAGTTGTATAGTCTTGAATTTAACTTTCAACTTCATATTTGTGTTCAAGAAAGTGAATTTAAATTTTATTTAAAACATTTTTTATAATTTTAATTATCTTTGGACAAAACTCAAATTTATCAAAATCATTTTCTTTGTTAACCTGCACAAAGAAACATTAAGCTCAACTTTTGTGAAATTTAACTTGAAAATCTCCAAAGGAAAAAACAAATTTTAAAAGACTTTCACTTTGCTTAGTACGGACAAAAACAAAATATAAACATCCAACGTTATTTTTTTCGAAAGGTCTTATCTCTTTTGTTTTTCAAGAAATTTATGTCCATACCCTTCCAAACTCGATACTGTGGTAATATTCTCTCTGTTTTTTATTATAAAATAAATAAATTATTTTAAATTAATTAAATAATAATCAAAAGTAATTTCTTTAAACTAAAAATATAAGTTGTCGGTTCTAATATGAATCAAAGTTTCGAACATAGTACCCAATTTAAGCATTTTTTTATACCCAATTTAAGCATCTCCAAGCTAAATATGTTGGAAATGGCAACGCTGATATGAATAGGTAGGAGATTTTTCAGTTTTTTATTTGTTGATTTTGGTCCTTAGAATTAATAATTTCACTGTATATCTTTATAGTATATAGTATAAAACTTTATAGTATATCTTTAAAATGAAGAATTCCACTCATTAAACTACTTTAGAACAACAAACATATTAAAAATATTAAAAGTAAAAGATTTAGATTAAATAAAATAATTTTTAAAATTTTAAAGTATTATATATATTTTAAAAATATTTTATATCCAATTCATTAATATTAATACATTTTTATTATAAAATAATAATCTCCAGATATAATATTTATTATTTATTTATTTATTATTTTCGTCTTCTCAGCAATTTGCTACTATTATTTGTTTTAAATATTTTGTACCATTTTAAAATATTAATACAATATTTTAAGACTATCTTTCATTAACTATTTTTTATTATTATGTTTCAATTTATGTAATGACTGCCAAATTAATTACTATTAAAAAATTTAGTAAATAATACTTTTTATCATTAAAATTGATACAATGAATTATTATAGAGTGGGGAAAACCAAAGAAAAAAAAGAATTGTAAGCCAAAAGGAGTAAGCATATAAAGAAAGTTGATTACTTTCATTACAGTATAAATAAAATTATTATTCAATAATATTTTTGAATATCCATGAATAGAGATTCCAAATTTAAAATAAAATGTAGTTAAGAAAATGAAAAGATGAGTACCTTAGAATGTTGAGGATCAGAAACATCTCTGTAAACACCAACCCTAATATTCCCAGTAAATTCAACACTAGGGACAAAATCTCCAACGAGAACATCTTTTTTATCAACTAAGTCCATGTCCAAGAGGTGAGAGAAAGCCTTACAATCCAGAAGCGCAATAACGTTGGGATTAACGCTCGTAAAAAACGGAAACGTTGGAGGAATATTTGTACGGAACACAGTGCTTTTGTACTTTTCCATTCGTGTTCTGAAGAAGCTTTCTGGCTTCTGGAACCAGAAATAGTCTAACCTATCTGATAAAGGACCTAGCAATGGCCATCCGTGACTTCCCGGAATCTGCCGGATCGGTGGTTGTGTTGGCTTTGCGGTGAAGGAAGTTGCCAGTGACGGTGGTGTTATTGGTGGTAGTGATGACATGATGGAGAAGATGAGAAATGGATTTCGTGGATGAGGTTTTTTTGCTCTGGTTGATATGGTTTTCCTTTTTTTTTATTTAATTCTGAGTATGTAGGGTGGTCCCATACTTTCACTTCCAACATTATCATACTCGTACGTTGGAAACATTACCTAAGCAAATGTCTAATCATCATTATGACATGAGGATACAGAAAATATTAATAACAGAAAATTAGAATTCTATAACTATACACTATCTTCAGATATTAAAGTTTTAGCTCGTGGTATGACATTGATTAATTCACATTACACATCATTTATTTTTATTTATTAAATTTAAATATATTTTTTAGTTAATTTTTTTTTATAAGTGTGTGTGACAATTTTATTAAAATATTTTTAATTTATTCCTGTTAAAATTTATTGTATTGATATTTGAATTTATAAAATTATTTATAATTTATTTTTATTTATATAAATAATTGTAATTTATTCTCGTTAATAAAAATGATAATTTACTCCCGTTTATAAAAAATAATCGCATTGACATGATTCTAACTTATTCTTGTTTATAAAAATAATAATTGTATTGACATGTAAATTTATTTTCATTTATAAGTTTTTGTACCGTGTGTCCATTTATAAAAATATTTTTAAATGATAAGTATAATTATAATTGATCTTACCTATTGACCTGGACTTCAATGGCTGTTGACGCGGATCTTCAGGTCTGCTCGTGCGACGGAGAGAACAGAGGGTGTACCTGTTGTTATCCCTAAATTTTGACGCTAGCAATTAATGAGGTTATTTTGGCTTAATAAATGGATTATTATATTATGAGCTCAAAGGAGGTTTTTTGACCTTACTTAAAGGATGAGAGTCGAAGGGACTCACCTACTATTTTCATACTTAGTGAAATTCTAAGTTTGAATTAATTTCTAAGTGTTGAGAGGATTCGACCAAAGGCATGTTCGACAGAGATGAAAGTTATCAAAGGTCTTCACACGTTCAAATGTGGAAGGGAAAATGGGTGATCTTCAATTTAAATACAGAGACAAGTGTGACAATATGAAGCTTCTCCAACAAGTAGTGGGACAAGTGTCACCATCTTAGCATAGTTTTAGGAAGAAACCGTCGAAAGAGGTTACTTTGTAATGTATATAAATAGCTACGTTTAGTATGTGAATAATTATGTGGAAATCATATGTACTAGTAACTCCGTAGACTCAAAGTATCCGCGTGTATAGAAACGATTGTAGTGAGAATGTACGTGATTAAAGCACCACCAAATTTATCTTTATGTTAATTTTATCTTCAATATCAAATTTACTTTCAAGTATTTTACTTTCAAGTCTTTTACCTTTGAAGTCATTTATCTTCTGCAAACTTTTACATTAAAAGCCTTTTACATTTCAAAGTCATTTACATTTCCAAGCAAATTTACTTTTCATGCACTTTACTGTGTTCCCTTACAATTCAAGCATCTTTACATTTTTTGTCTTGTCTTTACTTTCATTTAACTTTCAAGTGTTATCTTTACTTTCATTTAAATTTCAAGTCTTGCCTTTTTCACATTCCTTTATCTTTTAAAAGCCTTTGTCTTTTATTTTGTTTTCTTGGTCAAAATAAATCTTTGAGTCTTGTCATAAAGATTCATAGACACTTTCCCAAAAACATCGCGATTACACAAAAAATCAAAAGCTAGCACATGTCCTTGTAGACAGTGATTTTCGACGATACCTATATAAAAAGGAAAATATTGATGAAAGGGAGATTTTGACGCGGACAACAAGAAGGGACGTTTTTACGTCTTTCGACAAAGGGGAATAAAAGTTTATGTTTCGATAACATGATATGATTAGTCAGTCAAAGGAGTTTGTTTGTGATAGTTTATACAAATGTTGAATAAAAGACATCAATTCGAATTGAAAGGAGAAATTCAAAGTGTAAAGTTGCAATGTTTGGCAAAAGGACGCATGGAAGCATCCAGAGGAACGAATGCATACCGAAAGGCCAAGTGTCAAATTATTAGAATTTGCCCGTTAGTGGAAGTTAGTTTGGTTTCCTATATATATGGGATAATGGTTGTTAGTTTGTGTGTGTGAAATATTTGTACAAATTCCTACTGAACTCAAAGTACCCGCGTGAGAGAAAAGAATGTGATTCTGGAAAATGTACGTATGAAAAACACCATCTTTATTTTTTTTAAGTTTCAATGAATTCCAAGTTTATTTAATCCCTTTACCATTTCATAGTTTTAGTTAATTTATAAATCCTTCGTTTCGACGTATTACATTACTTGTTTTCAATTACTTTGAAACATTTCTAGAAGTTACTTCTTTAAATTATGTCAAGTTTATTCTACTATTGTTTTTTAGTCTTGTGAATCATACAAACGTACTCAAGAAAATTGAATGAAAGTGAAATCATTAAGAATGACACAACTAATACATTCGACCAGATAAAACACGCACTTATGTCCTAGGATTTGTATGGTTGATCCTGCAAGTTAACTAATTTAGACATTGAATTAGAAACCAACGGTTGTTCGTCAGAAAACACCAGCGAATAGTCCTAGGATCAATATGGTCAATCCTGCGAGTAACCAGTGGTATTTTAGGTATCTTTGGAGGACCAACGCTTGTTTACCAATTTTGGGGGTAAACACCTGCAAGGAACTTCGATGCCAAAGTAAGAGTGGGCACAAGAGCTTAGCAAGTACGAATAAAGTGTTTGAGGAGAGAATATTCAATACCTGACCCTCTCAAATGAGAAGGTTTATATAGAGAGCCCCAACGCGTGGCTAACGGTCCTTATTTTTGGAAAGGCTTATAAATAGGGCATCTAGCCTCATTTCCACACTTTTCGCTCTCCATTTTCCTGTTCCTTCAATCCCACAGCTCGCTTCCGCTGTCAGTCAACCGTCCGCCACCGCAACTTCCGAGCACGATTAACGACCACCGCAGAAAACTATCAACTTGTAAGTTTTGATGCTTTCTTAGCTTGATTTAACTTCTGATTTTCGATAAATATAGTAGTAGCATGTGGTTAGGATAGCCTCTAGTGTGACAATGATGATTTAGATGAAAATGTAGGGTTCCGGCACGCTGTTCGTTGCTTTTGTGGGCGGCGGCCGGTGGCGGAATAGTTATGAATATGGCGTTTTAGGGTTAGTTTGCGTCGTCCACGACGACTCTATTCGTCTTCTCTGGTTGAACTTCAACTGGAGTTCAGGGTAGGATTATGCCTGTCTCGCGAGGTTCTCGTGATGGCTTGAATTCATTTTACCCCCAAGATTACCTGATCGCGGTTATTCCTTACGATTAAGGGCATTGGCCGAGGACAGCGTCCTCGCCCCCTAACGCGCCCTTTCACTTTTTAAGTGGTGGAAGGGTGGATTTGATTTTGTCATCGAATTCATGTTTTCTTTCACTACTTTTCAGGTGCAACCATGTCTAACGACGATAGCATAAATATGGAAACCGAGGAGCTGTCTAGCGAATTTGCATCCTCTCCCGATGACACTGAGCAAAGTTCGCCTTCGGGGAGGAGTTCAGAATCTTCTGCGGGTTCTGAAGAGGCCACCTCAGCTAGAGGCAACTCAGCTGAGTCCGAGGAGAAGGATGAGGGGACGGAGGAGGACATCCCTGTAAGTGAATGGGTTGATGTTGAGCCACTCAATATAATCTCACAGTATGCTCAGGAAGTGATAGGACCTCCTCCTGTGGTCGGAAATTCCGCGGACTGGATGGTGAGGTACCCGACCTCTGATGACCAGATTTGCACGGACTATGGCACATACATGTTTTTGTTGTACTAAATTCTTTTTAAGGACATGAAGTTCAGGCTCCCCTTCACGGACTTCCAGCAGAGTGTCTTCGTTCACTTGGAGCTCGCACCATCTCAAATCCTTCCGAACTCGTTTGCCTTCATTCAGGCATTTGAGAAGACTTGTAGTTACTTATAGATAAGGGCGACGCTTCCTCTATTTTTCCACATCTTCCACCTGCAACAGTAGGTCGTGAATGGCAAGTTTGGATGTGTCTCTCTAAAACAGAAGAGGAAGATCTTCAAGGCCTTCTCGGAATCAATAAGGGACTTCAAAGATCACTACTTCCTTGTCGAACCCCTTTCTAATTGAGCTCTGAACTCCTGTAAATTCTGGGGGGTGGGCGTTGACTACCAGGGTAACATTGTGTTGGACGAGGATGGGAAGGAAGTTCCTCGGCTTTTATTGAAGTTCCTTTTTTCCTGGTCTCGAGAACATTTTGCTTGAGGAACTGACAAATATTTAGAGATCAGTTCTACTTTGGATGACAACGATCAGGCCATCTATGAGGCGCTGATGAGTTATGTCTCCAAAATAACACTGGAGGTGCACATGGGCAAGCACGACCATGCTATCCTGGACAAAGATGGGGGTGCCAAGGTGACCCCTCGGTTTATTGAAGTATCCAAGCTTCTAGCTTGTGCGACGGACGGGGACGTCCGCGAGTATCTTGGTAGATTTATTGTTTGTAATTTCTTATGCTCGTTTGTTATTTGCTTGTTTCTGACTGTTTTATTTGTGCCTTTCCAGATTCAATGGTGAACCCTCAAGACAAGTTAATGGCCAAAATGGGAAGGAAACGAGGAGCTAAAAAACTGACCCAAACCCGTTTGAGTGACAAGGTGGTTACAGGTTGGGGCACCTCTTTGCCGGCCAGTCACGGTTCTCCCGGGGCGACCTCCGGAGTGGGTAAAAGACCTAGACCTGACAATGTCGTCAATTTGGACGGTGCTTCCCCTGGAGCAGACTAACCGACCAGACAGACGGGCTTGGTTGGCTCGGGACGCTAATTCGGTTGTTCGAGTCTTAGAGATGGCCTTTATGTTTGTCGAGGGGACCGCCACTCAGGAGGAGGAGATCAACAAGTTGAAGGCTCAACTTGCGGCCTCTGAAGAACTGTCCGGGGAGCGAGAGAAGTCTCTGGCCAAAGCTTCTAAGCGGGTAAAGAAGTTAGAGGAGTTAGCGACTTCGTCCAAAAAGGCTTCTGATAAAGAGATTGCTCGTCTGAAGGCCGACCTAGCCCCGACTGAAGATGAGTCTGCGGAGATTAAGTCCCTCAAGACTTGTGTCGAGCTGGTGGCTAAGATCGAGGAGGGGTACACCGACTTAGAGGAAATGGCTAGTGTCGCCTTCTAGAACGCGGTCGAGCAATTAAAAATAGTTAATCCAGGCTTGGCGTTCAACGAGGAAGGCACTAGTTTCATGTACAAAACGGAGGACGGCGTTATCCACATTCCTGACTTCCTCAAGGAGCCCGAGCAGGCCACTCTTATGGATGAAGACCTTGGGAATCTTGTTGGGGGTCAACTAGGAGCTGACGACGAGGCTTGAATTGTAATTTTCTTTGTATGTTTTTTTTGGTTGGCCTGCGCGTCGTAGCCTTTTATCTTTGACGGGGGAGTATGCTCCCCTTTTGTGTAACCTCGGAACAAGTCGGTCTTTTTTGCCACATTTTAAATTTCATATTTACGACCTTGGTGGTCGGTTTCTATATTTTATTTGTTCGTAATGATGCGTCTGTCAGAGGACATATTTTACTTGTTATTTTTACTAAGTGTATGTTTTGGGAAGGTAATGCTCGGTTTTAATGTCTGTCTGTTTGGGGTACTGGGCAGAATGTCGCCCGTAAGGCTGGCCGGGGGTAACGATGCTCGGAACATGTTGATGATTCGTGCTTCGTAGTGTGAACGTCCCATCGCGAGCCGGGTGTTCTGTCTGGTCGTGGTACTTAGATGATGATGGACTCATTTGAGGATCCAATCGTGTGGGGATGACCATCCTCGTTCACAGGGAAGGTCTCACTGAATTGAGTATATGGTATGCCATACTTATACCTAGGTATGCATTTCAGGCCGGTGCCGGTTCCGGATGGTGCCTTAACTGTAATATTTTTTAAGTTTATTGGTGTTCCAAGGACGAGCAAGTTCTTCTCCTTGTATATTTTCTAATTAATACGATTCGTGGTCCGTTTTTTCTCGGACTCGTTAGGGTCCTTCCCAGTTAGCGGCTAGTTTTCCTTCTTTGGAATCTTTGTGATTCCTTATGAGGATGAGGCTACCGCCCGAGAAAGCTCGCTTGATGACCTTAGCGTTATGCCTTAAGGCAATCCACTGCTTAAGGGACGCCTCGCGTAGGGCTGCCCCCGATCTGACTTCCTCGACCAGATCGAGCTCATCGCGCAGTATTTATGTGTTAGTATCTTCGTCCATAGGAGCTTCTGTCCGTCTGGACTGGATGTGGATTTCTATGGGAATAACGGCTTTCTTTCCATATGCAAGTCGAAAGGGGGCCTCCCCGGTGGTCGAGTGGGGAGTGGTCCGGTAGGCCCATAGGACATTGTGAACCTCTTCAACCTACCGCTTCTTGATCTCATCTAACCTTCGCTTGATCCCTCGAAGGATGACTCTATTTGCTGCCTCGGCCTGCCCGTTGGTTTGTGGATGTTCCACGGATGCTAAGTGTTGCTTGGTTCCAACGCTGGCGACGAAGTTTTGGAAATTCTTGTCCGTGAACTGAGTGTCATTGTCGGTAACGATCGCTTGAGGTATCCTGAAACGAGCGAGGATGTTGCGCTTGAAGAAACGCAGTATGTTAAGGGTCGTGATCTTGGCCAGAGGTTCGGCTTCGATCCACTTCGTGAAGTAGTCAACACCGATGATCAGGTACTTGTTTTGGTTGTAATCGACGACGAAAGGATCGAGGATGTCCAGGCCCCACCATGCAAATGACCATGGGGAAAACATCATTTTCAGCTTGTTCGGAGGTGTGATGTGCATGTCCCCATGCCGTTGGCATTTGTCACATTTCTTCACGTGCTCTTTTGCGTCGTTCTGCATCGTGGGCCAATAATATCCTGCCCGGATGGCTTTCCTTGCCAGGGATCACCCGCCGAAGTGTTGGGCGTTGATTGCTTTGTGTATGCACATCCGGAACATTTTGCGCCAGATTATTCCTGAGGTGCATATCCGGAAGGTTTTTCTATATTTTATAACTTCATGATCACCCCCCCCCCCCTCATTGCTCCATTGCTACCTTTTCTTCTTCCAAAGGTCTCCTTCACCAACCTAAAAACCATATATCATCAACACCATTTTCACTACAAAACTCCAACGTTTTGGTGCAACAAATCAAGGGGAGCAATAGAATACTGAATTTCATGTAAAGATACAACTTTGTCCACTACATTTTGATCATATTAATCATCAAAATTTTGTAAAAAAATATTTTGTTGCTTCTGGATGTACATCTCCGGAACGTGTTCACGAAGAAGAATTCTGGATGTACATCTACGGAACATTGGTTGTTACCTCTGTTTTTTTGTATGCATCAATTTAGTAATTTTTGTAATTTTTCTTATTCTTTACAAATAGATATGGTGCACCCCGATAACATCTCAAAAGAGTTAATTTCTACAAACGGTGTGGTTCTGAAAGTACAAGGGGTTATCGTGAAGACGGTAGATGTCGATGGTAACTTTGATTACAAGCAAGAGTTTGATGATCGTGATAGCATGATCACGTGGATTCATAAGACCACAACTACACTTAGTTTTGGTGTGATTTTTGGAAGATCAGATAATGGTTCGAAAAGAAGAAACGCTTTTGTAACTTTGTTGTGCGAAAGAAGCGGGATATATCAAGTTCCACTACGGAAGTTTAAAAGAGACGACACGGGTAGTAAAAAATGTGAGTGCCCTATTAAAATTCGTTGTTACATGTTAGCTAGCAAGAAGTGGAGATTTAGTGTTATTTATGGTTTGCATAATCATGAATTGTGCTCAAAGTTACAAGGTCATCCTAGTGTATATCAACTCAAACCGGAAGAGAAGACATGTATCAATGACATGACCATGAATCTTGTCCAATCCAAAAATATCCTCTCCATATTGAAACCGAAGGAACCCATAAATATTTCAAATATTAGACAAGTTTATAACATTCGGTATCGTAATAAAAAGGTTGTTAGAGAAGACTGATCAGGGATGCAACAACTGTTGAAATTGTTAGATGATAAAAATTATGTGTCCTGGTACCGAACTTGTGCCGACACAGTTACGGTTAGAGACGTTTTTTTGACTCATCTGGAATCGATAAAGTTGTTCAACACTTTTTCGACGGTGCTTATTTTTTATTGTACCTACAAGACCAACAAGTATAGATTTTTGTTATTTGATATGGTTGGTTTAACCTCCACCGAGAAGACATATTCCGTTGGTTTTGCTTTTTTGGAGTGCAAAAAAAAGGATAACTTTACTTGGGCTCTAGAGGTGTGTCAGTCACTTTTGAAATATCAAGTTGAGTTGCCGAAGGCTATTGTTACGGAACGTGATACCGCGTTAATGAACGTTGTTGCAAAGGTATTCCCTTCTTCTTATACATTACTTTGTAGATATCACATAACAAAGAATGTGAGAAGTCGAGTTAAACATGTGGTAGGGACGAAACAAATGGAATCCGAAGACGAAAAATTGGTGAAGTCTAGTGTGATTATTGAAAAGATAGTGGATGCTTGGAACCGTATTATAAGTTCTTCCACAAAATATTTATATGCGGATTTCGTCATTAATTTCTAGAAGGTGTGTGAGAAGTATTCAGCTTTGTTGAAATACATTGAATACACCATTCTTGATCAAGTGAAAGAAAAGATTATGTGTGCATGGACCGATAATGTTTGACACCTTGGAAACACAATCACCAATAGAGTTGAGTCGACATATGCAACATTGAAAAATTGGTTGGGCACTATCAAAGGATATTTGTGTCGAGATTGGGATTCGGTGAATCTCATGATTAACAATTAACATAGTGAAATACAAACAACTTTTGGTCGGGGCATTATGGTATTGGAGTATCGATTTAAAGACAATGTGCTTTATTCTTAGTTGGTAGGCAACGTTTCTCAGACCGGATTGAACTACATCTTTTACGAGGCCAAACGAGCCGAAGATGTAGGCTCCGATAGTGCTAAGTGTGGTTGTACTATTGTGAAAATATATGGTTTCCCACGTGCTTATGCTATTGCAAAAAAGATGAAATTAGGTGAGCCAATAATGATCGGTGAAGTTTGCCCTAATTGGAAAAGACTAAAGTTTGACGATGATGGTTGCATATAGGTAAATCAAATATTTCCATTTTGGTCGAATGGGAGGAAGCGATACAAGAGAGATTTGCAAAGGCCGGTGACAACATGGAACTCCACATCAAAGAACAATTGGGGAAGATTGCCTTTCTGGAGACAACCGACATGAACTCGCCTTCTCAACCGATAAAGTCAAAAGGTGCTCCAAAGAAAGTGAAGCCTACATCGAATGATAACTCAACTACCTGGTCTCCCTCATATTGTGAGCACGTAGATAAACTTTATCCAAAGAAAGTGGAGCCTACACCGACGACAAAACACGCGGGTGGACTTTCAAACTCACCGATTTCACCTCGCTCGACGATATCATCGATGATACTCACTATTTCCTATCTTACAACGACATAAGAAATTGGCGAAAGCTCGAATAATGTTTGCCTTCGGTTGACAACGAAGGTAACGTCGTATTTAGCAAATTCAACTCAAGAATAAAGATGGTGTCAGGGCGATGTGGCGAACATATTTTGGTTTCGAAGAAAAAATTCCGCTCGAATTGGATGTGAGTATAGGAAGAACGGTCGGTGATATCTTGAAGATGTGCAAACGTCCATCGGGTTACTGAATTTTAGTATTTAAGTTTATGTCAAAATCATCAATGTAATATATATTTTATTTTATGAATGTTGAATTTATGGTTGTTATGTTCATTATATGAAAATCCGCCTTTGGTTTTATTCACCAAATACACACAAGAAAATTTTTCGTAGATCCATCTTCGGAATTAATCAAAAAAACATTAAAAATTGTATTTCATCATATACATCTCCGAAAGTAAGAGGAGTATTTTTAGAAGCACACGTGGTGTCTAAAAATTCTAAGAGATGGAGTATTGGTTTTTTTTCTTAGTTTGATTGGTTGGTTGGTGTCATGTAATATTTTTTTAATTTTGATTTTAATAAAGTTATCTTTATTTATAAAAAAAAATACACCCTCGAGTTATTATTATAAGCAAAATAAATTATATATATTAACAAACTTAAAAATCAATTTGTATTTATGATAATAATTAAAATAATATAAAAGTTTATAAATAAAATATTGAGGTTATGAATTTGAATTGAGAATTAAATGTTTGGTCTAATAATATAAACATATTTTCTGTTGAGCTATCAATTCTTGTATTTTGTGTGTGTTTGTTTTTCTTTTCGTACATTTTATCACATGCATGAGTGAAACTAATCTAATACTAGTATTAATTGATTTATTTTCTATTTTAGAGGGGCACTGCATTATTGAAAGTCATGGGGGCCACTATGAGGGGTATGGACCATATTTGTGAAAGAGATAAACGGTTTGGCCACGTGATTTTTTTAACTTAAACCACGGTTACCTTAAAATTAGTATTAGAATTAGGGTCAACAAAAGTCGGATAAAAATAGTGTAGGAAGGAATAAATATACTTGAAAGTGTGAATTTAGAATCTTGATTTACTCCGCATTAAAAATGGGGTGAAGTGAAATGAGTTTGTGGATTTGGTAGGAAGGATTATAATTCGATTTTTTATAACTGCAATCAAAACGGGTTAAAACTACTTGATGTCAGAACTGATCTCCAAACCAGATTAAACTTGTGGTGAAAACTGGAAAAATAAAAGTGAGAAAGGAGCGGAATGAATTCGCGGATATAGTACATTTTAAGTTTAACAAAAAAATATAATTAATGTTAATCCTTATATACACAAAAATTCGGGAAAAAAATGAGACGGTGCAAGACGAATTCATTAGAAACTGGGGTCTAAACCCTTAACCCGTTTCACACGAAACTACGGGAAAAACAAATATGTTTAATTGTGGATATATTTTGGGTATGATTGATAAGGCATAAAAAAGAACTTTTAACTTATAGTTTTTAGTTTTTCAGCTCATATCAATGAAAAAACTATATTTGCTACTTGTCTTTTAGCTTTTAATTCATAGTTTTTTTTACTAGTTTTTAGCTTTCTTTTCAAAAACTATTTGAAGTAGTTTTTGAGCTTATAGCTTTTAGCTTATGACTTTTTCTTCCATTTATACCCTCATATTTGATCAAAAACTCAATTTTACCTTTTATATTAATATAATTTAAATTTAAATAATTGTGTTTTAGTTGAGGGAATAAAAAAGATTAGTCATTATTTTTACAGAAAACAAAAGGGAAGATAGATTACATCATGAATTTCATTAATGTAATATTTTCATTCATTAAAATGAATTATTTTTATTTATTTTTAAATTATTATTTTAATTATTTATTATTTGAGTTTTTATTATTAATTTTTTTTTTATAAATATGATAACAAACGATTCAAGTCTATTAGTAGACATATCATGGATTTTGAGAGAGAGAAAAAAAAGAAGATAAAAATATACACTTTATTGAAATATAAGATCAAATGGAAATATTGTTATTTTAGATATTTAAATTTTATTACAAAATTTATACCAACTACCTTATCCGCTATCAGCTAATTTTACCAAACTGAGCATTTATCATCTTTAATTAAAAAATTTCACTATTTATAAATAAATGTATTGTAGAAACTCATAACACAATTCCTTTAATTTTATTTATAAGCGAAAATTGATAATTTAGATTTTTGAATAATTAATGTAACTACAATAATTTATAATACAGTCGAATAAATCTACAAAATTAACGTCATAGTTATAAAATGCAAATTCAAATCTTAAAAGAATCTGGAAAATCACGGCATGAATGAACAAACAAGTTTATGGACCATTTTTGAGGGATAATGCTGAGGAAGTAAATAACATTTTGGTGTTGCAATATAGTTTTTCTTCCCTTCCACACATATGAAACACTCAAGGGAGTGAGGACAAGTCCAAGGACCATATTGATTGTTGAGGTGTCATGCTCATCAAGGAAATAAACGTGTTGGCCTCACACTCTCTCTCTCTCTCTCTCTACCAGTGAAATTCAATGAACAAACACGTCCTTGGACCATATGATGGATATGCTTATGAAGGAAATAAACGTTTTGGCCTTATACACTAGACACTTCTATACTTTCTCTCCACGTGTTATGCAGATTATTACACGTTTAAGATAAGCCTCAGTTTTCTTTTTACTATTGATTCATCCATTGGAGTCTTTGCTCTTTGGTTTGCTATTATTTGGTGTTTGGTTTTACAAAAAGATAAGCCTCACTATTTTTGTTTAACATAGTACTATTAATATATTTGAGCCTTAATTTCATTTGTATTCTTTAACATCATAAGCTTTAAATAGTTAAGTGACGAACAATTTTTTAAAATTAGAGGATCAAAATGTATTCTGACTTACACATACCAATCAAAAAGGATATTAAACATATATTTAAATAACAATTACATAAAATAAAATTATATAGGAATTTATATTTAAAAACATAATATTTTTCTATAATAGAATTTTTAAAAAGGTAAATATTTAAGTTAAACTTCAATTTTTTTTATATTAAAAACTCTAGAATATTGGATCGAACTTTGATACGAAAGAGGTAGTATGAAGTCGAAGTTGGTTCACATGCTAGTGCAGAAGTTATACATATTGTAGTCAAAGTCAGTTCTAGTATGTATATTTAATTGTTTCCTTGATGTTGTAGAGTTTGTTCCAAAGTGAAAATTTGTGAGATATTGGAACGAACTCTAGGTTTAACATGTCGTCAAAGTCCGCTCACATGCTACTGTTTAATTGGACATTGTGCTATAGATCCAGTTGTTTAAGTTAGCTTGTAATAGGTAATTGTTAAAAAAACTCATTAGGTTGGTATGTTAGTTTTCTTATAAATAACATATTAGTCTCTCATCTTTTATAATAAGGGAAAATAGGAAGATAAAACTTAATTCAAAAGTGAGAGAGGTTATTTGTTATTCTTGTATACTTGTAATCTCTCTTAAGAGAAAGGAAAGAATAGCAGTTTATAACCAATCATTTTATCCTTGGTTACCCTAAACCTTAACCCTTGTGGGTTTTTTGATCATAAAGAAACATATTATACTTTGTTTCTAAGGTATCTAATTCACAACAAATTGGTGCGGTGAACATGGAGAAGATGCGTTCAACAAAGTATGAGATTGAAAAGTTCACCGGTGTGAATGATTTCGCTTTGTGGCGCTTGAAGATGAAAGCCCTACTAGTTCAGTAGGGTTGTTTGGAAGCGTTGAAGGGAGAGGGGCCATGAATGTTGCGTTAATGGCAGCTGCAAATACGTTGTACAGTTGCAAGTTTTTCCACTGTATGCAGTTGATAATGCTGCATGAAGAAAGCTAGTTTTGTTTTCTTGTTGGTATAAAGTTTGATCCAAGATGGAGATTTGTGGAATATTGGATCGAACTTTGATACGAAAGAGGTTTAGCATGAAGTCGAAGTTGGTTCACATGCTAGTGCGGAAGTTATACATATTGTAGTCAAAGTTCTAGTATGTATGTTTAATTGTTTCCTTGATGTTGTAGAGTTTGTTTAAAGGTGGAGATTTGTGAGATATTGGAACAAACTCTAGGTTTAACATATCGTCAAAGTCCGCTCTCATGCTACTGTTTAATTGGACCTTGTGCTATAGATCCAGTTGTTTAAGTTAGTCCATTAGGTTAGTATGTTAGTTTTCTTATAAATAACATATTAGTCTTTCATCTTTTATAATAAGAGAAAATAAGAAGATAAAACCCTAATTCAAAAGTGAGTCTCTCATCTTTTATAATAATGGAAAATATGAAGATAAAACCTTAATTCAAAAGTGAGAGAGGTTATTTGTTATTCTTATATACTTGTAATTTTCTTTTAAGAGAAAGGAAAGAATAATAGTTTATAACCAATCTTTTTATTTTTGGTTATCCTAAACTTTAATCCTTGTGGGTTTCTTAATCATAAAGAAACCTATTATACTTTATTTTTAATGTATCCAATTCACAACAAAAACAAATTAGCTTATATATATTTTTAAGAGGTGGATTCGAATTCAGACCTACCTTCCAATTAAGTTAGATGAGACTATTATCATCTCATTCAAATATTTTTATATTTATATTCATAAAACTATTCAAAGGATAAAGTGTTCTAAGAATAAAAAGTTAGAATAATCGTATCAACAATAAAACCAAATCAACTCATACTATATAAACAAAAAATCAGAACGATAAAAAGAGGTGTATTGTTTAAATATCCAATTCCGGACACCATATACTTCATTTTCTTAATATTTCATTTACCTTATATGAATGTCCAAATTATAACAATATACCAAAATAACATAGAGATGTCTTATGGTTCTTGTATTTTGCATGTTCAAATATGATTTCTCCAATAAAAGATACAATCTAACGTAACTATCATGCCACGCCAAACCCAAGTGGCTAGCATTTAAGTTATTTACAGATTTAAGTTAACCTCAATTTATTTTCAAAAGAGATAACTTGACTAAATACAAACTTGCTCATGGGTCGGTCATTCACGGTCTGTCTCAGCATCTTGTTACCAAATACACTCTCTCAATGATACCATACCATATATATCCGTTCAAAAACAAGTTACAATACAACTGAAACCCATGGGACATGGATTACTTTTCAACTCAATATACTTCCACCAATTTTTTATGGCCTAAACCTGCTCTCCATATTCTTCTATTTATCTATTATCATAGAAGTTGGAGTTTAACTGTACAAAGCCAGTTGGAGTTTCTGCACACAAAAAATAAAGCAAGAGAACTCTGTACATAAAAACTTATCAAAATATTTCCTATTTACGGAAATTAACCTGTGTCTAAAGTACTGCTCCACTTTTTTAGGCACCAACATTAGGTAGGCTTATATGAAGATCATCTAAGTTAGGGCAGCTTTGGATGCTCAGCTCTTTCTCATTAGCCAAATGCAATAAGCATATAAAACACAAATGTGGGGTTATGTCATTAACAGTTGCAACAGCATTGCATTCAGTAGGAAAGTTGGCTAATATATCCCTGAAAGATAGCATTTCTTTTTCACCCTGTAGAATGAACAGGTGTTCAAAAAATATTGATAGAAAATGTTGCACAACTTCAAAGAACAAAAGATAAAAATTGATTGCCTATGCATATAGAACAAGAAGCAAAAATACGGGCATTAAAGTTGAATAGTTATTGCCATTGAGAAGAAGTTTGAAACAACATATTTAATAAACAAATACTGGAGCATTTTATTTAAGGGAATGCGAGAAAGGGAATGATACTTTAGAGTATTTAAAACTAAGCAAAGAATATAGTGTTCAAGGCAGCCCATTCAGGAAATTATGAAACCTCTATTATACCTGAAAAGTAAGTTGAACTGATGCTTGAATAGAGTTCCAAAGGGAAAGTTTCAGTGCTTGAACATCCACTTGTTTAGCCGTTTTGTCATATTGAACTTCAACTTTGTTGATCTGGGGTATTTTGAAATAACCAAATTTTAACTACAACTCTAATCGCAATTACTTATGGAAAAAAGTGTGTATCGAACTTAAAATTAATGATGAGGAATATATGTATGAAAGAACGTGTATATACCCAAAAATAATCCTATATCAGCAAGATGGGGAATAAGTCTTATTCCCAAATAATCATATATCAACCAGAGTAAAAGATATTACTCTTTTATCAGCATGTAGATACCCAAATAATCATATATCAACACCAATAATGTCTTAAACCCACCTGACGAGGCTGAGAAATAAGTGTGCTTGAGTCATCCGTGTCACTACGTGCACCATCATACTCACCATCAAAAACACTTCCATTATCCCAAGAATGGAATGGTTCATTGTCATTGCATTGCTCTGTCGATTCATCTGTATAATACACTCATGGCTTAGATGCAATTTAGAATTAAATGAAAGCACAATACAGTCTTCTCTGAATTCAAAGACAGTGAATTGGAGGATATAAAAAAAGATAAATGTTGGGGTCACAATATTACATATTACCTGTGAACTTTCTCACCCTCCTCCCAAGACACTAAAGAAAGAAAGAATCATAGTGAAACAAATAAATATTAACTTGGATAGAGATAATTGAAACTAACTTTTATATCTAAAGAACATACCTTCACACTAGGCAAAAGAAATAACTTGACAAGATCCTCTGGCTCATAGTGGCAGTCCTCTGGGAGTTTTGTAGCACAATGGGGTCTATTTTCAGGGAGTAATAACGATTTAGGATTCTTATGAGGTGCAAAGATATCTGGAGGTGTTTTCCCAAAAAAAATTGTGAAATCTAAATCAACTTTGATTTGTCTCATGGTCTTTGGTGGCCTAGTTTTGAGGATTGACCCATCTTCAGGAGAACAGTGAACTTCTGACTCTGAACCTAAAACATTTACTAAATTGATTAACAAATTGAACTCCCAAATGCATATAACCATTCGTTCGTTGCAAACTCTTAAACCCCACCTTTAGCTTTATGGTATTTCCAATGATCAGGACCTGCCCATGCATTTTTCATTGACCTAAAACCTAGACTAAAAGATAGATACTCATCAACATTTCCAAATAGCTCATCCATATCAAGGCCTTGGGAAGGAAAAGGTTCTTCCTCCTACAATGATATAAAGGTTCCATTATACACTTAATTAAAAATATGTACATATTTTTAAGACATATTCCAAGACAGACATGGACGTTGTAGGGACTAAAATGATACAAAACCTGAGGATAACTTGAAAACTTTGGGTCTGAATCATTAGAGCCCACTTCAGGAACAAAGGTTTGGTTGTCATGCTCATAGGGCCAAGTTGGGAAAGTCTCATAGTTTTCTGTTTTAGCCTCAGCTTCACAATCAATAGCTGCATCAACCTCTCCGGCTGATTTATGGCCATAACATTGAAAATCAGACGGCCTTCTATTATTTTCGTCAAATTGATTCACTATCAGCTTGAGGGTTGGAGAAATTTCATCCTTAATATGCATGTCCAACAACATTTGTTCAATACAATCTACAAAGAGAAAGAAAGTCCCTGAGCCATATTGAACATTTCTACTCATAATGTGGCAATAGTTTCGCCAGAGCTTTATAAAAAAGAACACACCTCTTGCAAAAGAAAGATCAATTATATCGGAACTATCATGTTCATTTTGACTAGCTACATACTTCCCTGGCACATCTTGTGAATCAAAAAGCACTCTACATCTCCCATATACACCTAGGTTATTCATCAAAAGACCTTTGGCTCCCCCTTCATCAAATTTTGCTGATGTTTGGTGATAGAGGGGATCCACAGAAAATGCAACTAGGGAAAAAAAAATACACGGTCAACACTAAATAAATCTCAATCCCACACCTTAAACACAAATAACAAAATAGAATGAAATTTGAGATCACCATCAAACTTCTTTACATTAAGAGCCTCAAAAGATGATTCCAATGTTGACAAAGGTGACAACTGCATGAACAAACATCACTTAGGCACTTAGAACTTATCAATAAATTTGAAGTTTGATTATTCAGACCAATTCAGAGATCAAAAGAACCGACCTTTTTGACGATTCCCTTCTTGCTATCTTCTTGTACCCCTTCTGCATTGACACTCTCTAGAGAAGTGTTTAAACATCATGAAATCGTTAATAGTTAGAACTAGCAAAGAATAAAATGTTAAAATTCTGACAATAATGTGTTGTTGGGAAACAATTTCAATCCTACATGTATAATCCACACATTTAAATGTATGGCTAGTCCTCGTTGTTATAAAGTTATTTGAGAGCAAAAAAAGAGAAGAAAAAAACTGTTCAAATAAGGCAATTTTTGTGAAGAACCACTACATAAAGATTAAGCATGTGTTTGTGTTGTAGAATGCATACTGCAGCCACTAAGACTTCAGACATCAACAAGATATCAAACATTAGTTTTGAATTAGATAAGTTTTCATACAATTAAGGAAGAAAACGGTACACGTAGTCCCATCCACAAGCCATATGCCATGGAACATAGCTATGAAAGGGAAAACAAGCACAAAAAATATTGAACTTGATAAAACTATAAAAGGGAATGATCATTACAACCTTGTTCAGTTTCTTGGCCTGCCCTATTCATTCTAGCAAGCACTTTATACGTCTCAGAATATACTGAATCCACTCTTAACGAATAAATCTTGACACCAGCTTCAAGAGTGCAGCTTGCCTACCCAAATAAGAAATCAATGAATATTATTTATGTAAATAGATTTACTTTTAGTGTCATAGCTGTCTGATTGACTCTATAAATCATCCCAGCAGTAGTGTAATCGATGTTGTCAACCGCAGATAGCAGAAAATACCGTATCGTTAAAATTCTTCGACGCAATAATGCCATGGCATGGCACCACTATATCCTCTGTTTGACAATATTGAGTACTAGATAGCATATCGCAGGACAATGAGGCTTATCTAAATTTCGCTAGCGCCACAATAACTGCTGTTAACAACACTGAGTGCAATTATAAACAAAAAATTAATTCTAGAAATTTAGCCATGAAGCATAGACAAAATTTATTTGCATACATCATATGATTAGTATTCCAGTTTTGAGGTGGTTTTAAAATCATTGGAGATTCATCATTATAGGTAACTTTACATAAAGAAACACCATAAAAAAAAGCATACCAAAAAAAGAAAAAATCAAGGAAATCCAAACTCACAAAGCTAACACCGGAAACAAGACACCAAGACAGACACGACGACAAGGTTAATGATATGAAAAATGATTAAATTAAACGTATTTGAATGAGTGTCACATAGATGCATTTTTTCCGAGGTGTCGGTGCTACGGAGTCACAAAGCCAACTTACCATTTGAAAATTAGTCTCTGCGTGATTATCATCGTCATCCCTAATAATATCAGTAAGATGATCAATCAAATCCAAATCCCAAGTATTTTTCTGATTAATTTTCTGCGCACAAAAACAAAAACAAAAGCAATGAACACGGTAAGAAAAGAAAAAAAAAATCAAAAGTAGAACTAGAACATGGTGAATGATGATAAGCATTACATTTTCCGAAGCAAGCTTAATGCAACGGTGAAACAACTCGAGAATCTGGTTTTTGTTGAGACATGGATCAGAATGGGATGGTAAGGATTGGAAGTTGACGGAACGGGACATACGGCGGATGGCGGCGGCACGGGCAGCACGGGCGGCGGCGCGTTCACGTTGATCGTCGTTGGAGCCGACGAAGAAATTGGAAGCAGAAATGGGAATTCTCCTTTTGGAAACGGTTGTTGGATTAGGGCTAAATATTTCGGCCATATTGAAGTGGTAGTGAGGGTTTTTGTTTTCTTAGTGATGGATGATGAATGCAACGGCTTCGAATTTGACGAGTTTTGTTTTGTTCTAGTGGAAATAGTTTTGGTGGGTAAGGAAAAGGAGGGGAGCGGGGAGCTGTTATTTAAATTTTAAATTTATTTGTTTCAACATTTTGTCAGGTTGGTTATTTTTTACTAATATTTTTTTAATTGGATGAATACTTATGGCAAGACAAGACCATTCAAGTTCATCAAAAATATTAACAAGAGGATTTGTAGAAATTTGTTTATTAAAGTTAAAGATAATTGCAGTGTTTTTAAAGACAATAAATAAGGAACACTTGATAACATGAACTGAGAAAATCATTCAGATTTACATTGATGATAATGAAATATCTAATTTTACCTTTAATTTTAAACTATTTTTATTTTTATTTTTTTGGGGGGGAAACAAACAATTCTTTTATATATTTTAATTGATGAAAATTAAATATCTAATTTTACCTTTAATTTTAATTTTTTTTTTTTTGGGAAACAAACAATTCTTTTATATTACCGGAAATGGGATTTTATTTATTATTAGGAATGATAAAAGAATTTGAGATTTTTTATATATTATTATTTTATTCTAATTTTTTCAATCTTGTTTTCACGCACATATTTAGGGAAGGAAATTCTATCGTCGATCATTTTGTTAATATAGGTATCACTACAGATTCCTCCATTACTTTTTACTCTATTATGATCGGGATTAGAGGTGATTTTGTAAAGAATAGGTTAGACATACATTTCTTTAGGTTTTCTCATTTTTTAAGAGGTTTTGTGAATCATCTTTTTTGTAATCCTTGATTGTATCTCATTTTTTGTTTTAATATAATCAGGATTTATTATAAAAAAAATACTCCAGCTATGAAGGAATATAATTGAATGATAAAAGAAATTAGATAATAAATAACAGGAACAAAAGTTCGGAGGGAGAGAGAATAAAATCTCAAGTCGATCATATGCATATTTCATATACTTTTATTTTATATATAGTCCTTGTGCTTAATGTTAGGCTGACGCATTTTGTTTCACCTAAGGAATGTGTTCCTCGTCCTGTATTAACACCCCTATAATCTAGCAATATTGTAGGTTGGGCCATGATCCCATTATTTGTAGTCGACAATGGTAATGAAGGATATGGGTATCCAACCACTGCCTTAAGAAGTTTCGATTGAGCTATGTAAAAGACCAGATAGATTATGGTTGTGTGCGGTAGTTCAAATTTATAAGTAACTGCCCTAATTCACTCAGTGATAGAAATTGGTCTAAAGCACCTCATAGACAATTTCCTATTCTTCCTCGATGTAGCTAAATGTTCTCTATAAAATTGTAACTTGACTAGTACCATGTTCTCAATCTCAAATTTCTAGTCCTTGTGATTCTTATCGGCCCAATTTTTCATGATTTGTTGTGCCTTCAACAGTTATGACTTCAGACGTGTAAACAAGGTACCTCACTTAGTCGAGTGTTACTGGATTGGTATATGGTCAATGACACTATGATTATTCCTTGTTAGGTTTGGGGGATCCCTCTGGTACAATTCCTTTAAAAGGTGTTACACCAATGTTTGGAAAATTATGGATTTCAATCAGCATCTTGAAATCACAATTTATGAAAAATATGTTCACATTATGCATTTTTGTTGCATACAAACCAAATATAAAATGCATACAACATCTAGAATACCTTGTTAAGTAATTCCTACTTTTCCTTTCTGGGTTATTTATTAGGCTTTAAGTTTTTGGCTTATTCTGACATATTGATGTATCAAAATTTTCATATATGGTCTAATGATGTTTATAGATCTTAAGCAATTTTTGTTGGATGTTTGTGGTATTTGGATCGAACTCTAGCCTCAACAAAGTTAGCCTCATGGTTCAACAGTAGTCGAAGATGTGCATGTCGTAGTCGAAGTTCGTTCTTGCATGCAAAAATATGTTAGCTTGTTGTTTAAGTTAACATGTTGAATTGGGTCAATTTGTTAGGCCAATTATTTAGTATGTTAGTTGAAAGCTAGGGTTTTAGTTTTCTTATAAATAACATACTAGTTCTCACTTCTCCATTAATCTCTGATAATCCTTATCAGGAGAAAGTGTTTTGGTTGAAATTCAATTGTAAACATTGTTCCCTAATGTGTAATTGAATCAAGAATCCAAGGTTTTAACCACTTTGATTTGTTTTCTTCTTTCTTCTCTCCTTTTTCCTTACTTTGTGGTTTTCTTGCTAATAAATAAATTGATCATACTTTGTTTTATGGTATCGTTTTCTAAACAAATGGGTGAAGTGGGCATGGAGAAGAAGATGTCATTGACAAAGTATGATTGAGAAATTCATCAGTGTGAATGATTTTGGTTTGTGGAACTTGATGATGCAATCCCTACTGGTATTGCAAGGTTTGTTAGAAGCGTTGAAATGATCAGAGAATATGGATCTTTCCCTAACAAAGAAGGAGAAGGTTGAGATGATCGAGAAAGCTCATAGTGTAATCATCTTAAGCCTCAATGATAAGGTTTTGAGGGAGGTTTCAAAGGAGAATACTGCAGCGAGTGTGTTCATTCAGAAAGTTAAGGATGAAACTTTTGAAATTTTCAAAAGTTTAAAAACTCTGTTCGAAAACCAAACTGACAGGAAGGTCAAGAGGTCGAGGACCGACAATTGTCTTGAATTTTCCAATGAGGCTTTCAACAACTACTATGTTGCATCTAGTATTACAAGGCACGAAACTACTGTAGGTACTCCCCGATAAAATTGTTTATCTTAAAGGTTTACTCTAACCATTCTAGAAAGGGTTAAATGCATGTTGGTTAGTGCAGGATTGAAGAAGGTGTTTTAGGTTGAGGCTGTTGTGACTGCAGCATGCCTGATAAGTAAGTGTCACTTGATTGCCTTGGGAATGAAGACTCCAAAAGAAGTTTGGTCGGGAAATCCACATAATCTCGACAGACTTAGAGTATTTATTTGTTAGCAAAATATCCTTTTTGGTCTTTTAACTATACCATTGGGTTCAGATTGGTCCCTTAAATATTTTTCGTCTCATATTGGTCCCTTAACTTTTAAAATGTGTCATATTAGTCGTTTTTGTCTAATTAGCGACAGAAAAATTCAAAAATCGATCACTAAATTCATCGTTAATTATACAAAAAGGACTAAAATGACACGTTTGAAGAGATAAGGGACCAATTTGACACAAAAAAAAATTAAGGGACCAATTTGAACCTAAGGGTATAGTTAAGGGACCAAAAAGGGTTTTTGCCTTATTTGTTTAGCCTATTCTCACATTAGGCAAGACAATGTCGAACCTAGAGCTTTGAAATGTATGTTCCTTTGATACTTTGAAAGAGTTAAAGCTTATAGGTTGTGGTTTCTAGAGTCAGGGAACTAGAGGTGTATCATAAGTCGATATGTAATTTTCAATGAAGCTGAAATAGATTTCAAGAAAGTTGATGACGTTGGTCAAATTACGAAGATCTTTGTATAGGAGTTGGAATAGGAAGAGATTTTTGTTTAGGTGGAGCATAGTGATGTTGAATTGTATAGCTCTTATGAAGTCGAATAAGAAGAATAATGTGCTAATGAAGTTTAGTAGACTAATAATGACTACCTGCTGGAAAGAGACAGGTCGAGAAGAGTCATCAAGATACCTCACAGAGTTGTCTATTCATATCTCATAGCATTCGCCTTAATCTCTACAAGTGAGGTTCTTGATGAAGAACCTAGAGACTACAAAGAAGTTGTGAGGATTCCAAATAAAACCAAATGGATGAAAGTCATGGATGATAAGATGAAATCTTTTAATGATAATAATAGTTGGGAGCTGATCGAGAAACTTGTTGAAGCCAAGCTAGTCAATTGTTAGTGGATTTTCAAGGTTAAGGGAGGAATCGAAAGAGTGATGTCGAAGAGATTTAAGGCAATGTTGGTTGTTAGGGGGTTCACTCAAAAGGAAGGTGTCGACTTCAATGATGTGTTCTCACCTATTGTAAAGCATAAATCCATTCAAATGTTGTTTGCTATAGTGGCGAAGTTCGACATAGAATTGGAACAAAACAATGTGAAGATTGCCTTCATATATGGTGATCTAGATAGAACAATCCTGATGAGGCAACCTGAAGGGTATGCAGAAAAAAGAAAGAAATTATGTGTGCAAGCTGAATAGGTCTTTGTATGACCTGAAATAATCTCCTCTACAATGGAATAAAAGATTCATCAAGTTAATGGCACACATAGGTTTCACTAGGAGCTAGTTCGACCAATGTGTTTACTTCAAAATTCGACCTGAAAAATCCACTTGTCATTTTGTTGCTTTATGTGGATGACATCGCCATAGCAAGCAATAGTATCGAGGATGTTATGAAGGTGAAGGTTGAACTCAATAAGGAGTTCGACATGAGGAGTTTGGGAGTTGCCTATAGGATTCTTGGGATTGACATCCGGAGAGATGAAAAGCAGTCAATATTATGCTTATCTCAAGAGACATACCTACTGAAGATTCTCGATAAGTTTGGTATGTCGAATTCAAAGCTTGTGGTAACATCGACTAATCATCAATTCAAGTTAAGTATGACTCAAAGTCCTATTACTGAATTCAAAAATACATATATAAATAGCATTCCATATTCTCGAATAATGGGTTCTTTGATGTATGTTATGGTCTATATGAGACCAAACATAACATATGCAGTAAGCCTTGTGACCGGGTACATGGTCAATCCTTGAAAGGCACACTGCTAAGTATTGAAATGGATTCTAAGATACATAAATCGGTCTCCAAGCAGAGTCCTGATTTATGGTGAAGCATGTGATGATGAGTGCGAAGTCAAAATCAAATGATTTGTCAACTATGATTATGCAGAGGGTCCCGAAGGGTGTTCAGGAGAAGCGGTGGCACATGGCACCAACTTTTTAAGGGCACCGATTTTTTTATTATATATACCTATATATATATAAATTTATTTTGGGTTATTACCTATTTTTCCCATGCCATATAGGCGCTTTTTTGAAAAATCCCCCTGCAAAAAAAAGTTGAAAAAATCTCTCTAACATTTGAATATTCTCTCAATTTTGACCCTCCAAAATTGTTTGTTGTAAAACTAACCTTACCATATAAAAATTATGTTTGTTTGGACCCTGTAAAATAGTTTTTTGGTAAAACTATACTTGTAAAACTAACCCTCTATTAAAATGGCAAGGTTAATTTTACAAAATAAATAATTTTACAGGGTCTAAAACAACAGAATCTCCGTATAACAAGGTTAGTTTTACAACAAACAATTTTGCAGGGTCAAAATTGAGAGAATCTTCAAATGTTATTCTTGCAACTTTTTTTTGTAGAGGTTTTTTCAAAAAGCGCTTATATGACAGAGGAAAATAGGTATTAACCTATTTATTTTTTACTAATAAAGTTTTTTGGAGTACTACATCGTATTTACAGTGTATTCTTTCATTCCACAAAGCGTTGGAAAATTTTAAGAGATAACGTGAAAGATTTAGCTCTCAAACCATTGTCACAAACATGTTGGGAAAGTCACATGAATAGTGTAAATACAATTAAAACCCAAACTTCAAAGATAAGAGAAGCTTTACTTCAACTAGATGAACAAGATAATGAGTTTTATACTAGTTATGACTATCTGGTTTAAGTTGTTATTTGTTAATGAAATTAGAAAAAATTTACAAAAAAAATATGCGAATTTATGTGCTATATAGTTAGTAAAATGTTAGTTTACTCACTTGAAAAAAATATAGAGTCTGATTTTGCAAAGGCTATTGCTAGTGCTGAAATAATTACAAATAAAATGGATATTGAATGTGTGTTTACTCAAAAACCTCAAATTCGTAGAAAGAAACACTATGATGAAAATCCATATGAATACACACAATCAAATCTTGAGTCTGTTGAGGAGTCCTTTAGAATTCATTATTTTTTATGCATTATAGATCAAGCAATTGGTTGACTTAATAGAAGATTTGAGCAATATAGCACATACGAGAATATTTTTGGATTTTTGTTTAATATTGAAAGACTTAAGTCATTTTCTGATGAGAACTTGAAATAGTCTTGCATAAATCTTGAAATTTATTTGAAATATGACAATTCTTATGATCTTAATGGTGAAATTGTATATGAAGAATTAAAAGTCATCAGATAGATTTTAACAGTTAAATCAAAATATAGTTTTATGATATTTAGTTCTCTCAAAGCATTCGATTGTTTTCCTATTGCATGCATAGCTTATAGAATAATATTAAATATTCTTGATACTATTCCACTAGCTGAGAGGAGTTTTCAAAATTAATATTGCTAAAATCTTATTTGTGATTGACAATACCGCATGTTAGATTAAATACTCTTACTTTGATTTCAATTAAAAAAGATTTCTTAAAGGATCATGATTTTGATCAGATTATTGGTGATTTTGCAGAGGAAAAAAATGATATGAGGATGATATTCAAAGATTAATAATCAGAGGTTGCAGCTAGTGTGGGAATTGGAATGCTACTGATACATGTAAGGTAGGTGTTCTGGACTGGGCCATGGCATTATGCACGGCACGGCCCAACGCTCGTCGGGTCCAAGCCCAAACGTCCAAGCACATGAATACGTCGGGCGAAGGTCTTTTCACCCGTGCCAGAGGAACGTCTCCTCGACGTTCTAACTATGTGTCGGGCAAAGAACGTGTTGCCCGTCCCATGGTCTTCATCCACATATCATCAGCCTACATCACGGGCACCTAGGTTATGTCGGGCAGAACCACAACTGCACCTCACTTAACACGTCACCCAACTCCCCTATATTATCTCCTTAGGGATAGGGGCAATTGGACCAGGGAGCAGACCTTAGGTCTAGGTCTTCACGCTTCTTACGCGTCCCCTGGCAGCTCCTCCTTGGGCCTAGCTAATCCAGCCCATTAGGAGCCTTGGCCCAGCGCTGGGGGCTCAATATAAATACCCTTTCATGGCAAAGGGTCAGGTATTCTAACTCACACTCTGATAACCTTATTCTGTACCTCTTCTGACTTAAGCATTGGAGCACCTTGCAGGTACACCCCCCTTCTCATTCACATATTCTCTGGCCCAGTCAACAATCCTTGGAAGGCCCTCCTGATCAGGTAAGATCAGTGGCGCCGTTTGTGGGAACTAGCTATCCCCATCTTCATCAACAGAGGATCAAAGCTCATTTATTTCTGTCCTTCCAACATGGCCGGAGAACAACCTAGCGAGCGCAGCCGTCCCCTCGTCGACTACACTATGGACGACGGCCCGCAATCCCATGAAGCAGACGCTCGAGACGGTCGTCCAGCCACCCCGTCTCCAGAACCCCAAAATAACGGGGATGCCCCTCACGCTCAAAACCTAGGGGCAGAGGCATTTCATCCCATCCCCGTTCCCGTTGAAGGAGACGCCACAATGATTGCCATGGTAAATGCCCTCAATCAGGCCGGTTCTATGCTCTATCAGCAGCACGAACGAATCATGGCCCTCGAAGCCGAGCGACAAGAGGCCCGACCCCAGCAGGAGAGGAGGACACAGCAACGTCCAGAACCAACAAAGAAGCGCGGGCGTCGCTCTCCCGAGCCCCACGTCAGCAGGGCACGCGCCCGTCGTGACAATGGTCGAGCAGGAACTTCACCAAGGCGCGGGCATAGCCCCGACAACAATGAATTATCTCCACTGAGGAGCGACGAGGAAGACTTGCACTGCCCCCTGTCTCGGGCAATAATGGAAGCCCCGCTCCCCAAAGGCATGGAGAAACCGCCCAATCTAGCCGTGTACGACGGGACCACCGATCCCGACGACCACGTCGACAACGTCAACGCAATGCTCGACTACCGCAATGATATCACCGGTCACCTCAAATGTCGACTGTTTTCAACAACCCTCAGGAAAGGGGCCATGGCTTGGTACAAAAGATTGGCCCCCGAATCCATTACCTCTTGGAGAGTTATGAGGTCCATGTTCACCAGGCACTTCACTGCTTCCCGTCGCCACCCCAAGACTGAGGCGACCCTCGAAGCCATAGTGCAAAAGAAGAATGAAACATTGCGCTCATACATCGAGCGATTCAACCAAGAAGCTGTCGAGGTGGATACCACCGAACACATGAAGAAGTACCTCCTCGAAAGAGGGCTCTTGCCCGGTAGTGAGCTGAGCAGAGCGGTCGGGATCGAGCCTCCCCGCACACTGAACGAACTTCTACACAAGGCCCAGGCCTACATTAGATACGAGGAAAAACAGGTGGCACACAACGCCCGCAGCGGACGTAATGCTGGAGATACCGAACATTCCAAACGCGAGGACCCAAACATTCCCCGTCGCAACGGAGACAAGCGAAGAGAAGAAAGACCTCGCGAGCTCCGAGAAGGAAGAGGCCCCGCGGGCCGATACAGCGAGTACACCTTACTGACAGCTCCTCGAGAACGCATCCTCGCAGAATGCATCAACTCTGAATTCAAACAGGGCAGAGTCAGGTTCCCAAAACCATCTGCGCCAAAGCCTCACACCGACAAATCCAAGTACTGCCGGTTCCACAAAAGTCACGGGCATGTGACCGAAGACTGCGTCCACCTGAAGGATGCAATAGAGATTTTAATCCAAGAGAGGCACCTAAAGCAGTATACGAGGAAGAACGAAACCCCCAGACATGACGAGCCAGAAAAGAAGAGACCCCGGGAGGAAACACCCCCCGACAACTCTCCTTACCAAGTGGCCCTCTGCGTGTCACGCCCGGAAGATTTCTTCCTCCCCGAGCCACTGCCCGAAGGCAGAATCGCTGCACTCAGCCCCTGGGAAGACTTCCCAACCGCACTGGTAATATCAGGTGGGGGAATTAACGGGGAAGCCGCTGCCCTCTCAGTCAAACGCAAGTTCGACGAGCTCCTACTGACTGCCCCCGAGCAAAAGGCGACATTGACAAAATACCGGGGGAAATCCAACCCAATATCCTTCTTCCTGGAGGAACTCCCGGGCGGATCCCCGAACTCGGGCATCCCACTATTGATCAGAGCAAAGATGGCCCAGTTCGACGTCCGACGCATCCTGGTCGATCAGGGCAGCTCGGTGGATATCATGTACGTCCACCTCTTCAAGACTCTGAAGTTAGACAAGACCAACTTAGCCCCCTACGTCGGGTCGGACCTCCAAGGATTCAATGGAGCAACAACCAGGCCGTGGGGATATGTCGAGCTCCTCGTCACTTTCGGCGAACAGGAAACGGCCAGGGAAATCAAAATCCAATTCCTGGTCGTGGACTGTCCGTCCCTCTACAATTGCATCTTTGGACGCCCGACACTGGCCGAACTCACCGCGGTCCCATCCACCGTCCACCTGAAGATGAAATACTACACCAAACTGGGACGCGTGGTCACCATCCACGGTGACATCGAAGCTGCCCGACGATGCTACGACGCTGCAGTAAAAGGACAGGCCATGGTCAGCACAAAGAGCAGCTGCAACAACAAAAAACTCAGGACCGAGGACCCTCCCCGGGGAGTTAACGCCATCGACCTCGACTGTCGCATTGGGCTAGACGAAACCGAAGAAGGGAAGTCCGCCAAGGAACGATCTCTCGAACACCCGGTTCGACCAATCCCCGACGGAGAGTTCGAGCTCATTCCCCTCGGGGACGATCCAGAAAGGACGGTGAAGATAGGTAAGGGACTGCCCGAGGGAACAAGAGAGAAACTCGTGGCATGCCTCAAGGAGAACTCTGACCTCTTCGCGTGGAATGCCGCAGAAATGCCCGGGCTGGACCCTGAGATCGCGTGTCACAAGCTAGCTTTAGACCGGGCAGCCAAGCCCATAGCACAGCGTAGGCGCAAACAGTCGCCCGAAAAGGCAGAGGCTGCCGAGCGAGCTGTAAAAGACCTCTTAGAGGCAAATTTTATTTCTGAAGCCCAGTACACAACCTGGCTCTCTAATGTAGTCCTCGTTAAGAAAAATAATGGAAAATGGCGTATGTGTGTTGATTATACTGATCTTAATAGGGCTTGCCCGAAAGATGCTTTCCCCCTCCCTAATATAGATATGCTCGTAGACAATTCTGCAGGTTTTAAACTCTTGTCCTTCATGGACGCATATAGTGGATACAACCAAATCCCCATGTCGCCCACGGACAAGAGACACACAACATTCATGACCCCAACGGGCAATTACTATTACAACGTAATGCCGTTCGGGCTCAAGAACGCTGGTGCTACGTACCAACGCATGATGAACAAAGTCTTCAAGGATGAAATAGGGGACATGCTCGAAGTATACATGGACGACATGATCGTCAAATCGCACGAGGAGGTTACCCATGCTCGACATCTAACCAAAGTGTTCGAGCAGGCGAGGCAGTGTAAAATGAGGTTCAATCCCGAAAAGTGCACGTTCGGTGTACGGGCAGGAAAGTTCCTGGGTTTCTACCTCACCGAAAGAGGAATCGAGGCCAACCCCGACAAATGTCGGGCATTCTCGGAATTCCCGACCCCGAGGACCAAGAAATCGATCCAATCCCTCAATGGAGTGCTCGCCTCACTCTCTCGTTTCATCGCCAAATCCGCCCAGCACGCATTACCATTCTTCAGACTCCTTCGCAAAGAGGCTACCTTCGACTGGACCGACGAATGCGAGCAAGCATTACTCCATCTAAAGAAGGTTCTATCCGAACCCCCGGTCTTATCACGACCATTAGAAAAGGAAACCCTATACCTATATCTGTCCGTGGCGACCGAGGCCGTCAGCGCCGTTCTAATAAGAGAGACCGACGAGGGACAAAAGCCCATCTATTTTACGAGCAAAGCACTCCAAGGCCCCGAGCTCCGATATCAGCAAATCGAAAAGATCGCCCTGGCCCTCATCAATGCGGCGAGGAGACTACGATATTACTTCCTCGCACACACGATAAAGGTGAGGACCGACCAGCCAATCAAACAGCTGCTCGGGCGTCCGGATATGGCCGGGAGAATGCTCAAGTGGTCGCTAGAACTCTCTGAATTCGACATACAATACGAAAGTAGGAAAGCCTTGAAAGCCCAAGCACTGGCCGACTTCGTCGCGGAAATGACCCACTGCCCGACACCAGCAGAGGGCGCCCACAAATGGACGATCTTCGTCGACGGCGCCTCTAGCACATCAGGCAGCGGAGCCGGGATCATCCTCGAAAATGAAGATGGGATCCTGATCGAGGTGTCATTAGCACTAGCTTTCCCGACGTCGAACAACCAAGCCGAATACGAGGCTTTTATCGCAGGCCTGAGGTTAGCCGAGGACCTGGGAGCAAAAGAAGTAAAAATATCCACAGACTCCCAACTCGTGGCCTCACAAGTGCGAGGAGAGTACCAAACCAAGAACGACAACCTCGTCGAGTACTTGTCCCTTGTCAAAGAAAAACTTGAGAAATTCGAGAAGTGGGAAGTTCAGCACGTACCTCGCGAGCACAATACACGGGCAGACATCCTCTCGAAACTAGCCAGCACGAGGAAAAAGGGCGGGAATAAATCCGTAATTCAAGAAATCCTCCCTCGACCCAGCATCGACAAACTACCTCCTCCATTCGAGGTCAACACTATCGGGGATACTCACTGTTGGATGACACCCATCTACAATTACCTCACACGAGACGAACTCCCAGCTGACCCGAAAGAGGCGGCCACTGTCAAACGACGAGCGTGCTCGTACGTACTCCTCGAAGGTAAACTCTACCGGAGAGGGTTCTCCATCCCGTTACTTAAATGTGTCGAGGAAGAAAAAGTCCCCGACATACTCGGAGAAATACACCGGGGAATTAACGCTCAACACCTCGGCGGGCGATCGCTCGCACGAAAAGCCCTTCGAGCCGGCTACTACTGGCCGACCATGCAAAGCGACTCAAAGGAGCACGTCAAAAGGTGTGACAAATGCCAACGACACGCCGACATGCACCTCGCGCCCCCAAATGACCTAAAATCACTGTCTTCCCCATGGCCCTTCGCATGGTGGGGCATGGACATCCTCGGACCCTTCGTCACAGGATCATCCCAGAATAAATACCTCATCGTCGGGGTGGATTACTTTACAAAATGGATTGAAGCAGAGGCACTAGCTAAAATAACCGCGCAGAACATTCTCCGGTTCTTTAAACGCAACATCCTCGCTCGATTCGGCATACCTCAGGCCCTCGTCACGGACAACGGGACACAATTCACGGACGGAGGATTCCAGGACTTCGTCGCCAGCCTGGGCACTAAACAGCATTTCACGTCTGTCGAACATCCACAGACGAACGGGCAAGCAGAGGCGGCCAACAGGGTAATCTTACGTGGCCTTAAACGGAGGCTCGGCGACGCAAAAGGGGCATGGGTCGAGGAACTACATAGCGTCCTATGGGCTTATCGCACGACACCACATTCCACCACCGGGGAGACCCCATTCCGACTGACTTACGGAACCGAAGCAGTCATCCCGGTGGAAATACGGGAACCAACGAGGAGGATAGAAGAGCCCCTAGACGAGGAGCTGAACGACGAGACCCTTAGAGCCGAACTCGACCTAGTCGAAGAGATCCGTTCCGAAGCAGCCCTAAGGGAAACGTCCCTCAAACAGAAAATAGCACTACGCCACGATGCGAAAGTCATAAAAAGAGAGTTCCAGGTCGGCACCCTGGTCCTCAGAAGAAACCAGAAAAACCCAAAAGAGGGTAAACTAGCCGCCAACTGGGAAGGCCCCTACCGCGTCCGCGATAAGACGAGCAACGGGGCCTATTACCTGGAAAACCTACAAGGGGAAGAACTCGCTCGACCATGGAACGCAGAAAAACTTAGACAATATTACAGCTAAATATACCACGGGGAGACGTGGCTGGTACGACCACGCTCTTCGTCTCCAAAACCCCAGAGAGGAACCGCGAGACCCGGGGACGAGCCGGGGCCACATAGCGAACACAACCCTCCCCGACGATTGGGATCTTGACCGAGACTCAACGTCGAAGTACCAAGACAGGCAGGGCACCCAGCTCGCGATGGGAAAGCCTAAGCCTCGAGACCGGGGTTCGGACAACGGACCCGGGCCTCGATCCCAACGGGCACAAAGCCCGACACTCCATCGGTTCCCTAAACCGAGGAGATTAACGAGGTCGAGCAGAGTACGAATTCATAAAAGCAAATATCATACATACACGAACATAATGAATAACAACAAAAACATTCATATATTAAAAGCAATAACAACGGCCGAAGCCAAGTACGCCCGAAGGCCATATTACATGCCCGAAGGCCAAAATACATAACGGGCACGCAGGCTATAACAAAAAAAAAAACAAAAACAATCTAAGACTCCGCTCGGAGCACCTCCTCTTCTTCCTCCTCCTCAACCCCCAGTTCTTCCTCGGCTTCGAACGGGCAGATGATCTCTCCATCCCTGACACAATAATTATGGGCCGACCCCTCCGTCACCAACTCAGGGTTTAGAAGCCTGAGTTGTTCGACAGCGTTGTCGAAACCCTCCTTGAAAACGGCCACCAGGTCCTGGTTGAGCGAGCGGATATGCCCCAGCAGCTCACCTCGAGTACCAAGGGCACGCTCCTCCTCGGTCTCGTCGGCCAAAGAACGGACCTTTTCCTCGAGAGCTTCGACCTGGGCCCGCAGGCCAGCATTGTCCTCAGTCAGCCTCTGGTGATCGACCACCTGCTCCTCCAAGCTCGCCTTAGCATCCTTCAGCTGGTCCCGCTCCTTCTCTGCCTCTTCCAGCTTCTTGCTCAGCCCTTCCTGCAGCTGATGCTCCTCCTTGTAGTTCGACAGATCTTTGGACAGCTTGTCCTTCTCTGACCGGACCTGCACGAGGGCGTCCTCGAGGGAGGCAGTGGAGACCGAAGTGTCAGTCAAGACCATGGCCGTCTCCATCACCCGGATGACAGCTGCCAGGTCCCTAGCCAACTCCTTGCGTCGGGCACCAGCGTCTTGGTCTAGAATAGCCTTTGCCTCAGGCGCCGGCACAGCAATCGCGTCCTCGCCCTTGAAGAACGACCGTTCCACGTAGCAAGGAGGCAGCAAGTAACTGCCCGGTCCACCACCCGGACTTCCCAGTGACGACCTCGAAAGAGTCCCAGCTGGACGCTTCCGTTTGTGGAGGGGAGAGGCCGCAGGCGACGGACTGTCAGGTATATCTATCGCCCGAGGAGGATAGGAAGGCGTCACGCTCGCCACATTCGAAGTCCCTGCCCCAGCATCACCGGCAGTCTCCAAGACACGGGCCACAGTTTTCTTTTTCTTTTTTGGCACCCGGTCAGCAGCACCGGCCTGATTCGCCAGCTTTAAGACTCGATCACGCGTGTTGGGCATGGCACCTGCGAAACATTACACAAACATTAGCGAGCGAAAACATAGACAAAAATAAAAGACTAAACAAAGTCTGCCTACTCAATAATGCTAGAGCCTCCTCCTCGGTATCACACTCGAGCAAAGCCTTGGTATTGATGTAGCGCGTCTCAGTGATTGGCTCTCCGGCCTCATCCAGATAGGGCACGCCCTGTCGATTCGCCCAGAACCCCAAACTGAAGCTCTGCACGTAATCAACCAGCTTCTTATACGCGAGCCTATCCTCAGTGTCGAGCATCGCGTATTTGATCCTGTAATGGGCCGTGGAGAGGTCGAAATGATCGCGCTGCCACCTCAGCGGTATCTTCGACATCAATGTCTCCTCCCCGTCTGGTGTTCGTTGATAATAATACAAGGAGTGAAGGGCGGCACGGGTGATCGACATTACCACGTACCAGCGGCCCTTGAAGTGACGGGCAGAGTCCACGTACGTCTTGAACAGGCGCACGGGCTGTTTGAAAGAGACCCAGCTGTGACGCCCACGGAAGCCGGACCGCTGGAGATGGAAGACGTGGAAGAAGAGGGCCCGGGTACAACCGATACCGAGGAACTGGCAGACCAACTCAAATGCCCGCATAAAGGCAAGAGCATTGGGATGCAGTTGGGACGGCGCCAGCCGAAGCCATTTGAAGATCGACATCTGGAAGGAGTTGAAGGGCAGTCTAATCCCCGCCTCACGGAAAGAAAATTCATACATAGTGAACTGCTTCCCCGGAAAATGATGGCAGATACGGTCTCCTTCCTTGGGGGCGCAACAATACCAGTTCGGTGGGTCCTCCCGGCTTATGTTCTCGACCACAGCGTAAGCGGGGATAGCCTCGTCGCAGAAATATGATTCCTCCTCCAAAGGCTCGTCCGCAACCCAGGAGAAGTCAGCCTGCCCGGAAGAAGAGGCGTGCTCGGTACCATCCCGGACACTCCCATCCCCAACAGGGAGACGAGCGATTGCCGCATCTTTGGTCGAGGACCCGGAATCTTCCCTCCTCGGTCGTAAACGCCCGGTAGCACCTGAAACGCAGACAGAAAGAGTGAATTCGACGTCATATCAAATCCACCCTTCCACCGCAGGTCAAGTGAAAGGGCGTGGCGGCGACAGACACTAACTGTGCTCAACTCAGAGACACGCGCGTTCTTAAGAGACCGGGCAGAAAATTCATACAGCTTATGCAAATATTGCCCGGCATATGAAATTTATGCCCGGTACAGTATGATCCTAACCCTATTTTTTACCATCTACAATACATCTACAGTCCATTACACTATTCCTAAGTCAAACCTAACCACATTTCTACAGATATAACATACATTTGACGGAAAACAGAAAGGAAAATGATGAATCACAGAGGAAAAATCATACCTGACATAGAGAAGTTGAAAAGGAGACGGTGGCGCACGGGCAAGGGACGGTGGTTCAGACAAGAAGACGGGCGGAGACGGCGGTTCAGACGGTTGAACGAGCAGACAAGAGAGAATATGGAGAACTTCTGGTGAACGTAGGAGCGAAAAAGTGGAAATGAAGTTACTCAACTTCCTTTTATAGTGCCTGGCGCGTGGACCAACGCGCTAGGTCATCATTACCTACTGCCTACGCCGTCTTTGCACACAAAACGAAGCGACGCCATTAAGTCTGAGACACGTCTATCCAAAAAAGAAACTGAAACGACGCCGGGCACCTGTCCGTCTCCCCGACTCATCAAGACGCCATGTCCCCGCGTCATACCCTCGACTGTTATTAGGAAGATGCATACCAACCGATCACTTCCCATCCCCGGCACTACCGTGGAAAGAGGAATTCGCGAGCAAGTCTATTACAACCTCACATGCCAAACGACCACACCTCCCCGTCAACTCGGGGAACCCCCAGTTGCAACATAAGTCATCGCTCTGGCTCAGAGACTCGACTTGGGGGGCTCCTGTTCTGGACTGGGCCATGGCATTATGCACGGCACGGCCCAACGCTCGTCGGGTCCAAGCCCAAACGTCCAAGCACATGAATACGTCGGGCGAAGGTCTTTTCACCCGTGCCAGAGGAACGTCTCCTCGACGTTCTAACTATGTGTCGGGTAAAGAACGTGTTGCCCGTCCCATGGTCTTCATCCACATATCATCAGCCTACATCACGGGCACCTAGGTTATGTCGGGCAGAACCACAACTGCACCTCACTTAACACGTCACCCAACTCCCCTATATTATCTCCTCAGGGATAGGGCCAGTTGGACCAGGGAGCAGACCTTAGGTCTAGGTCTTCACGCTTCTTACGCGTCCCCTGGCAGCTCCTCCTTGGGCCTAGCTAATCCAGCCCATTAGGAGCCTTGGCCCAGCGCTGGGGGCTCAATATAAATACCCTTTCATGGCAAAGGGTCAGGTATTCTAACTCACACTCTGATAACCTTATTCTGTACCTCTTCTGACTTAAGCATTGGAGCACCTTGCAGGTACACCCCCCTTCTCATTCACATATTCTCTGGCCCAGTCAACAATCCTTGGAAGGCCCTCCTGATCAGGTAAGATCAGTAGGGATGTAAATGGATATCCATGGGGACGGATAATATGATATTCGTGTCCGCCCCGTTGGATAAATATGATATTTATATCCACCTCATATCCATGCGGGTATCCGCTAAACGGATAATCCGCTATTTTTAAGATATTCGTGGATATTTACAGATATCCATGAATAACATTTTTGTTTTTTTTCTTCTTCTTTTTTTTGAATTTTTTTCTCCAACTTCTTTTAAATATATAAGAAGTTATTATCAGATAACATCCCTACAAATATCTCTTGTTTTAACAACAAAATGTTATCATATTAATTTCATTCATTTTAAACAAAACATATTATGATTGTGAGTTATGGTTAAAGAGAGGACGACCGAGGAGTTGAAAGGAAGACATTGGTTGGACAAAGAAAGTGGTTAGTTGGACGGTCAAATTGAATTGTTGAAGTAAGGTATGAAGTAAAGAAGAAGCTTCAATGTAAAAGGTTTTCTTCAAAGAAAACTTCAAAAAATATATATGAGAAGACTAGTTTTTTAGAAGATGAAAACACAAAGTATAATAAACTAATATTTAAGCAATTGTTATAATTTATTAACAGATACAGATATCCACGGGTATGGATATCCTCAAACTTGTATCCATATCCATTACTAAATGGGTATTTAAATATCCATTTATTTTATCCGTGGATATCTATTAAGTTACCTGCCCCGTACCCCTGACAGATTTTATCCGCGGATATTCGCGGGTATGGATATTTTTGTCATCCCTAATGTAAGGATTGATAAATGCATTATAACTATTTTTTTCATAAATTTATTGTAGTTTTGATTTGGTGTAAACTTTTCAACATTAATGTATTTATTTTTTACTTTTTTTACAATTATATATTATAATTATATGGCTAATAAATCTGGTAAAAAATTATGAGTTAAGAGAAAGGGCACCGAATTCATAATTTCGATGGGGTACTCAAAATCTCGGGGACGACCCTGGTCGTATGGATTCCGTAAAACCTATTTTTGGATATGTGTTCACTATGTTTGACAAAACAATCAGTTGGAGAATAACACTTCAGAAGGTTATTTCCATATCAACCACTCTGAAACGAGGTATATTGCCTTCACTAAAGCTATGAAAAAAGCATTGTGGCTTGAAGGTTTTGCTAAGGAGATGAAACTTCAAGGGAGATTCATACCTATTAAATGTGATAGCCAAAGTGCAATACATATGTCAAAGAATTCAACCTATCATTAGGGAACCAAGCACATCGATGTGAGGTTGTATTACGACAGAGATAATCGGTCTTGGAGATGTCCAAGTGTTGAAGGTTTTGACTGATGACAATGTTGATTATATAATCATTAAGTCATTACCAAATAGCATGTTTTTTCACTTATGCAATTGATAAAGTTGTATAATGAAATCTAGTTTGTTCCCTAGTTAGTAGTGTATAGTTTGTTTCAAAGTGGAGATTTGTGATATTTGGATCGAACTCTAGTCTCGACAAGGTTAACTTCATGGTTCGACAGTAGTCGAAGATGTGCATGTCGTAGTCAAAGTTTGTTCTTGCATGCAGAAATTTGTTAGTTTGTTGTTTAAGTTAACATGTTGAATTGGGTCAGTTTGTTAGGTCAATTGTTTAGTATGTTAGTTGAAAGTTAGGATTTTAGTTCTCTTATAAATAGCATAATAGTTCTCACTTCTCCAGTAATCCCTGATAATTAATATTAGAGGGAGAAAGTGGTGTGGTTGAGATTCAATTGTAAATATTGTTCCTTAATGTGTAATTAAATCAAGAATTCAGGGTTTCAAACTCATTCATTTTTTTTTCTTCTCTCTTTTTTTCCTCTACTTTGTGGGTTTCTTGCTAATCAAGAAATCAATCACACTTTATTTTCTGGGCATCGCTTTCACAACAATGTTGAACAATGTTTATGGGATGTTCAACAATGTTTGACAATGTTGATAAAGTGTTTTTTCCTGTATTTGTATCACTAAATTGACGATGAAGAGCAAAAAAATTGATTCTTTTTCAATAGAAAAAAAATGAAGAAAATATAACTTCTATTTCTCAATCTCAAAGTCTTTTTTTCAAGACAAGATTGAGAAGCAAAATGAAAGTTGATTTTCTAGAAGACAACATAAAGGTTAACATTTAAAGAGAAAATGTTGCAAGTATTAATTCTTAAGAAATTATTGATGATTTCAAACTACTCAAATACCGTAGAACATTATTTTAAAATATTCTTAAATAATACTCATTCATATTCAACTATATATATATATATATATATATATATATATATATATATATATATATATATATATATATATATATATATATATATATATATATATATATATATATATTAAAAAAATAGTTTAATTTGTCGGTCACCCTATACTTTATATACTCTGTAGTCCGCCTCAGCCACTGCTTTTTCAACACTCATGCAACCTAAAGAAACAAATTGGTCGATAGCAAATCGCCTTGCATCCCCTCAATCTAAACATGATTAAAGACGTATCTCAAACATATCCTCCAAAAAACTTCGGGCAACCAAATCATATGTTTATTTTAAAAGCCTTCCTTCAAAATCAAACACTCTTTACCTGTCTTTTTGACAAAATCAATGGTTATTTTAATCGTCATCATATCATCAACCAAATGTCTCCTTTTCAAAAAAGCTAGTTGATTAAAAGAAATAATAGTCCTCATAATCGTTGCAAGTCTTGCCGCTAGAACCAAGCAAAGAAATAGTAGGCCTGTAGTTCCCCAGAGCTTGAGGCGACCTCATCTATAGAATTAAAGTGAGAATGTAGGTCATCAAACTCTTTGGAAGCCGGACGTTACTGTAAAACATATAAAAAGCATCGCCTCTCCTTTCATGAAGTCCCAAAACATTAAAGGGAAATTATCGTAAGATCTACAACATGAAATCAACTGCGCTATTTGGAGCTTGGAATAATTGGTATTCGAGCATACTCATCATTTGAGACTTCAGATTGATATTGTGAGAGCCTAATTTAATATTTACAGTGCCAATTATGGCAAAGACCAAAAACTCTCAAACCTATACGTAAATTTTGGGTGTTGTGACCCCAATTGTTACAAAATCTGATCTAACGAATGACAATCATATTAAAAAAAAAAAAATACAACAGTAAGAATGACAATCATATTAAAAAAAAAAAAAGTCAGTTTTTGTCAGGTCGCAACTTAAGAAACATGAATACTAATTATACATGAAAATGAAATCTGCACCCAGGATTAGTGAAAAATAATAAGTCAAATAAAATAGTGCTATCACAAATCATGTTCAATAATCAATATAAAATACAGTGGTAACTCATACTGTGTTCAATCATCAACAATCAATTAAGACAGTTAACAAACAGTATATTGTATACACGAGAAATCTGAATGTCCAAAAAATGGGGACAATGGATCTCCCAGCACCATGGAGAACCCTCGACACACTATCTCTTTACTCGCTTGAATGCTTGCAATAAATGCAAGCTTTTATGTCAATGATGCTCTCCTTTTCCTCATACAGCCCAGTTGTGACAAGATAGATTAATTAATATCATTTACATTTACATAGCATGGAATCTTAACTTCATTTCCTCATTAAAAATGCTATAATGCACCCCAATAAGCCACCAGCAACAACCTGTGCAAAAGAAAACAGCAGTTGGTGATTCCTGAATAATAATTACAATAGTAGGGACTAGGGAACATTCAGAAACAGAGGGCTCAAGCTTGAGAAAAAAGTAATAGTTCTTAAAATGCAATTCACTAATCCGAATTCTAAGACTCGAGAGATTAAGGTCCTGATAGGCTAATAGTGTGCGGCAACTTATTGAAGTAAACAATTATGTTGGGAACTGGACTTTGAAAGATAAGGCCTGCAATTACGGGGTTTGGCCACACATAGTATATGCCATTGCAAGAGCTTATGGAGAAACTTTGTTCATTCAGATGATATCCAAGCAACCATATTACTTGTTAATGAAAATTGAAAAAGAATTGTTGGTCACAAAACAAAGAGAGTAGTGTATATCTATCTAAACAAGAGTCGGAACAACAATAAGCTCGGAAAAAGCACACCACACCTGAAATGGAGTATGACCAAGTGAATCACGCAGTGGTCTGACACTGGAAAGAGGATGTTCTTGAGGTAACTCGCACACAATTTGATTAAGCAGCTGCAATGTGATAGAAAGCAACATATGAAATGGGTGTATAAAGCAATGGAAAAATGCAAAGCAAGTCAGTGGCAGTAACACTACCATCAAGTAAAAGAACTTACTTCTGCTTGCCGACCTGCATGAAGTCTAACTCCTGAGGCATCATACATTACCTATAAAAGTAACAAAAAAATATCTAATTTTGCCGCTCTATTATATTAAGCATATTAGAATTCAACCCAATTAAACAACAATACCAGCAGAAACATTTATATTTTCCAGGCTCTAAAACAAATACAATCTTAACCAGATAATAACAACAAGAATAAGGAAGTATGAATCATTAATCAAACGCTTTTTATGAATTTCTATTGAATAAATAAAAACATAAAGAAAATGGTAATTAATACATTGTAGCATCTTCTGATGTGTATGTGGTTTATAAATTACATGACACAAAAGTGTCACTTAGATACAAACTCAACATTTATAGACTATAAACTACGAATCAGTGTTGTCGACGAATATAAAAGAAATATTTTATTACAACCACATATACAGTGCAATTCCTATATGCCAATACTCCATCAATGGAAGCACGGTGGCAATCATCATGGGAATGCTGAATATGTTATTAGAGTTGTTTCCGGTGGGTGTAAAATATTTAGGAATCATTATAGCATCCAAGGTGATAAAAAAAGCATAGATTAACTGCGCAAACCAGATAAAACTTATAAATAAAGATCAAAGAAGCTCACAAAAATGTAATACTTCTTTCGCTTTCAAGTCCCAAATTTATGCAGTTCAAAGAAGCTCACAAGAAATCTTGTCCCAAATACACTTCTTAAAATATAATATAATACACAATTTACTAAAAAAACACATATAAACAGACATATAAACCAGAAAAATGAAAACCATGAATGAAATTATGTGTAAGTGAAAGAAGTGGCAGGCCAAAGTTAATCAAGAAAAGAGCTCTATATTTTATAATAAATGAATGAATGGATCAAATACATACAATACATGCCAAGATGACGGCAATAGCAAAGGCAGATGATGCGGTCCCTTCTTGGAAACCTATAGCCACAGCCAAAGCCGACACAGTCGCAGAATGTGATGAAGGCATTCCACCCGAATCAAGCAACCTTTTGGAATCCCATCTCCTTTCCTTATACCTGAGTATCTAGGAGAAAAGTTTTGGAAAAAGATTAAGCTCACATTTCCAAATTCCATACCCATTCAGCAGTCCATAACAAATTTGCAGTTCTAGAGACTATACACAGTTTAAAGGTATGTTTGGATTTCATTTTCTGATTCCATTCCTGTCTTAGATTAAATTACAAAAATACCACATTGCTTTCACCTCTTAACTCTGTTTTGATATATCTGTTAAGAGTCTCACATCAACAATTTATAGTTTAAACTTTGAATAAATGATTATGAGTTGGGGCAATCTTCACCTTAAAATCCGGTTTTGTAGGGATGAGTTAGGCCCAACCCAAATTCTAAGAATATCCATTCCATACACTATAATATAAAGGAAACTCTTAGAGTAATTATAAATTATGGTTTGACAGTTTTCTGTGCAGATCTAACTTTAACAAAGCCAAATTTAAATTCAAAAACATTCGGCATGAATACTGAAACTGAAATTTAGATAAGTTCATATAAAATTGATAATATCAAAACTAAAACAAACTTAAATTAAAATGAATATCATACAAAATAACACAATAAAATATATACAACAGAATACAATAGAAAAGCACATAATCAGGCACTTTAGTCAGCTAGTGTTCCTCTATTTGTGCTTGTAGGAAATAGTGAAAACAACAAAAGGATATACCTCTCACGTATTTCTAAACAAAATTTTGATGACAGGAAATTAAGTGATTATGTGTTTCTTACACAAATTTGAAAACAGGATTGTAACTAATTTAATATAATGTTACAATTCTGTAACTAAAACCAAAGACAAAAAATCAAACAATGTCCTCAGCTCATGATATCAACAAACACCTTTAAATTGAGTAAACCATAGAAGGCTCTCGCTCTCAAATAGATTACCGAGATTATGAACATGTCAAAAGGGATCCCAACTATTAAAGTGTCAAGTTGGTTCCTATGTTTGACCACATACTATCAATTTGTTCTTTACGTCTAACCACTTCTTATCAATTTGCTCATTAACACTCATATGAGTAAAATTTAACAAAGACCTTAAAATACTCATAATCTCATAGAGCTATTCGAGATCACATTACAATGTATAACGAATTTGGTGGTATACTCTCTTAAAATTGCATAGAAATCCTACAATACTCAGAATCCTAAAACGAAGAACCCTAATCAATAGCGAAAAGAACTCATAAACCGCAAAATCTCCCAAACACTCTCCAAATTAACCTAATCAAGCATGTCCATACGCAAACGCATAATCGAGATCTACTCTATCCTCAATCCTCAATTCACCGCAAAATCACATAATTACGAAAATCAAAAACACAAAAAACGAAACCGAGAGTGAAAATTCGAAATCCGAAAAGGAGAAAGTAAAACGCACCAGGTGGTGAAGATCTTGAGAAACTGAGCGAGTGCGAAAGAGAGAAAAGCGGAGATGAGAGGGAGGTTGGAGGGAACTAGCGAAGGGGATAACGATGAAGCCGTGCTTGCCGTTACATCTGCGGCTGTGAGAACTTCGGCCATGAATGAATGAATGAGGAAACGTTAACTTGTTGAACTTGCCGATACTCTACCTTCTTCTTTTCTTCTTCTCCTTTCTCTTTCTCTGGCAAGTTGTTGTAATAAATGTTTCTATTCATTTTTAAGTATTTCAATTCAATGATTCAAAGCCCAAACAGTGTTTGCAATGCGGAACACATGACATAAATAACTAATCTTTGTCATTTCTTTAAATTTCGATATTAGTTTAATTTTGATTTTAATTTTGATTTTATCTTTGTCATTATTTGCAATATTAGATGGGAATAAATCAAAGATTTTTTTTATAGGTAGGGTTGCTTATATGAATATTCTACTTATTCATCTTTATTAAAATTTAGTGTAAGTTATTTTATAAAATTAGTTATTTTATAAAATTAATTTGTAAGATGAGAGACGTCAATTAATATAAAAAAAATTTAAGATTTTATTTTTTACTAATATGAGACTTGAGATTTTTTCCAATACATTTTTTCACGCTCAACTTTCTCTTTGGATTTGGTGTGTAGGTATAAGTTACGGGAGGTCAATGATATAATCGATTGATTTTGATACCATATTAAAATTTGTTAAAACTCATCCTTACAAAACCAGCTTTATATAAACTTTTTTCAAGACTATAACTCTAACCAATATAGCATTTGGTATTTTTCCCAATACATCATCTCATGTCCAGCACTCTTTTTAGGTTTGGTGTGTGGATATAAACGGCAGGCGGTCCATGGTTCGATCGATAGACTCTGATACCATATTAGAGTTTGACATAACTCATCCTTACAAAATTGTTTCATAAGGTGATGTTTGTCACTCTATATAAATTCTTTTAAGGTTTTATCTCTAACCAATGTAATATTTGAAATTCCTCATGGTTTGTGCCTCATGTCTCATCTAATACTAATCTTGCTCTTAGGAAAATTCTACATGTTCATGACATTACTAGAAACTTGTTATTTGTTTCCAATTTTGCTAAAGATAATTGTGTCATTTTTAAATCATTGGCCAACAAATGCTTTTTGAAATCTCAGGTTTATAATCAAGTAATTCTTGAAGGGTTTCTTGTTGAGAATGGTTTGTAGAGTGAAAAACAAAATAAGTGATTTAAATAGTAAATAAGGGGGTTTTCAGGTTGTAGATCGAAAAACAAAATAAGAGATTTAAACATAATAACTAAGATGGCAAGGTTGTGAGTCGAATCCCCTAGTTCTCTCTTGTTGGTGTTTGGTGCCTTGTATTAATGATCTTATCCCTATAATCCCACAACGAATTAACAAAATTGTTATAACTGATCCATCACGAAATAACTCACTAATCACTACTCGAAGTTTCATATCCCTATAGTTCACCAGCGTAAGAAGGATTAGATGATGTATAAAACGTTAATTCTTTATGCCACTACTTGGGGTCTCCTTTCATATTCAACCAATGTAAGTAGAACAATTGTCCCGGGTCCAACACATAGGCTGAGGATCTGTAATTCACATGTGTCTGTGTCAATTTAACAAAGTATCTCAAATAAAAAGCATTAAGAATGATAAGCAATCGAATATAATTATAGTTCATATGATTCATACAAAGTCAAATCAACGTATAATCTAACAAAATTGAAAATGGTTCATCACACACAACCTAACCTATAAGATTTTAGTTACTCATAATTAAAATTACAATACCAATTGATACAAAGAGAGTAATATATGAATTCCCTTGAAGGATTGACCTCCAATGGTTTCACTACTCTCAAAATTACCCTTTGATATTGTAAAATCATGCTCCAAGTGCCAAAATTCATAACCCTTATATCAATGCAGAAATTCCCCTTAAAAAGGCTCGGAACGAGTAAGAACGCATCAGAAAAAGCCCGAAAAAAGTCATCATCGCGCGCATTATATATGTATTGCATGCGCGATGTAACTAGTACATCCTTATCGCACGCGCGATGTTGCACGATATTACGCGTGATTATTCTAGTAGTTGCACCAAAAAGCTCATTTGCTTTCACCTCAATTTTCACTAAGTCCAATTATTCCATTCTTAGTTATCTTTTCCTCATTCTTGGGTATTTATTGTTCCATTTTCCTCATCTTTCGCTTGTTTTTCTCTGATTCTTCGCCAAATTTCATGTAATGACGGACTATCATCACAACCCCAAAATTGAATTGTTACATGTCCTCAAGTAACTCACATGTAACTGCGCATTTCAACAAAAACTAAGTCGCACAATAACAATTGAACATCACCCTATATTATTTGTTACTCGGCCATTGTTCTAGATTCTAACTTCCATTTGACAAATTCAGAAAATGCCTTCAAACATTGACGAGTACTCAACATGTATCTCAGCTCACTTTAACTCATTCATTGGATAAAGTCGTCTCTCAGTCAACATGCAAAATAAATTATACTTTACTTGATCATGTTCTAATATAGTTCATCATAGAGGTCATAACACACACATAAGAGGCATTTTCATATTGTAACTTGGCTTATGTTCGGGTAGGATATTTGTAGGAAAATAGGTTTAAACCTCTTGAGTTAGGTGCCTACTTCTCCTTATATTCAACTACCCCTTTGTTTATGTTAGTTTTGCAGTTGTGGGTGTTGACATTAATTTTGGTAAAACTAACCTAACAACAACATGTTGGACAAGATGTTCTAACATGCTGAAGAACAAATTCTATAGCAGGTTTAGCAAGTTGTCTAATAAGTAGTCCTGACATGGTTGTTCAGGCATCAGTACAAATGTGGTTATAATACTTGGCAGATGCTGAGCCAATGTTGAAACATCTTCAACTATCATGACACTATTGTTGTTTTGTGATGACATAGCAGATGTCTTAACATATGTCTGTCAATTCTGGGCAACTTTGCAGAAAGTTGTGATTTGATTCTAGAGGATTTTTAGTAGGTGTTTGTTTATGTGATTAGTCTAGTTGGTGGCAAAAATCAAGGAGGAATTTTATGATTAACAGAAGTTGTTTTATTTCATATATTTGAAGATATTTTCATATTTTTAGGTTGTTTGTTTTGGAAAGATCTGATGTTTCTATTCCTGTGCATTTTGTTCAAGAGAGATTTGAAGATCAATTAGTTTTTAATGAAGATCAGATCTGTCTGATTTCATTACTTCGTCAGATCTGTAAGGATTTCATTGTCGTAGTCCATGAATATAATTCTCTACTTAAAATGGTGAAACCCTAATTGAAGGTTACAGAAATTAGAGATTTGAATAGTTGTGCACTCAGAGTTAGGGTTTCCTTGTGTTGTGTGTTATTGTGAGCCATTCTAACATCACCTAGATGTTGGAAATAGACTGATTTTATTGAGTTGTATGTTGTCCACTCTAAGATTTTAAGCATGAGTGTTTGTTCTTGATTTAAGCTTTTAAGCAAGATCAACTTTTTGTCTTGGAAGAGTGTTCTTCTTTCTTTGTAAGGTTTTGTTTGATTATCACAGTGTATGATTGAGGGGAGTGAGAGGGGGTTTTCTTATCTAAGAGTTCTTAAATAGAATTTGCATTGGGTAGTGATTAAGTGAATAATGTAAACTGGGATTGCTTAACTCTGAATTGATACTACTAATAGTGGATTTCCTTCCTGGCTTGGTAGCCCCCAGAGTAGGTGAGTTTGCACCGAACTGGGTTAACAATTTCTTGTGTTCATTTATTTTCTTCAACTATATTTGTATTCATGTCATTATGTTAAGTGCAGAGATCAGGTGTTCCGACATCTCATAGGACATCTGTAATTTGCTATACCAGAATTTCAATTGGTATCAAAGCAGACATCCTGCTCTATTTTTGGGTGACATCTAGGGACGATACTTTCTATTACAATGGACATGGAACTAGGGTTTGTCAACAGACCTCCTATTTTGGATGGCACTAATTATGATACCTGGAAAGCGTGTATGGTGATTTTTCTAAAAACTATTGATAGAAAAAGCTGGAAAACAATTATCAAAGGTTGGAAACACCCTGCTGATAAGGACAGGGGTGGAAAGGATACAACAGAATTGAAGCCAGAAAAAGACTGGTCTAAGGAAGAAGATGATTTTGCTCTTGGAAACTCTAGGGCCTTGATTGTCTTATTCAATGGAGTGGACAGGAACACTTTCAGATTGATAAATAATTCTACTGTTGCTAAAGATGAATGGGAGATTTTGAAGAATGCTCATGAAGGAACCTCTAAGGTGAAGATGTCAAGACTTCAACTTCTTACCACCAAGTTTGAGAACTTGAACATGAAGGATGATAAGAGCATTCATGATTTTCACATGAATATTCTTGATATTTCCGATACATCTAGTGCCTTGGGAGAGAAGATGTCATAGGAGAAGCTGCTTAGAAAGATTCTCAGGTCGTTAACTAAGAAGTTTGACATGAAGGTCACAACTATCGAAGAAGCTCAAGACATCAGAAACATGAAGGTGGAAGAGCTTGTTAGGTCACTTCAAACTTTTAAATTGGCTATCAATGAAAGATCTGGAAATAAGAACAAGAGCTTAGATTTTATCTCCAATACTAATAATGAAAAGGTTCAATGTGACATGGAGACTGATGAAGGAATTTATAATGAAATTGTGCTTCTTGGAAGGCAAGTAAATAAGGTGCCAAAGTGTATGGATAGGAAGTCAAGAACAGATGTTGCAAACATGTCATTCAACATTAGGGAGAACAATGATTTTCATAGATAAGCAAGAGTGGAGGAGAAAGACAATTAAGAAAAAACTCTCACAGATGTGATTCTGATGAAGGAACTACTGATGATAGAGAACTTACTTTTGATGAACTAGCTGCTTCCTACAGAGAACTGTGCCTCAGAAGTGCAAAAGTTTGTCAACAAGGGGAGAGAAAAAAATTATGATCCAGCTGAAGGCAGAAAAGGAAGAGCACATGGAAACTATCTCTAAGCTGGAAAATGAAGTGATTTTGCTGAACTCTGAACTCGACAGAATGTCTAAGTCTGTCATAATGTTGAACAGTGGCTTTGACACATTAGATGAAATTCTTCAGGTTGGAAAAGTGGCAGGAGATATGAATGGAATAGGATTTAATAACGGAAATGAACCTATTTTAGACTTCATTCATCCCAAACCTAAACCAAAGATGTTGAATCAAATGTATCAACATCATGACAGGAGTAAATTCAATCAAGTTGGAAAATTAAGTTGTGTTAATCAAGTTGTGATGAAGAAAGGAAAAGTGTCAGCAATAAATTTTGTTCAACCTAAAAGAAAACATGAACAAAAGATGTCAGGTCAAATGTCCCAACATCATAAAAGACATCAAAATGATTGCTTAGGAAGTAAGACCCAACAATGGAAATGTCATTATTGTGGAAGGTTTGGTCACATAAATCCCTACTGTTACAAACTGTATGGTTATCCAAAACAGTCAACACAACCTAGGAATAATCATAGTATGATTAAAACCAAAAAGGTGTGGAGACCTAAGGTTGTTGATAGTAAGAAATATTTGTCTGAAGATAAAGAGGAAATTGTTGATGAAAAGAACCATCAATCTACAAAGATGGTCAATGTTGATGATCTGAATACCAATGATGTGGTTTTTGTTACTAAGAAAAGTAAGGAAGCATTCTCAAGTGAGTCAGAGTATGATGTTGAACATAATGTCCATGATTTCATGCCTCTAGTAAAGAAGCAAGATGCAGTTGGGAAACAAATTTCTGCTTTTTTTAGTGTTTTTTCTGCTCTTGGTGATTGAATGTGTTCTGCTGCAGATTTACTTACTTTTGGTTGATTACCCTTAATGCATAGTTGCTTGGTTTGTTATATTATGGCCAAAAGGGGGGGGGGGAAGTAAGTAATAGTGTTCTTTGGTCGTTCCCTTGAGGGGGAATCTATTAATGGGGGGATTTTTTAACTATTTGATATAAAAGAAGATCTTTGTGAAAAGGTTGTCATGTTTTTTGCTGCTGACCTGATGTTAGCCTCTGATCTAGAAGAAGGGTTATTTGCTTAGTTTTGTCCAAAATATGCCAAAGGGGAAGATTGTTAGTTTTACAGTTGTGGGTGTTGACATTAATTTTGGTAAAACTAACCTGACAGCAACATGTAGGACAAAATGTTCTAACATGCTAAAGAACAAGTTCTATAGCAGGTTTAGCAAGTTGTCTAATAAGTAGTCCTGACATGGCTACTCAGACATCAGTACATATGTGGTTATAATACTTGGCAGATGCTGAGCCAAATCCTGAAACATCTTTAAATGTCATGACAGTATTGTTGTTTTGTGATGTCATAGCAGATGTCTTGACATTTGTCTGTCAGTTATGGGCAACTTTGCAAAATGTTGTGATTTGATTCTAGAGGATTTTTAGCAGGTGTTTATTTCTGTGATTAGTTTGATTGGTGGCAAAAATCAAGGAGGAATTTTAGAATTAACAGAAGTTGTTATGTTTCATATATTTGAATATATTTTCATATCTTTTAGGTTGTTTATTTTGGAAAGATTTGATGTTTCTATTCCTGTGCATTTTATTCAAAAAAGATTTGAAGATCAATCAGTTTTTAATGAAGATCAAATATGTCTGATTTCATTACTTCATCAGATATGTAAGGATTTCATTACCTTAGTCCATGAATATAGTTCTCTACTTAAAGTGGTGCAACCCTTATTGAAGGTAACAAAAATTAGAGATTTGCAAAGTTCTGCACTCAGAGTTAGGGTTTCCTTGTGTTGTGTGTTATTGTGAGCCATTCTAACATCACCTAGATGTTGGAATTGGACTGATTTTATTGAGATGTATGTTGTCCATTCTAACCTTTTAAGCGTGAGTGTTTGTTCTTGATTGAAGCTTTTAAGCAAGATCAAGTTTTTATCTTGGAAGAGTGTTCTTCTTTCTTTGTAAGGTTTTGTTTGATTATCACGGTGTGTGATTGAAAGGGAGTGAGAGGAAATTTCTTATCTAAGGGTTCTTGGATAGAAATTGCATTGGATAATGATTAAGTGAAGAGTGTAAATTGAGATTGTTTAACTCTGAATCGATACTACTAATAGTGGATTTCCTTCCTGGTTTGGTAGCCCCCGAAGTAGGTGGGTTTGCACCGAACTGGATTAACAATTTCTTGTGTTCATTTATTTTCTGCAACTATATTTGTGTTCATGTCATTGTGTTAAGTGCAGAGATCATGTGTTCTGATATCTCATGGGATATTTGTAATCTGCTATACCATAATTTCAGTTTATTCTTATCGGTACTAGAGACTTGGTTCTTATGTTTTTTTTCTCTTTTTTTTAAGAAACGTCCTTTTCACTTCTTATTTGCTCAAAAAAATGAAATTGTTGACCAATTATCTCCAATACCTCAATCTGAAACTTAGAACCTTGCTCACTTCCAATAACAGCCCCAAACTTAATCTTTTTCATAAACTTTAAGACTAAACTGCTACCTAACTCCAAAGAGAGGTTGGAAAAAAAGAATCTTTCAAGTCATATGGCTAAGAATTATAGGTTACGTCACTGAAATAAAGGTTAGACTCAAAGTGGTTAGCAAAAGGATATTCTTATTACTACAGGGTGGCTATAAAGGCTCAAAGTTATAAATAAATAATTTCCTCAATCTGTGTCAATAAACTAGATAACTTAATTGAAAATAGAGCAAACCATATAAAATAAAAATGCATGGATACACTCATAAAGAAATAAAAATGAGCTATGTAATTCATTTGGCTCAAACCTTACTAGATGAGGTATTTCAAGGTTGAGTACAATTCCTCTGATTCTTTTCTCTTCCCTTGCCTTTAAGTTGACAGTTTCTTTCATCATGATCAAGTCCCTCTTTTTTCCTCTTATTGGATCATTTGTTCAATGCTAAAGTTAGAACTTGTAAGTTTGAAAAAAAAACAGCTACCAACTTGTTTATTAAGAACACTTATAGATAATACAATGGGAGGGGAAAAACACTTGTAGTAATTATGAGTCTTCTCTTGGTACATAGTTTAAAATAAAAACAAAGATAAAATCTTTTAAAAATAAAATTAAACTACATGTCTTTTCACATATTTCCATTATGGAAAAGATCATGCATGTCGTTCATAGTGTTGTTGAAGTTGTTGTTCTGTTGAGACCATTCAGCGCGCATGTCATCTCTTTTCTTTGCTTGTTGTTGATCTTGGTTGATGAAGTAATTATCCATCTCTTCAGCTAATGCAAATTGAGCTCTTAAGCTTTGAGCCATCATATGTTATTCTTGTTGATTGTAGAAGTCTCTGAAACACTAGAGCGAATCTAGGTGGGTCAGCATACAGAGTGGGAGAAGCTTTTTCAATCCATCTTCTAACCCCCATGGTGTGAGCTTTCATCTTTCTTTGAAATTCTGAAGTCATGCGACCTTGCATTTGTTGTGGTTGATTTCCTATTGGTGTTTGGTTAAATTCTCCATCATTTCCGACTTGGTTGTCTTACTGATCATGTTATGCAGTTTCTCCTTGATGCATGTTTTCCAGCCTCCTTATAACTGAAGTGTTGAGGGGTGCCTTATGAATGATAGTCTCATCTTCGGGGTACTCGGGTACACCTGCTATCATACACAATTTATTTATAACACAAAAAACCTACAGGCTCGTTGTGCAACATTAGCCATATATTTATCATTTTCAGCAATTAGGCGTCCCAAATCAATAGGCTCACCCTCAAAAGAGATAAAAGACTTAAACATCGTTTCATAATCAATTGTGATTGATTAAATTAGGCTTCTAAGGTTTGCACAAAACAAGATGCCCATGCCCTAGGAATTTGGAAAAAGTCAGCGGTTTTGAGACGCAACATTAAACTAGGCTCTCCAACGCCCACTCTGCTCCCGGCCTACAAAAACGTTCAAATATTTATTAGCCTAATGCCTCATTCACAACCTTATATGTTTGCCTATAGTTCCTAAGGGCACATGCATGAGGATATTGTAAATTAAAAAGAGAACTAATAGAAGTAAGAGGATTTTTTATTTACTTACCTCGCATATACGAGTTGTAAGTGCCTATCGTGCCAAAAGCAACATTGGCGTAGAACTCTAGCCCTATAGGTTTGTTGGTTTCATGAGTTAAATTATTAAAGCTTAATCATCACTTTTGTTTAAGCATCTCGATCACCTCTTCAAAACCTTGTAAGTGTTTGTACGTGAAGGCCCTTTTTTCTCACAATGTGGTAGTCCACCATCTTGAGATATTTCTCAACATGAGCCTCAGATAAGAACTTATGGTTGGGGTTGTAACACCCTAAATATTTAGAATATTTATTTAATTGATTTATTATGAATATTCGCGATTTTAGTGAATTTTGGTGAAATATTTTGGTGTATGATGTGTTTATGTTGCATAAAGTAAGATTTGATGAGTTAAGGGATTAGCTGGAATTATTTTGATAATAACGAAAGTAAAATACTATTACTTATAATATTGTTAATATTTAAAATAAGAGAGAATCATTAAGGGTAAAATAGTTCTTTGTAAGAGGTTATATGATCACACGATTTTACATTAATTATTTAGCTTGGTTTCTATTAATTATATTATCGTTTTTTCATAATTTACAAGTTATTTCGCAAGTTGTTCAAGTGTTTTGCAAGTATTCTAATTCATGAGGCTTGTAGAAGAAAAGAACCAAAATAAGGAAGAAATGAAGGGTACAACAGAAGAAATAAAGCATATAACAGAAAAATAGGAATTCTGCACTTTGGAAGCATGATACTTGTAACAACACTAGGACGACCATCACACACTTGGTAAGTGGGACGACCGTCAGACACAAGTGACGTCCGTCACAGGTCATAAATAAGGAATTTCAAATGCGCCACTTAGTCAATCCTGTGAAGAGTACCATTGCGTATTTTTCTCCATCAACCCAAACTTCATTAGTTTAATGAAACCAATTTTTTCTCAAGCCCAACAAAGATTGTTCCTACATTTTTTCCCTGCACTTCGTTACTAAGAGGCTATAAATAGAAGCCAAAGTGATTATGCAAAGGGGAACCTACATTGAGATCTAATTTTTTTCTTTTCCGTTCAGAGCTTTTTCTTTAATTTTTCTGCATTGTTTTCCCTTCTGTTTCTATTTACCTTTACTGAATTAGTAATAGCTTCCCACATCGAGGAGCTATTACACTTTAATTAGTTTAAGCCACTGCCTTCAAGTTTTATTTTCCGCAAAGCCTACTGACTTGTGGAGGTTTGCTACGCCAATAATTTATTACTTTCTAGGGTTTTATCATATTAATAATTAATCGCCTTTATTTTTATTTGTCATGCCTTATGCCCCGATTTACTATCTTTATTTATTTATGCTTGTTCTAAATAACATGTCCGACTAAAGCACTTGATCGGTATGTAATTGATTTATCAGAATGGATTCGATAGGTCTAGGCTAAAATTATAAACAAACTTATTTTCTAGTTTCGATTTCTTAATATAAAATCAATTTTTATTACGAGAGTGAAAAGGTAACGAAGGTTACGATTAAGACCACAGAAGTGTGAGATTTTAACCAGATAGCTAAAATCGAACATTAATCTTAAATACAACGGAATCGCTTTAAAGTTAATTAGAACTTATAAGTTTTTAAAAAGTACTTTTAACTCAAATTGATACAGCAAGAGTGCTCAATCTAACTTAGGAGTATGGTTAGAGGCAGGACCACGAGAGTGTGAGGTGAAGACTTTTAAACTGATATTTTCTACAGAAATATATTTTGACTCATTTTTATAAGTCGACGATTTATTGAATCCATGATGGCATACTAGTTACGTACTGATATTCTATCATAATCCATTTTAATTTTAATTTCAAATTTCCTTTTAGTTCCACGTTTGGCTTAAACTAAAATATTATTCGCCTTAGCTAAACATAGTAACACATGATAGCATTAGTTTGATTATTAAGTCTCTATGGGATCGATATCTTTATTACTACATAGTTAGGTTGTATACTTGCAGTTTATTACGGGCGTCATGCTCTTGAACTGCATAATGCTTAGTTTTCTGCTATATGTTTTCATTTCTTCCTATTTTCTTTTATATTTTGCTTCTTTTTTTCTACAAGCCTCATGGATCAGAATACCTACAAAACAATTGAATAACTTGCGAAATAACTTGTAAAATCACGAAAAACAATAACATAATTAACAGAAACCAAGCTAAATAATCAATGTAAAAACGTGTTATCACCCTGCTGGCACGTTTCCTGGACAACCACAACTGAATCCAAAAGGACATGCAAACATGGTTATACTGAGAAATGGAAAAGAGTTAGAAGGACCTATTGATCCTAGATTCCAAAATCTGGCCATGTACCAAAAGTCTAATAAACATATTGAGAATAAAGATCAACCAAAGGAAAAGGAAGACAACGCACAAGAGGCCAAAGAAAAAGAAAACCCTTATATGCATCCACCACCATATAAACCACCCATTATGTATCCTCAACGATTAGCCAATTCCAAATCTATGGGACAATTTAAGAAATTTTTTAAAGATTCTGAAGTAATTAAACATCACAATACCCTTTATAAAAGTCATTACTCATATTCCCTCATATGCCAAATTTCTAAAAGAAATCTTATCCAATAAGAAAAAGATCGAGGAATACGAAACAGTTACACTTACTGTTGAGTGTAGCGCAATAATTCAAAACAATATGCCTCATAAGCTGAAGGATCCAGGAAGTTTCTTGATACCCCGTGTTATTGAAATGTTCGTCATAGAGAAAGCTCTATGCGATTTAGGAGCCAGTATAAGTGCAATGCCCTTATCAATATGCAAAGAGCTCGATATGGGAGAACTAAGACCGACCAAGATGTCAGTTCAATTAGCCGACCGCTCATTCAAGTATCCTATAGGTATACTATAGAATGTTCCAGTATGTATAGGTCAATTCTACATCCTCACTAATTTCATAATCACGGACATTAAATAAGATGCCACTACTCCTATTATATTAGGAAGACCATTCTTAACCATCGTCGGAGCTATCATAGATGTAAAGAAAGGTAGGCTGACATTCAAAGTGGGAAAAAAGAAGTTCGAATTCATCTTGACCCAATTCTTACAAGCGCCAACTATAGACGACACCTGTTATTTGCTAAATGTCATTGACGAATGCGTAAGAGAAATAAAGTTGGAACAAACTACCTACTCTGATATAATGAAAATCCAAACCCATCCGATCTTGGAAGATGATAATTGGCAAGAACCTTATTGAGACGATGGTCTAAGTGAATACTTAGCACTTATGCCCGACCATATGCCTTGCCCAAAGAAACCAGCTCTAGAACTCAAAGTATTACCCAATAATATGAGATACGAATTCCTAGACCCAGAACTTGAACGACCAGTGATAGTCGATGCATACTTAGGACAACTCGAAACCAATAAATTATTAGACGTCTTAAGAAAATATCTTATTGCGTTAGGCTACAACATTAATGACCTGAAAGGAATAAGTCCTTCTATCTGCATGCATCTCATTATGTTGGAGGAAGACTGCAAAATCTCTAGAGAACACCAGAGAAGGATCAACCCGATCCTATGCAATGTAGTCAAGGATGAAGTAAAAAAGTTACTAGATGCTGGAATCATATACCTAATCTCTGACAGTCAATGGGTTATCCTAGTATATGTCGTACAAAATAAGGGATGCATTACAATTATTAAGAAATTAAAAGGTGAGTCTATAACAGAGAGAATGGTGACCGGAAGTATAGTGTGCATCAATTACTGAAAAATGAACAAGGATACTCGGAAAGATCATTTTCCCTTACCGTTCATCGATCAAATGTTGGAGAGATTAGCTAAGCACTCCTATTTTTGCTACCTTTGAAGGTTATTCGGGATTCTTCCAAATTCCTATTCATCCCGATGACCAAGAAAATACTACCTTCACATGTCCCTACGGATAATTTGCATGCCGTCGAATGTCGTTTGGGTTATGCAACGCTCCCGCAACATTCCAACGATGTATGGTGTCGATTTTTGCTGACTTTATAGACGATATCATGGAAGTATTTATGGACGACTTTCCTGTTTTCGGAAAAAGTTTTGAGGGATGTTTGTCGAACCTAGAGATGGTACTAGAAAGATATGTTAAAGTGAACCTCGTACTTAATTGGAAAAATTGTCATTTCACGGTCAGACAAGGAATCGTGCTCAGACACGTGATATCCAATAAGGGAATTGAAGTTGACAAAGCCAAAATAGATGTTTTAAAGGACCTCAAACCTCCAAAGACCGTACGGGAAATACATAGTTTCTTTGGACACGCCGGTTTTTACCGATGATTTATTAAGGATTTCTCGAAAATCACAAAGTCGTTGACTGGTCTATTAATGATATACGTTGAGTTTATCTTCGACAAAAACCGTCTAAAAGCATTTGAAAAACTCAAAACAACCCTTATCACCACACCCATCATGCAACCACCTGACTGGAGACTACCGTTTGAAATCCTGTGTGATCCGAGTGATTACGTTGTAGGCGCAGTCTTATGACAAAGAAAGGATAAAAAGTTTCACGCAATTCATTACGCCAATAGAACTTTAGACCCTGCTCAAATGAACTACACCACTACAGAGAAAGAACTTCTAGTCGTTATGTTCGCTCTTAACAAATTTCGTTCCTACCTGGTAGGAGCTAAAATGATATCTACACATATCACGTCGCTATTAGATACCTTTTAAGTAAGAAGGATGCCAAACCTATACTATTTAGATGGATCCTATTACTACAAGAATTTGCTTTAGATATTACATATAAGAAAGGAACTAAAAATGTAGTAGCAGACCACTTACCACGAATGGAAGGTATTAAACCAGACCAAATGCATATCAATGACGATTTCCCTGATGAACGTCTAATAGCCCAGATAGAAAGTGAAATATCTTCCTTAACTCTAGACGAACCAAAACAAGGAGAAATAGTGGAAGAGATCTATACACATGCAACCCTGCCATGGTATGCTGACATAGTCAACTACTTAGTCGTCGAAGTACTTCCACCTGATCTAACATATCAACAAAAGAAGAAATTCTTTCACGATCTAAAACAATATTACTGGGATGAACCTTTGCTTTTTAAGCAAGGAGCCAATGGTATCTTCCGTCGATGTGTCCCCGAAGACGAAATAAAAAACATCATCTCTCAATGTCACTCTGCTCCATATGGTGGACATGCAAGTACTTCGAAGACTTGTGCTAAGATCCTGCAATCTGGCCTATTTTGGCCTAATCTTTAGAAAGATGTCCATGTCTCTTTATTAAAATGCGGTCAGTGCCAACACACTGGTAACATCTCTAGATGCGATGAGATGCCCAAAAGGGCATTTTGGAAGTAGAAGTCTTCGATGTATGGGGGATCGATTTCATCGGACCATTCCCATTTTCTCTTGGTAATAAATATATACTCGTTGTTGTCGGTTACGTTTCAAAATGGATTTAGGATGTAACCTCTCCAACAAATGACACACGAGTAATTATAAAGCTTTTCAAAAATGTGATCTTTGCTAGATTCAGTGTGCCGAGACTTGTCATAAGTGACAGAGGCTCCCATTTCATATCAAAGATCTTCGAACGACTACTATTAAAGTATGGAGTAAGACACCGTGTAAAAACACTATATCATCCACACACTAGTGGACAAGTTGAAGTATCAAATAGAGAGATTAAACAAATCCTAGAAAATACTGTTGCTACATCTAGGAAGGGTTGGTCAATCAAACTACACGAAGCTTTATGGGCTTACAGAACAGCTTTCAAAACGCCCATATGAACCACACCTTTCAAATTAGTCTATGGAAAATCTTGTCACCATCCGTTAGAAATAAAGCATAAAGCTTATTGGGCAATCAAAATCCTTAACTTCAATTATACTGACACAGGCGAAAAACGTATCTTAGATTTGCAAGAATTAGAAGAACTAAGATTGGACACTTATGAAAATGTCTACATATACAAGGAATGAACCAAAAGATGGCATGATAAGCGCATATCTAGGAAATAATTTAGTGTGGGAGACGTTGTACTTCTATTCAACTCAAGATTTAGGTTGTTCCCATGAAAATTACGATCTAGATGGTCCGGTCTTTTCGAAATAACTAAGGTCTTGTTAAGTGGCGCAATCGAAATAAAAAGTAAATCTAGTGCACCATTTATCGTAAATGGTAAATGTTTAAAACATTATTACTGCGTAGAAAATAAATATTTTTCGACAGGTCTAAAACTGGAAGAAATGCCTACAGAGACCTTAAGCTTACATGTCCTTTAAACTATGTAGAGCCCTGACATAAAATGAAGCGTTGTGTGGGAGGCAACCCACAAAATTCTTTTTGTTTTTGTTTTAATCATTTATTTTAATTGAGTTTTCGTTTCTTTTTCAAATTTCATTTTCAAATGCGGTAAATTCACCCAATTATGTGTTGATTGTTTTAATATGTGCTTATAGGATTTTAAAGTTTTTCTACCTTCCACCTTCTTCTATGATTTCATTATTCCTACTAACATTAGAGATGAATAACGAAGATAACATTACTGTGGAATTCAGAGACGGTGCCCAGTGGCACCATTACAAATTTTTATCCTAAAGGCCTGTAGCTTTAGCCAAATTCGCTTATAGATCTACCATGTCCCCTTTAGGCATAGGTGCTAGCATTGACTATATGTTTAACCAAAGGTGTTGGGAAGGTTTCACTACTAAGAAGTGTAACACCCTTTCTACCCCATCATGAAATAAGCAATTTTAAATCAAATATCAGAGTTCAACTCATCAAAGGGCATCACATTTACTTCAAAACTCAAAAGCCAAAACATCACATAGAGTCCTGTCCCGCAACACGGGTTCATAAAAACATCAAAATCTCATTTGTATTTCTTTTGAAACAATACGCAGCGGAAAACAATAATTCATAAACTCCTATTTAATAAAATAAAACTCATAAATCATCACAAATATCATTTTATCAAAATACTTAAACAAAATTCAGCATCTTAATTCAAATAAAACATAAACACTCAAAACGAGACCCATCCTGATGTCACTGGACATAGCAGGACTCCACTTCTAACTAACTCGATGACATACTATCTCTGAGCTAAGCACGCACCGCGCTAACCTTGATTATTTGCAGGATGGCATAATAGACCATCACCAGAAGGCAAGCAGGGTGAGTAAATTCACATTCCATTATATAATATAGAAAAAGGAATTTAAACAAAACTTTAACAATAAATCAATTACAGCTCATTTATACATTGCATCATCACTATCATAACATCATAGAAATATTCTTCATACTCATTTAATACACATAATCAATCACTTCTCATCATTACACAAAACACCCATTCATTCATGTTATGTCATGTAGAATGAAATGCGACCTCTTACTAATGCATGTGGTACCGAAACATCCTCGTGTAATGGACACTGGGCCATCAACCCTCCCCAAAAGGGAGCACATCATAAACGTCATATCACTTCAATCCACACAATGAGATTGAAGCTACCAATGGACCTAAGACCCTCATAAAACCAATGCCATGAATGCAAGATGCAATATACACATATCATCCTCAAAACATCATAAAATTGCATCCGCATTCATTATTGACAATCATCCCTCAAAACTCAATCATAATATTAAATACACACTCATAAGACATCATATAACACTCTCATCTTACCTCATATCTCTACATCATAAAATCATACATCCTAACTCAAAGAACATCAAATAAATCATAATTCGTTAATTAAATATTAACTTTACTCATATAAACTTCAAGGCGCATCAATTGACAGCTTCACATCACTCTAGCAACCTATAACATACTACCAAAAAAACAGTTTTTAAAAATAAAACATTTTTCCAAGATTTCCCAAGCTCGCTAAGCGAGACCTCACGCTCGCTAAGCGCCTACTTCCCTGACTCTTTTCACTAAGCGAGCTTCACGATTTCTGTAGAATTATTATGCGATTCAGCCTTCTCCCTTCTGCGATTAAACTCCTCCAAAACCCAAAAATCAGCAGCATTACACCAGAAAACCTCATTAACATCAACATTCATCCTAATAACATCATATACATCATCTACATCATTTATATTCATCTAATTCATCATAATATCATCATCAACAACACAAAATCATGAATTCAAAACCTAAACTACACCACAAAACCCCTAATTCTATTCCTACATTATATTATCGAAAATAAAATACTCCCCATACCTCAGTTCTGTAAGCTTTTCGATAACCTCTTCACAAATCTCTCAATCCTTCAAGCCCTGGCTTCTTCCCTCTTCTCCAGAGCTTTTTCCCAATTGTGTGATTGTCAAAATGATCATTCTTTCCAATTTTCCCTCTTTTTGTTACTCTTGCCCTTAGGACCTCTTTTAGTTTTTTCCCATAAAACCCTCACTTATCCTCAACCAAAAGACCATAATGCCTTCATCCTCTAATTCCTTTTATTTTATTTAATTAACTCTCAAATAATCCACTAAACCCCATATACTTAATTATTCTAATTATTATTAAAATATTAAGCTACCCCAAACTTCACAAAATATAAAGTAACCTCATAAACATCAAAATTCACAAGAAAACACATCAACATAATAAAAAACGACTTTGGGGTGTTACAACTCTCCCCCACTTAAGAATTTTCGTCCTCGAAAATGTACCTAAAGCAAACAACATCGGATACTACTCTTTCATCTGACCCTCTTGCTCCTAAGTCTGACTATCACCAGTTGGTCCACCCCACAATACCTTCACTAAGGAAAACTCTTTACCTCTTAATCGCTTCATTTATCTGCCATCAATTCGCACTGGAGAAACCTCTACAATCAAATTATCTCTTACCCGAACATCATCCATCTGAATCACGTGCGATGGATCTGCAATGTACTTCCTCAGCTGCGACACATGAAACACATCATGCAAATTCGCAAGTGACGGTGGTAATGCAATCTGATATGCCACATCTCTAACCCTTTGCGAAATCAGATACGGTCCAATGAAACGCGGAGTGAGCTCCCTGGACTTCAGAGCTCGCCTAACACCAGTCACTGGAGTAACCCTCAGGAACACATGATCTCCTTCTTGAAATTCAAGTGCTTTCCTCCTCTTATCATGATAACTCTTCTGACGACTTTGAGAAGTCTTCATCCTTTCCTGAATCATCTTAATCTTTTCTGACATCTCTTGCACAATCACAGGTCCGAGCACAACACTCTCGCCTGACTCATACCAACACAATGGAGTCTTACACCGCCTCCCATACAATGCTTCATACAGAGCCATACCAATGCTCACATGAAAACTATTGTTGTAAGTAAACTCAATCAAAGGTAAATGATCATCCCACACACCTTTATGATCCAATACATAAGCCATCAGCAAATCTTTTACGGATTGGATAATCCGTTCTGTCTGACCGTCCGTCTGTGGGTGGTAAGCAGAACTCATCCTCAACTTAGTTCCCAAAGCATCTTGCAAACTCTTCCAAAATCTAGATGTAAACCGTGGATCTCTATCTGACACAATACTTGATGGTATCCCATGCAAATTCACAATCTCCTCAATATACATCTCTGCTAGTCTCTACATAGAATGATTAATCTTCATCGGCAAGAAATGCGCTGACTTAGTTAATCGATCCACAATCACCCAAATGGAATCATTCACCTTCACTATCTTCGGCAAACCCGTCACAAAATCCATAGAAATAATATCATATTTCCATTATGGAATACTCAACGGTTGCATCATACCTAAAGGCTTTTGATGTTCAACCTTTGATTTCTGACAGACCAAACACACGTACACAAACTCCATAACATCCCTCTTCATACCCGACCACCAAAACAACTTTTGCAAATCATGATACATCTTAGTCGCACCAGGATGAATACTCAACCTACTTCGATGCCCATCCTCTAGAATACTTATTTTTAATTCTGGAATATCAAGAATACACACACGATCTCGAAACTTCATTATACCATTCTCATCTAAACGGAACTCTCCTACGTTACCTTGGTTAATCAGAGTCATCTGATTAACCAACTTTAAGTCTAATTGTTGTCCTAAACGGATCTCTTCCATAATATAATTAGTCAATTTCATCATACCTAGCTTCACGCTCTCAGACATAGTCTCACACAATAAACTTATGTCTCTGAATTGTTCAATCATCTCAAGCTCTTTCACCATCATTATTGACATGTGCAAAGTCTTTCTACTCTAGGCATCTGCGACTACATTAGCTTTACCAGGGTGGTAACTTAATTCAAAATCAAAATCCTTCAATATTCCCAACCATCTTCTCTGCCTCATTTTTAGTTCCTTCTGATCAAACAAGTATTTCAAACTCTTATGATCACTGAACACCTCAAACCTCGACCCAAACAAATAGTGTAACGCCCCGATTCGATATTTCAACAATTTTGTTGAGTCTTTTATTTTATTTGAGTGATAATTGTCTTGTTTGTGAAATTGACATGATAATATGATATGTTGATGTGTTGATGTGATATGTTGGTATGATATGTGATTTTACCGTTCTGTGATTTTTCGGGTAAAATTAGATTTGAGAGTATTTTAGACTTTTGCTAATTAGTGATAAGTTAGAAATTGTGTAGGATTATTATTTTGTGAGAAAATGATATTTAGTGGAAAAGAGAAGAAAATGAGTTAAGTGTAGAAATAGTTAGTAAGAGAGAAAATAGAAAGATAGAAAGAAAAAGATATAAGAGTGGAAAGAATAAAAAAGAGAGATAGAAAGAAAAAGAGGAGAAAGAAAAGGAAGATAAGAGAAAAGAAGAGAAAAGAGGGAAAAGTTGGAAATTCATCAAGATTGCTCCTAGGAATCGAAACAATCGGGTAAGGGTGATAAACATTGTTATCTTAATTTTGTATATGATTATGTATGTATGAGAATAATTGGGTTTCTATTTTGGTGAAATTTAGAGAGAATGAAATGTTAGGGTTATTGATGAAATTGTGAGAAATTAGTAGATTAATCGGTTAGAAGTTGTTATAATCGAAGAATGATGTTAAATACATGTTATTGATCGTGTTTATGGAGATTTATTTGAGTTTTGAGGGTTTTGGAATGACTGTTGCGCAGCTAGGAGGTTGTTGATATCGCAGCTCTCGCTCAACGAGCAAACCTCGCTCATCGAGCTTTCCAGAGATTTTCTCGCTCAGCGAGCGAGAAGGTCGCTCAGTGAGCCTGGAGGGTTTTGGGGAGTTTTGTGTTTTAATTCGTAACTTTAGTTTCGGTTATCCATTTTAGACGTTCTTTATATCGATTCAAATCCAAAAACGTGTAGAAAGTAATGATGCTAAGAGATGTAATTTTTATCCGAATTTTGCCCAACTTTTCCGATAAAACGTAAATGAGTTAATTATGGAAATGTGGGTTTGATGTGATGTTGTGGTCGTTTGGCAAATAAATACATTGCATGAATTGAATGTCAATGTATGCTAATTGAATGAGATGAATGCATAATTATGTTGTGAATAATGTATGCATTGTCAAGAATGTTGTGTGTCATTTTGCATGTTAAGCATAATGTATGCATTCTTGTGTTGTGGGATTCTTTGTGAATCCGTTGTAGCGTCGTGTGCTCATGTGGAGTGTGAGCGATGACTACAACACGATCGTGTGCCCATGTGGGGTGTGAGCAATCGGATTGTGTGCCCGTGTGGGGTGTGAGCAATCCATAAACATTGTGTGCCCGTGTGGGGTGTGAGCAATGGGTGATTTATTCACATTTATTGTGTGCCCATATGGGGTGTGAGCAATCCATAAACATTGTGTACCCATGTGGGGTGTGAGCAATGAGTGGACATCGTATGCCCGACGAGGAGTTACTCAGGTAACGAGCGATGGTTCCAATTAGTTTCTGAGTGAACTTGACGATGATTGAGTCGGTACCGTGTTGCATTTGCATAGAGTCGTGAGTCGGTCTCTATGATTTGCATTTATGATCTAAGTTGTGAATTGGTGATATAAACATGAATATATATATATATATATATATATATATATATATATATATATATATATATATATATACATATATATATATATATATACATATATATATATATATATATATGTTTATATGGAGATGAAAGTATGTATTGATGAAAACATACTTGAGTGTATATATATATATATATATATATATATATATATATATATATATATATATATGTGTGTGTGTGTGTGTGTGTGTGTGTGTGTTTATATACATTATAGTGTATATGTGTGAATAAACATGAATGGATATATGTTTATGTGAATTGTGCATAATAAATTGTGAATATATATATATATATATATATATATATATATATATATATATATATATATATATATATATATATATATATATATATATATACATTGTGATGTATATGGGTAATGAGAAATGATGTGTGGTGAGAGCATGTTTTTATGTGTATTTTATATGTTGAGATATATAATTATATGCAATGTTATTATGATAATGTTTCTCACCATTCTGCTATTTTATGATACTCTATGAGGCATTGCAGAGTAGGTTGTTGGAGGTCTTTTTGGTGAAGCGTGTCTTCATTTCTTTTGGTCGGTCGGCTCTGATATGTAGCACCGGGTAGTTAGGGTCAACTTGATGCCTTTTGTGATACATTTGTACATGAATTTTTGTGATGAATGTTTTATGCAAACATGAAATATTTGGTGAATCAAACTTGTTGATATATTTATATAAGTATATAAGTTTGATGTTGTTGATGTTAGTTTCCACTGTTATTTGAATCTATTGAATACAGGTGTAAAGATGAAATCCTTTTTGTTTGCAAGTTACCCCGTTTGTTGCATATCTTTGAATGAGCAGGTGTTGTATGTTTTAATTTCATTGTTGATGTGACATGCCTCTTTTATACCATGTTTCAAATATACTCTGATGAAATTTTTAATATGCGCCTAAATGATTTAATTGATTATTTGGGGGTATAGAAAGGGGGTGTTACATTAAGTGGTATCAGAGCCAGTATTTGAGTCAGTTGTGTATGTCTTATTGTTGTGATGGTTGAACTGCTTTTTACCATTGTTGTTGTTTTTGGGAATTATCAGAATATGGATGGTAGAAATGACAATGCAATTGTTGCTGCTTTGGAAGCAATGGCTAGGGCGGTGTGTTGCACCCCAAAATTTGCCCTCACCTAGTCAAGGCATTGTGTACCAAGGTGTCCCAAGAGGTTCAAAAGGTTCACAAGGTTCACAATTAGTCAGAAAGCTTGGACAATTCCCTCAGACAAAGCATCCTCCTAAGCAATGCATCCTAAACTATGGTTTTGGATTTCATCAGGCTAAATGGACTTCTAAGGCTTCAAGTGAGCTTCATAACATCTTATATGTCTTCAATAATCCCTATGTCAAGTTTCAAGGCTTTCCCAAAAGGTTTGCTCAGTCAGATGATCAGATATGCAAAAATCAGTCAAAGTGGTTAAAAAGTCAAACTGAGGTCTATTGTGGTCAAACCAAGTCAAACTTCATGATTTTTTTGCCAACATCAAGTCTATGAAGTATAATTCATCATTTGATCAAGGTTTGATCATGATTCATCAAGGAGATTTCAGATCATCAAGAATCAAGAGTTTCTAAATTAGGGTTTTCACAGGAAAAGTCAACTGAACTTTGACCAGCCATAACGTTCACATGCTTCATCAAAAATTTCCCATCCAAAGCTCATTTTGAAGGAAATTTAATTCTCTACAACTTTGTGTCTCACAAACCAAGTCTGAAAATGCTTCATTTGGAAGGTATGAGCTAAGACATTATAGGTCATTTTAAAAGTCAACAAAAAGTCAACATCTTCCAAAGGGCGTAACTTGAAAATGATAAAAGATATGGATATGAGACAAATGAGGTTGGTTAGAGGACTCTCTAAGCTTTCCAAAATGTCCAAGATCACCCTCATAGCCTTAAAATTGAGGGAGATATGCCTTTGCAAAATTGGGAAATTTTTTAGATGCAAATGGGGCGTAAAACCAAATTTTTCCAAATGGGCTTGCAATGTTGTGACCCAATCCATACATAGACCTCAAGCACGACCCAATGGCAAGCCATTCTGATTTTTTTTATTTGATATTTATTTGAATTTTATTCATTTTAATTCAAATTAAATCAAAATAAAATTTAAAAATCAATATTTGGACATGATTCTTCTTCTTGAAAATCTTAAAAATCATTTAAAGTTGATTGAAATCATAAAAATTCGTGCTAGCTTGATTTGGAAAGGTTGGATGAGATATTTTTCAATATTTGAAAAGATGAAACTTCATGATCAAGTAACCATTACAAAGCCCAAAAATCCAGGATATTTTGACCTAGTTGCCTTCCATACAAATACACAAACTTAACACAAGCATGAGGACACGAATTGCTGCCTCCAAGAACAAAAACCAAACTTCAAAAATTTCAAGAAAAATTCACAATCGGATTCTTTGGTAGAGGTAGTTTCAATGCATTCTAAGCACAACAATCTCTTCCATGATGTTCATTGAACGTATCTCAATCATCATTCACATCCAAAACATGCTAAATTGCTTAAACCGAATCTCTTTTGTTCTTGGTTTTGAAATTTTCGATTCTCACTATTTATGCATTGCACACTAATTTTGTTTGTTGATTCATGATTAGTTGAAGCTTGTGATGGATTCTGGGCAAAAATCTTGGAGAATCCGTGGCTAAATCGTTAGATGCCATTTTAGGGTTTATACCTTCCAGTTTAGGGTTTTCCAATTCAAGGACTATTAACTTATTTTGAAACCATAGATCAATTCAGTGAAGTGTATGGATCATGTTTGTGTTAATAATTTGATAAAATCATGTGTATTTGTCCATGTATGAATTTCGCAGGTTCAAGAACACAGAAGAATTCGCAGGAAAACCCCTAGGTAAATTCGCAGGAAAACCTGCGAATCCTGAGGAAGAAGATGATGAAGTTGGCGCGAATGTGATATTTGAAATTTGTTTTGTTTATATAATATATTGTTTCTATTTGTTTATCACATACGCATGCCTGGTCCAGTGGTTGTGAGGCGCGTTTTGAAGCAGTTGGCTTCTTGCTGGTAATGGGGAGGTCACGGGTTCAAATCCAGGCCTCCCCCATTTTTTTAAACCTTGTTTTTATTTTATTTTCTTTTATTAATTATGTAATTATATGAATTATATTATCTAATTAACCCTAATTTTCTTAACCCTAATTTTATTAACCCTAAAAATTAATTTATTTTTATAAACCCTAATTAATGTATTAATCTTTATTTTTATTAATATGTAAATAACTTAATATTTTGTTTATTATTATTAAATTAATTATATTTTCTTAATTAATCTCTAAACTTTTTCTAATACTTGTTTAACCTAAAAAATAATATTTTCTCTCTAATCTTTATTTTGATTTCTTTATTTATTATTATAATCATTATTATTATTTTATTATTGCTAATATTTTGTGGTTTATTTATTATTGTTATTCTTATTTATCATTATTATTTTTATGTGATTATTATGTAATTGCCAAAGCATTGTAATAATTTTAGGTTTATTTTCCATCTTTATTTTGTAAATATATTTATTGTATGGTTAGTAATTTAGGGTGCGTATAACATGTTTGTAATTAAAATTAACTTAGAAAATTAATTTAAAAAAGATAAATATCTGAAAACCACATTCACACACGTAAGTCGATCTAAGATCGCCATCTTGCACTTCCTAGGGTTGCCTCTCAGTTGCCTAATTCAAAAGGTCAAGTAGGGTGTCTTAGGCAAGTCCCTTCATGAATATCATCAAGTCCCTATAGTTTTAAAGATCAAGTCCCTTCGAGGTTGCCTATGATAAATGATCTTGTCCCTTCGAATAAAAGATGATAAGTCCCTACGAATTGCTAAAGACACCCTACAGTTGCCTATATCCAGATGACCCTACACATGTCCCTTAATACATCCAAGGTAATGACTACTTATTCCTTAATAATAGGGACAGGCTTACCCTTGAAAGAATATACGAGAACATGAAAGACTTAATCTAGGGTAGGTTTCTCTTAAGTTACTTGCTCACATTTCAAAATACTCTTTACACCCCACTTTTCAAACAATTTTCAAAAACAAGGCTTTGTATACATCCATACGAGGATCGTTACAAAGTACTTAGAAAGTTTCTAATCACACACTACACCTTTTCAAAACAATTTAAAGTGAGATAAGTAACTAAGAGCCCATGGATAACCATGGATATAAAGGGTGCTAACACCTTCCCTTTATATAACCTACCCCCCGAACCTAAGTCTTTTAAAATAGGTTTTTCCAGTTCTTTTATGTCCTTTCCACTTGGATAAAATAAAAGTCGGTGGCGACTCTTGCTATCCGCAACATTTATAGAAAGTCAGTTCTCCCACCGTGTTACACGGTGCAAGGAGCGCCGAATGTGAATGCCAATGATGAGTTCAGGAAGAATCAACCACCGGTCTTCAAAGGAAGATTTGATCCCGATGGTGCTCAGAATTAGTTGAAGGAGATTGAGAGAATCTTCAGAGACATGGTTTATGCTGAAGAGAGTAAGGTGAGGCTTGGTTCTCACATGCTTAAGGAAGAAGCTGATGATTGGTGGGTCGGTAGAAGTCAAGCTCTTGAGGAAGATGATGAAGAGATAACTTGAGAATTTTTTCGTACTGAGTTCTTAGGGAAGTATTACCCTGAGAGTGTGAAGGGGAAGAAGGAGATGGAATTTCTTGAACTGAAGCAAGGTAGTATGTCAGTGGTGGACTATACTGCTAAGTTTGTGTAGTTAGTTCAGTTTCATCCTCATTATGCTGCGGCGACTGCTGAGTTTTCAAAGTGTATTAAGTATGAGAATGGTTTGCATCCTGAGATTAAGCAAGCTTTGGGATATCAGAGAATAAGAAGGTTTTCGGATTTAACGGAATGTTGTAGAATTTTTGAGGAAGATAACAAAGCTCGTTCTACACATTACAAGAGTTTGAATGAGAGGAAAGGAAAGCAACAAGTTAGAAGTGGACTTTATGTGACACCCGCTGATAAGGGAAAACATAGGGGAAACTTTGATAAGAGATCTGGTGGAGGGAGTTCTGCTCCCGTTAAGTGTTACAAGTGTGGCGATTTAGGCCATAAGTCTTTTGAGTGTGGGAAAAACATAGTGAAATGTTCAAATTGTGGAGGCCTTGGACATGCTACTACCGAGTGTAGAAGGAATGCCGTGAAGTGCTTCAATTGTGGAGAAGTGGGTCACATTAGTACTAAGTGTACTAAGCCGAAGCAAGCTCAGGCAGGCAGAAAGGTGTTTGCATTAGCAGAGAAGGACACTACTAGTGCAGACCGTTTGATTAAAGGTACATGCTTTATTAATAGTACGCCTTTAGTTACTATTATTGATACGGGAGCGACTCATTCGTTTATTTCTCTTGAGTGCGCTAAGTGTTTGGATTTGTTTTTGACTTCTTGGGTTGGTGAGATGGTTATTGAGACTCCTGCTTCAGGGTCGGTAACTACTTCTTTGGTGTGTGTAAGTTGTTCTTTGACCATGTATGGTAAAGATTTTGTTATGGATTTAGTTTGTTTGCCGTTGGAGGGTTTTGACGTAATCTTGGGTATGAATTGGTTGCAATTCAATCGAGTTCATATAGATTGCTATCATAAGTTAGTAAGGTTTCCTTCTTTGGATAATGATGAGGAATAAAGTTTCCTATCCACGAAAGAGTTGAAGAAACTTTTTGTGGACGAAGCTCAATTGTTTGGTTTGTTTGCATCGTTGACAGTGGAGAGCGAAGTGGAGCTCAATGTGTTTCCAGTGGTGTGTGATTTTCCAGAAGTGTTTCCGGAGGATATTAAGGATGTACCGCAGGAAAGAGAAGTTGAGTTTTCTATTGATCTAGTTCTGGGTACTAGACCGATTTCGATGGTATCATATCGTATGTCAGCTTCAGAGTTGGTAGAATTGAAGAAGAAATTAAATGAATTGTTGGACAAGAGATTTGTTAGGCCGAGTGTTTCTCCTTGGGGTGCTCCGGTATTGTTGGTAAAGAAGCAGGATGGAAGTATGCGGTTATGCATTGATTATCGACAGTTGAACAAGGTGACAATTAAGAATAATTATTCGCTTCTGAGGATCAATGATTTGATGGACCAATTGGTTGGTGTGGGTGTTTTTAGTAAGATCGATTTGAGATCAGGATATCACCAGATTTGTGTGAAAGAGGAGGATATTCAAAAGACGGCTTTTAGAACACGGTATGGTCAATACGAGTATTCCGTGATGCCATTCGGAGTTTCTAATGCGCCAGGTGTGTTTATGGAATACATGAATCGTATTTTTCATGAACAGTTGGATCGTTTTGTGATTGTTTTCATCGACGACATTTTGATTTATTCTAAGTCTCAAGAAGAGCATGAAAAGCATTTAAGGATTGTGTTACAGATTTTAAAAGGGAAGCAATTGTATGTTAAGTTGTCAAAGTGTGAGTTTTGGTTGTCGAAGGTGACTTTTCTTGGTCATGTTATTTCCGATGGTGGTATTAGTGTTGATCCATCCAAGGTTGATGCGGTAATGCAATGGGAAGTTCCTAGATCGATTACAGAGATTCGAAGCTTTTTAGGCTTGGCGGGTTATTATCGGAGGTTTATTGAAGGATTTTCAAAGTTGGCACTTCCGTTAACACAGTTGACTTGTAAGGGAAAGGCTTTCATTTGGGATATTCATTGTGATAAGAGTTTCATGGAACTTAAAAGAAGGTTGACAACGACTCCGATTTTGATTTTTCTAAATCTGACGGAACCATTTGTGGTGTTTTGTGATGCTTCATTGTTTGGGTTAGGTGGTGTTTTGATGCAAGAGTGAAAAGTTGTGGCTTATGCTTCAAGACAATTGAGAGTGCATGAAAAGAATTATCCTACGCATGATTTGGAATTAGCATTCGTGGTGTTTGTTTTGAGAATTTGGAGGCATTATCTTTATGGTGAAAAATTTGAAGTTTTTAGTGATCACAAGAGTTTGAAATATTTATTTATCAAAAGGAATTGAACATGAGACAAAGGAGGTGGTTAGAGCTTTTGAAGGATTATGATTTTGGTTTTAATTACCATTCGGGTAAGGAAAATATGGTGGCCGATGCTTTGAGTCGTAAGTTGTTACATATGTCTGCATTGATGATAAGAGAATGGGAACTTTTGGAGGATTTTAGAGACTTGAGTTTGGTTTGTTAGATGACACCGAGAAGTGTGTGACTTGGTATGCTACATGTTACGAATGATTTTCTTGCAATTGAGTGTGAAAAGAAAAAGTTAGATTTGAAATTTGTCGATTTAATGATGAATGAGAATGAGGATTTCAAGGTTGATAATTTTGGAGTTTTGAGATTCCGTGGTCGTATTTGTATTCCCAATGATGTGGAGTTGAAAAAGACGATATCGGAAAAGGGACACCGAAGTAATCTAAGTATTCATCCGGGAGCGAATAAGATGTATCAAGATTTGAAGAAGATCTTTTGGTGGTCCGGATTGAAGAGAGATTTAGCTCATTTTGTTTATGTGTGTTTGACTTGTTAGAAGTCTAAGGTGGAACATTAGAAGCCTAGTGGTTTGATGCAACCGTTGGATATTTCGGAATGGAAATTGGATAGTATACCGATGGATTTTGTTACGGGATTGCTGAATATGCAAAGAGGTCATAATACTATTTGGGTGATTGTGGATAGACTTACTAAATCTGCTCACTTTATTCTGATTGATATTAGTTATCCTTTGGAGAAGTTAGCCGAGATTTATGTTTCTGTGGTTGTGAAGTTGCATGAAGTTCCTAAGAGTATTGTATCAGATAGAGATCCTAGATTTACATCGAGGTTTTGGGAAAGTTTGCAAAAGGCTTTGGGTTCTAAGCTAAGATTGAGTTCGGCTTACCATCCGCAAACGGACGGTCAAACCGAGAGGACAATTCAATCGTTGGAGGATTTGTTGCGTGCTTGTATGCTAGAGCAAGGTGGTGTTTGGGATAGTTATTTTGCATTGATTGAGTTCACCTACAATAACAGTTTTCATTTGAGTATTGGTATGGAACCATTTGAGGCTTTGTATGGTTGGAGATGTCGAACACCTTTGTGTTGGCATGAAACCGAAGAGAGAGCGGTAGTTGGACCGGAGATGGTACAACAAACGACGGAAAAGGTGAAGTTTATTCGGGAGAAGATGAGAGCTTCTCAAAGTAGACAAAAGAGTTATCATGACAAGAGGAGGAAAAATATTGAGTTTCAAGAAGGCGATCGTGTGTTTTTGAGAGTTACACCGGTCATGGGTGTGGGTCATGCTTTGAAGTCGAAGAAGTTGACTTCTTGTTTTATTGGTCCGTATCAGATTACTGCACGAGTTGGTGTTGTGGTTTACCGTGTGGCGTTGCCTCCGAATCTTTTGAATTTGCATGATGTGTTCCATGTTTCGCAACTTCGGAAGTATATTCCGGATCCGTCACATGTTATTCCTATGGACGAGGTTGAAGTAAGAGATAACCTTATAGTGGAAGCTTTGCCGATTAAGATTTTGGACCGTGAAATTAAGAATCTAAGAGGCAAGGATATTGCGCTCGTGAAAGTAGCATGAGGAGGCACTTCGGAAGGCAATATGACTTGGGAATTAGAGAGTCGGATGCGAGAGTCGTATCCGGAGTTGTTTGAATCAGGTAATATTTTCGAGGACGGATATTTCTAAAGTAGGGGAGAGTTGTAACGCCCCGATTCGATATTTCCCCAATTTTGTTGAGTCTTTTATTTTATTTGAGTGATAATTGTCTTGTTTGTGAAATTGACATGATAATATGATATGTTGATGTGTTAATGTGATATGTTGGTAAGATATGTGATTTTAATGTTCTGTGATTTTTCGGGTAAAATTATATTGGAGGGTATTTTAGACTTTTGCTAATTAGTGATAAGTTAGAAATTGTGTTGGATTATTATTTTGTGAGAAAATGATATTTAGTGAAAAAGAGAAGAAAATGAGTTAAGTGTAGAAATAGTTAGTAAGAGAGAAAATAGAAAGATAGAAAGAAAAAGATATAAGAGTGGAAAGAATAGAAAAAAGAGATAGAAAGAAAAAGAGGATAAAGAAAAGGAAGATAAGAGAAAAGAGGGAAAAGTTGGAAATTCATCAAGATTACTCCTAGGAATCGAAAAAATCGGGTAAGGGTGATAAACATTGTTATCTTAATCTTGTATGTGATTATGTATGTATGAGAATGATTGGGTTTTTATTATGGTGAAGTTTAGAGAGAATGAAATGTTAGGGTTTTTGATGAAATTGTGATAAATTAGTAGATTAATCGGTTAGAAGTTGTTATAATCGAAGTATGATGTTAAATACATGTTATTAATCATGTTTATGGAGATTTATTTGAGTTTAAAGGGTTTTGGAACGAATGTTGTGCAACTGGGAGGTTGCTGATATCGCAGCTCTCGCTCAGCGAGCAAACCTCGCTCAACGAGCTTTCCAGAGATTTTCTCGCTCAGCGAGCCTGGAGGGTTTTTGGGAGTTTTGTGTTTTAATTCGTAACTTTAGTTTCGGTTATCCGTTTTAGGCGTTCTTTATATCGATCAGAAGCCAAAAACGTGTAGAAAGTAATGATGCTAAGAGATGTAATTTGTAGCCGACTTTTGCCCGGCTTTTCTGATAAAACGTAAATGATTTAATTATGGAAATGTGGGTTTGATATGATGTTGTGGCCGTTTGGCAAATGAATACATTGCGTGAATTGAATGTCAATGTATTCTAATTGAATGAGATGAGTGCATAATTATGTTGTGAATAATGTATGCATTTTCAAGAATGTTGTGTCATTTTGCATGTGAAGCATAATGTATGCATTCTTGTGTTGTGGGATTCTTTGTGAATCCGTTGTAGCATCGTGTGCTCATGTGGATTGTGAGCGATGACTACAACACGATTGTGTGCCCATGTGGGGTGTGAGCGATCGGATTGTGTTCCCGTGTGGGATGTGAGCAATCCATAAACATTGTATGCCTGTGTGGGGTGTGAGCAATGGATGATTTATTCACATTGATTGTGTGTCCGTGTGGTGTGTGAGCAATCGGATTGTGTGCCCGTGTGGGGTGTGATAAATCCATAAACATTGTGTGCCCATGTGGGGTGTGAGCAATGGGTGAACATCGTATGCCCGACGGGGAGTTACTTAGGTAATGAACTATGGTTCCAATTAGTTCCTGAGTGAACTTGACGATGATTGAGTCGGTACCGCATTGCATTTGCATAGAGTCGTGAGTCGGTCTCTATGATTTGCATTTATCATCTAAATTGTGAATTGGTGATATAAACATGAATATATATATATATATATATATATATATGGAGATGAAAGTATGTATTGATGAAAACATACTTGAGTGTATATTTATGTGTGGATATATATATATATATATATATATATATATATATATATATATATATGTGTGTGTGTGTGTGTGTGTGTGTGTGTGTGTGTGTGTGTGTGTGTGTGTGTGTGTGTTTATATACATTATAGTGTATATGTGTGAATAAACATGAATGAATATATGTTTATATGAATTGTGCATAATGAATGTGCTAGTGTGAATATATATATATATATATATATATATATATATATATATATATATATATATATATATATATATATATATATATATATATATATATATATACATTGTGATGTATATGGGTAATGAGAAATGATGTGTGGTGAGAACATGTTTTTATGTGTATTTTATATGTTGAAATATATGATTATATGCAATATTATTATGATAATGTTTCTCACCCTTCTGTTGTTTTATGATGCTCTATGAGGCATTGCAGAGTAGGTTGTTGGAGGTCTTTTTGGTGAAGCGTGTCTTCATTTCTTTTGGTCGGTCGACTCTGATATGTAGCACCAGGTAGCTAGGGTCGGCTTGATGCCTTTTGTGATACATTTGTACATGAATTTTGGTGATGATTGTTTTATGTTAATATGAAATATTTGGTGAATCAAACTTGTTGATATATTTATATAAGTATATAAGTTTGATGTTGTTGATGTTAGTTTTCGCTGTTATTTGAATCTATTGAATACGGGTGTAAGGATGAAATCCTTTTTGTTTGCAAGTTACCCCGTTTGTTGCATATCTTTGATGTGACATGCCTATTTTATACCATGTTTCAAATATACTCTGATGAAATTTTTAATATGTGCATAAATGATTTAATTGATTATTTGGGGGTATAGAAAAGGGGTGTTACAAATAGTGCCTCCAAATCTTTAACACAAAAACCACGACTGCTAATTCTAAGTCATGGGTATGATAGTTCCTCTCATGAACACGTAATTTTCTAGAAGCATAAGCAACTAATTGACCATTCTGCATCAAAACACCACGAGGACCCATCTTAGAAGCATCACAGTACACCACAAAAGATTCGCTCGGATTCGGAAAAATTAAAACTGGGGAGATAGTTAACCTCTTCTTTAGCTCAACAAAACTCTTCTCGTAAGCAACATCCCATACATAAGCTTGACCCTTTCGAGTCAATTGCGTTTGTGACAATGTCAACTTAGAAAAACCTTCTATGAACTTCCGGTAATAACCGGCCAAACCAAGAAAACTTCTAATCTCCATAGCAGACTTCGGAGTTTCCCAATTTAACACAGTATCAATCTTCTAAGGATCCACATAAATTCCTCCACTAGAAATCACATGGCCAAGGAAACTCACTTCACTCAACCAGAACTCACACTTCGACAACTTAGCATAAAGTTTCTTCTCTCTCAACACCTGCAATACAATCCTCAGGTGTCCTTCACGTTCCTCTTCTGACTTCGAATAAATCAGGATATCATCAATAAAAACCACTACAAACTTATCCAAATACTCATGAAAAGTCCGGTTCATATATTCCATGAATACACCAGGTGCATTGGATACACCAAAAGGTATCACCGTATATTCATAACGACCATACCTCGTCCGGAAAGATGTCTTCGAAATATCATCTACTTTAACTTGAATCTGATGATAACCCGACCTCAAATCAATCTTGCTAAAAATATAAGCCCCCACTAACTGATCCATCAAATCATCAATCCTCGGAAGTGGATATTTATTCTTAATAGTCACCTTATTCAATTGTCGATAATCGACGCACAACCTCATACTACCATCCTTCTTCTTAACCAATAACACAGGAGCACCCCACAGAGAAACACTTAGACGGACAAATTTCTTCTTAAGAAGTTCTTCAAGTTGTTTCTTCAAATCACTCAATTCAGAAGCTGACATCCTATAAGGGGCCATCGACACTGGACTAGTACTAGGTACTAAATCCACAGAAAACTCTACTTCACGCTCCGGCGGTAAATCACTAATGTCATCCGGAAACACATCAAGAAACTCTCAGAAAACATGTAATTCAACACTCACCTGTTTACGGTTAACTTGTAATGCCGCAAACAAATCAAAAATCTGGGCTTCATCTGCTAGAAGTTCATCCACTTGCTTCGCAGATAGGAACATCATTTCCCCGCAATCACTCAACTCTGGAAACTCTACCGTCTTTGCATAGAAGTTGATATGCACAAAGTTAAATTTCAACCAATTCATTCCCAATACAACATCCATATGGCACAAAGGCAAACACACTAAATCCATCAAGAAATCCTTACCATAAATTGTCAAAGGACACTTCAAACACATACGGTCAGTTGTAATTGAACTGTCAGCAGGCATTTCAATCAACATATTATCATTCATAACAGTCAAAGGCAAATTCAACTTGGTCGTGCACTCAATCGAAATAAACAAGTGAGTAGCTCCAGTATCAATTATAGCAACCAAATAAACATCATTAATAAAACAAGTACCTCTATCATGTTGTCTTTCTTCTGAGCATCTGATCCACTAAAGGAAAATACTCTACCAGTAGTCTGAGCCGCAGTAACAACCTTCTTTGAGTACTGATATGTCCTTCTTCGTTGCAATTAATACAAGTTGGTTCAACACTTGTACACTCATTCTTCATATGGCCCTTCTTTCCACATTTATAACATCTTATTACAGTAGCAGTGCATACATCAAATTTGTGACCTACTTCACCACACTTATAGCACTTGAGAGGAGTATAACATGCTTCCACACTTGGCTTCTTACCATCATTACCCTCCTGCTTCCCTTTCTCATTCGGAGTCGCATAAGTTTTCTCTCTTCTCACTAACCTGCTTATAGTGAGCAGATCGAGCTCGACTATCCTCATGATATATTCTACACTTATGACTTATCCACAAGTTCAACATAAATGCGGATCTACTGGCAACCAATCGCTTGTTTAATTTCTGGTCCCAGCCCATTCTCAAACTTCAAACACTTGGACAACTCAACATCATCACGGTTGTATTAATGACAGAACTTCACCAACCTCTCGAACTTGGCAGCATACTCTGCCACCGTCATGTTCCCCTGCTTCAATTCTAAGAACTCTACCTCTTTCCTTACACGAGCATCTTCAGGAAAATACTTACTCAGAAATTCTCTCCTTAACACATTCCAAGTTATCGCAGCCCCAATCCCTTCCAATCTCTGACGGGTATTATCCTACCAATCCCCATCTTCCTCATTCATCATATGGGTGCGAACTGCATCTTCTGAGCATCGGAGCACGCCATAGTCCTGAAAATCTTCTCAATTGCCTTCAGCCACTTATGTACGTTCTCCGGTTCATGAGAACCCTCGAACTTAGCCGGGTTATTCCTCTGAAAAACCTTCAAAGCATGAAACTCGTCCTGAACGTTGTTCTGCGCCGTAGCATAAGCAAATGCAGCTACCACATCCACAAGAACATGATTCAAAGTCATTCTACAAATCACCAACAACATCAGAAAACAACTCATTCCTCAAAACACTCAAACTCAATAACCGACACGACTAACAACGACAAGATCGTCAGACATACCGACCTGCTCTGATACCACTAATGTAACACCCTTTCTAACCCATCACGAAATAAGAAATTTTAAATCAAATATCAGAGTTCAACTCATCAAAGGGCATCACATTTACTTAAGAACTCAAAAGCCAAAACATCACATAGAGTTTTGTCCCGCAACACAGGTTCATAAAAACATCAAAATCTTATTTGTGTTTCTTTTGAAATAATACGTAGAGGAAAACAATAATTCATAAACTCCTCTTTAATAAAATAAAACTCATAAATCATCACAAATATCATTTTATAAAAATACTTAAACAAAATTCAGCATCTTAATTCAAATAAAACATAAACACTCAAAACGAGACCCACCCCGATGTTAATGGACACATAGCAGGACTCCACTTCTAACTAACTCGACGACTCACTATCTCTGAGCTAAGCACGCATCGCGCTAACCTTGATTATCTACAGGATGACATAATAGACCATCACCAGAAGGCAGACAAGGTGAGTAAATTCACATTTCATAATATAATATAGAAACAAGAATTTAAACAAAACTTCAACAATAAATCAATTACAGCTCATTTATACATTGCATCATCACTATCATAACATCATAGAAATATTCTTCATACTCATTTAATACACATAACCAATCACTTCTCATCATTACATAAAACACCTATGCATTCATGCTATGTCATTTAAAATGAAATGCGACCTCTTACTAATGCATGTGGTACCGAAACATCCTCATGTAATGGACACTGGGCCATCAACCCTCCCCAAAAGGGAGCACATCATAAACGTCATATCACTTCAATCCACACAATGGTATTGGAGCTACCAATGGACCGAAGTCCCCTCATAAAATCAATACCATGAATGCAAGATGCAATATACACATATCATCCTCAAAACATCATAAAATTGCATCCACATTCATTATTAACAATCATCCCTCAAAACTCAATCATAACATCAAATACATACTCATAAGACATCATATACACTCTCATCTTACCTTATATCTCTACATTATAAAATCATACATCCTAACTCAAAGAACATCAAATAAATCATAATTCGTTAATTAAATATTAATTCTACTCATATAGACTTCAAGGTGCATCAATTGACAACTTCACATCACTCTAGCAACCTATAACATACTACCAAAAAAATAGTTTTTAAAAATAAAACATTTTCCCAAGATTTCCCAGGCTCGCTAAGCGAGACATCACGCTCGCTAAGCGCCTACTTCCCTGACTCTTTTCGCTAAGCGAGCTTCGCGATTTCTGCAGAATTTTTCTGCGATTCGGCCTTCTCCCTTCTGCGATTAAACTCCCCTAAAACCCAAAAATTAGCAGCATTACACCAGAAAACCTCATTAACATCAACATTCATCCTAATAACATCATATACATCATCAGCATCATTTATATTCATCTAATTCATCATAATATCATCATCAACAACACAAAATCATGAATTCAAAACCTAAACTACACCACAAAACCCCCCCAATTCTATTCCTACATTATATTATCGAAAGTAAAATACTCCTCATACCTCAATTCTGTAAGCTTTTTGATAACCTCTTCACAAATCTCTCAATCCTTAAAGCCCTAGCTTCTTCCCTCTTCTCCAGAGCTTTTTCCCAATTGTGCGATCGTCAAAATGATCGTTCTTTCCAACTTTTCCCCCTTTTTGTCACTCTTGCCCTTAGGACCTATTTTAGTCTTTCCCCATAAAACCCTCACTTATCCTCAACCAAAAGACCATAATGCCCTCATCCTCTAATTCCTTTTATTTTATTTAATTAACTCTCAAATAATCCATTAAACCCCATATACTTAATTATTCTAATTATTATTAAAATATTTAGCTACCCCAAACTTCACAAAATATCAAGTAACATCATAAACATCAAAATTCATAAGAAAACACATCAACATAATAAAAAACGACTTTCGGGTGTTATAAGAAGCATAAGACTTATCACAGACTAACTCTAGAATTCCTGAGCTCACTTGCTTATACACTCAACTGAGGAAAAGGATTTAATAGAGGTAGGATTGCCTTCAGATTGTTTGGATATCCTTGTGAATTTAACATCCGAGAGATGGTGGAATTATTGGATTTCCCTGATGATTTTACTGTTTTATATATGACATAAGAAGATTTATTTATGGAGGACGAACTTAACCGTTTCTGGAGTAGCATCTCGGGATGCCCTGATCATGACCTTTACCATATGCTATCCACAAATATTCATAACCCGACCATTAGATATTTTCATATGATTCTGGCATATACCCTTTTTGGAAAAGCTGAGAGTGACAACAATGTTTCTAGAGGTGAACTCTTTATAATGTTATTTGTGTTTCAATCCTGACTTGTTAACGAAACTACCTTCATGTTTGCCAACTTTTGTAAAATTCTACGAACTGAGCATGAACCCATTCTAATAGGCGGTCTAGTTACTAAAATAGTTGACACAATGGGATTTAGAACCCGCCTCTCGGAGATAAACCCTCTAGGAGAATTTAGACATATGAATATCACATTATGCTTCAATAGGGCAATGATTATAGACTATGGACCAGATCATTTCCAACTCCTGATCGACAATGTAGTTGTGCCCCATTTTACTTTGCCTGACCATGAGAACCACTGTATGAACCTGAGAACGTGTAGTCTGAAATAGAAATAGACCCCAGAACACCTCAGCATTACTATGATCTTGATTATCCAGAACACCAAATTGAAGAAGATAGTGTCATTCCTGCCACTGATACACAAGCCACCATAGAAAATCTTCGTACTAAACTGACTATAATGCACAACGAGCTTTGCACCTTGCGTCTCGATGTCATCACTCTACGAGATATGACCATTGAGCAATTTGACCACCTGAGCCAGACCATGGAATTTATTCGACGCAAAAGTGGCTAGTTCGGAAAATTCCGGAATTTATCCGCACTTACTCGTTTTTGTTTTATTTTAGTTTTTCAACATTTCTTTTAAAATTCAGTTTAAACTTTTTCATTATTAGCTACTGTTATTTACTTTCCAGTTTGAATAAAAACATCACAATTTGCCTATGCTAATCAATTGTGCCTCTGTTGAATTTGTTCTACTTTTATTTAGTTGTTGTATTTTTATTTTTTCAGTATTATTATTTATGTTCTTAATTTGCTTATGTTATTATTTGTTCTGTTAAAACTAATACTGCTAAGGAATAAGTTCGCTCTGTTTTGTTATTGAAATGTATAAATATTTTTCAACTGCTGAAAATATTTAATTTATAATATGCTTTCATATAATATTAAATGTGCTACATGTGAATTTAATGAGGAACAAACTTGAATCTCATGGAAAGAAACCAAGGAATCTGACCGTTGCACCGCACCAGAATGCATGACACTCGTCACAAGCATTCAGGGTGTAACGCCCGTCAGGTAAGTGGGACGATAATCTCCCAGACGACCTTTACAACTTTGAAATGGTCGTCACAACGGTCATTTACAGTTTCTCTTTTTCTTCATTGCAGAACCGTCCCAATGTTCCTCTACCCCTCCAACATCTCTTTTCCAACATTCCACTCACCCCACTACTATTTATAACTGCCCACTCAATCATTTACTCACATTACTCGTTTTACAACTTCCATTTTCACCCACTCCTTTATAAACTTACAGTAAGGTATTGTTCCAAACCAAAACCTCTTCATATCATCTCTAACTCACGAACCTTCAAAACTTGTATGAAAAATGGCTAACCAAAGACCTGTATCCGACCTTTATATGATCACTTTCTGTGATGGAGAAGCCGAAGATCTTTAAAGAGAAAATATCTCGCATTCTTCCAACGTTCCGTACAATATACGAGATATGTCGATGAAGCATGTCTACAACAACTGGGATTGCTGGAAGGTGTCAAATGGTTGCTTCACAACTTGGTCTTAACAAATCTCTGCATCAAAAGTCGTTTGACTTATGAAGCATTGACACTGGAGTTCCTAAGTTCGTTTTCCTACAACACACCGACCGATGACACCATGTATCTCACCGGTTACACCACATGTCAGATGTTCGACAACAAATATTTTGTGCCTCAAGAGAATTTTAGCAAATGGTTTAAATTCCACCGTGGTGACAATGTTCATTATCGTCTTCCTGGTAGTGAAGATTGGCCAGGCCATGCATGTGAGCTCTGGCGAGATCTGACAAGTGCTCTATCAAATGGCTAGGATGGTCTTTATCCCACCCACATTCACAACCCCATTACTCGGTACTTTCAACATGTCCAGAGGCACACTGTTTTTGGAAGGCACAATAACCACAAAGTAGGCCAGAAGGAGTTATTTATGCTTCACTGTGCTTTCTACCCTCAGCCTATAAATCATGTTGCTTTTATGTTGTCTAACATCCAATCCACTTGTGCTCAAGGGAAAAATCCTTTCTGATTCTGAGGTATTATTACCTATATTGCACTCTATCTCCAATTAGGATAACGACTCACTGACCTACCTTCTTTACCGACTCTCTTTCTCGACATAAACTATTGTCGAAGCGCACATTTGGTTAACCAACGAGAAGACGACAGATACAACCTGATGGTTAAGAATCAAGTAGTAAGAAGCATCATTTTTCCATACCATACCCGCATGAACCCTCAGAACATGGCAAATTGGACTTTGGATTTGGATGCTCCAGAATCTGATGCTGCTGCACCTGAAGCACCACCAGACGATGAATTTGAGGAGATGGATCAGCCTCAATAGAAAGAAGGTGAACAAACACCAACCACTCGATATTCTAGCACTTCCTTCCAATGTCTTCGAAGAAGCGACAAAACGCATGCAACGAACGATGATATTCTAGCGACCATTATATAGAGGGACGTGTTGGATGCTCAGAGAGATGCACGGTACCAGACAAAACATACTGAGATGATGACTCTCAGGGGTCAAATCCAACTCGAGCAAACAAACCAAGGCGAGAGGATAACGGGCGCCATAAAAGAGCTAGGTGCTTTGACTCTGCAAGTGAGGACCTTGCATGAGTATAGCCATTATGTCGGTATACCGGATCACGTGTTACAACATGCACAAAGACAACTTCGAGTCAGAGGTAGAGGACGAGGACCTCAGTAGTTGTTTCTTTACTTTTCTTGTATTTCCTTTTTCTTTTGTAATATCTACCTTATCTCGCAACATTGAAGACAATGTTTGATATAATGTGGGAGAGAGGTAGTCTAGTATTGTTATTTTCCTTTTGTACTTTTCACTTCAGTAAACCAAGATATTAATGAAAGTGATTTCTGCTCCCTCTATTTTTTAGCCATAATAATTTTCCATAAAAACGCACTTACTTGATATACCCTACGACTATATATGTTGATAGGCTATGTTAGAAAGTTGAGAAAAACTTTAAAAAAAACTGATACAGTTTTGACACCTTAGACCCCTAAGATATGCGATATCAATTTGAATACCTTTTATACCGAGATCCGAAGCTTTAGTTCTAAATTAGCCCCTATTAGTTTATTTTAGCAGTCAACACCATCTTAAACACAAGTTACATGGAGAGCTGATGCAAATAAGTGATTGATATTTAAAGTGTGCCAAAAAGAAAAAGAAAATAGAAAGAATTAAGCCTACCAATAATAATATGGTTAAGCTTGCACCAAACCTAAAGGATGCAAAACATGCGTAAGGCAAAGAAAATTTTGATGTTAGTTGGTTCAGAGGTAACCATTTCTGAACTTGGTAGGGCGAACTACAGTTTGATCCCCCACAACTTGCATTCAATACTTATAAAGGGTTACTACACTTTTGTACCAATACCTGCGTTTGTAAAGATCAAATTCACTAACAGGCAACTCCACTATGTGTGTAAAGGAAAAAGGGCTTAATGTGAGTGCGTCAGAATGAAAATGGGTGAAATAGAAATGAAAGCATTAAGCTGAGCTATAATCAAACTGGTTTGTATAAGGGGTTTATGAGCATATATCGTGCTTTTATGTCGCAAATGTATCTTTGGTGTTTGATTTAGTACCGGTCTTTTTAGTAAAGTGTTGCACGACCATGTACGATTGGGTGATATGTCTTATATTTGTGTTTAACTGATAGTTTCAAAATCATACTGATTATTTGCTTGAGGACAAGCAAAGATTCAAGTGTAGGGGAGTTTGATAACACGATTTTACATTGATTATTTAGCTTGGTTTCTATTAATTATGTTATTGTTTTTTCGTAATTTACAAGTTATTTTGCAAGTTGCTTAACTGTTTTGAAGGTATTCTAATTCAAGAGGCTTGTAGAAAAAAAGAACCAAAATGAGGAAGAAATGAAGTGTATATCAGAAGAAATGAAGCATATAACAGAAAAATAGGAATTCTGCACTTTTGACGCATGGCGCCCGTAACAACACTAGGACGACCGTCACACACTTGGTAAGTGGGACGACCTTCAGACACAAGTGATATCCGTCACATGTTATAAATAAGGAATTTTAAACAAGCCACTTAGTCAATCCTGTGAAGAATGTCGTTGCATATTTTTCTCCCTCAACCCAGATTTCATCAGTCAAATGAAACCAAGTTTTTCTCAAGCCCAACAAAGATTGTTCCTACATTTTTCCCTGCACTTCAATACTCATAGGCTATAAATAGAAGCCGAATTGATTATGCAAAGGGGAGCTTACATTGAGATCTAATTTTCTGCTTTTCCGTTCAGAGTTTTTCATTAATTTTCTGCATTGTTTCCCCTTCTGTTTCTATTTACCTTTACCAAATTAGTAATAACTTCCCACATCAGGGAGCTATTGCACTTTAATTAGTTTAAGCCACTTCCTTTAAGTTTTATTTTTCGCAAAGCCTACCGACATGTGGAGGTTTGCTACGCCAAGAATTTATTACTTTCCAGGTTTTTATCGTATTAATAATTAATCGCCTTTATTTTTATTTGTCATGCCTTATGCCATGATTTATTGTCTTTATTTATTTATGCTTGCCTTAATTAACATGTCTGGCTAAAGTAATTAATCAATATGTAATTAATTATCCGGAATGGATTCGATAAGTCTAGGCTAAATTATAAACAAACTTATTTTCTGGTTTCGATTTAATATAAAATCAACTTTTATTACCAGAGTAAAAAGGTAATGAAGGTTACGATTAAGACCATGCGAGTGTGAGATTTTAACTAGATAGCTGAAATTGCACATTAATCTTAAATACATTGTAAATGCTTTAAAGTTAATTAGAACTTATAAGTTTTCAAAAAGTACTTTTAACTCAATTTGATATAACAAGAGCGCTCAATCTGACTTAGGAGTATAGTTAGAGGTAAGACCGCGAGAGTGTGAGGTGAAGACTTTTAAACTGATATTTTCTACAGAAAGATATTTTGACTCATTTTTATAAGCCGATGATTTATTGAATCCATGATGGCATACTAATTACATACTGATACTCTATCATAATCCTTTTTCATTTAAATTTCTAATTTCCTTTTAGTTCCCCTTTTCGCCTAAACTAAAATATTATTCTCCTTAACTAAACATAGTAACACCCTGGTAGCACTATTTTGATTATCAAGTCTCTGTGGGATCAATATCTTTATTACTACACAATTAGGTTGTATACTTGCAGTTAGTACCCACAAAACTCAGAAAGTCACGATCATTGTGTGAGGGTAAGTATGGAAAATCATAATAGGGGTCATAAGGGCATATTTGTCAAAAAAGAAGTTAGGGAGTGGAAAGTTGAGTTGTTGGAACAATCATTTTTGGAGAACGCTCTAAAGAAAGAGGTAAATGAGGCTAGTGTTAAGAACAATCTTTGTGGAATTCAAGAGGAAAATCAAAAACTGAATTCTAAGGTATGTGAAGTATTATCTTTCATTGTTCTTGATATAAGGTTTAAATATTATAGGTAAAATGGGGTTTTTGGAAAATTGGGAACATGAAAAGAGGTGTTGTGATGAAATATGATGACTTTGATGAATGTTAAAAGTGAAGGATGAATATACAGTGTCTATAATGATGTGTAGTTATTTGTGTGTTAATTTCTAAGCGAATTCTGGGTATTTTTGTGCTTAAGGATATGTAACTCGTAAGGGATTTTGGGGCTGATTGTGCAGAAAACGCATGACAGGGTTTCTCTCTATATCGCGATATTCACTGGGCGAGAGGGATGTATCTCCGGTTGAAGCAAACTCGGTTGAGTGTTGCTGGGAAAAGGGAAGCGAGCAAGGTATGGAAAACACGAGCTACTGGGATTGTATGGGAAATATTTTTGCCTCTGCTTCGTCGGGCGAGCCTCAAGCGAAATCACTTCTTCGTCGGGCGAGCACTAGGCAAGCAGAAGCATATGTTTTGTTTTTACCTCATTTGTTTTATAGTTTTTGTTTTTGTTGTTGTTGTTGTTCTTATACCATAAGGTATTTAATGTGTTGTATTTTGATGACTATAACATGATGCAAATATGAGGTAACATGAATAAATAGTGACATATATTGATGATGTTATACTATGATGTTTTGGTGAAATTATGGATGTTAGGGCAATCTTGATGACCTTATGACGATGACTTTGACGATGTTTTGCATCATGCATTCATAGCTGAAATTTTGGTATGACAGACTCAAATGTCGAATATGATGTTGAGACATCTTATCTATTACTTATAAACATGGTAAGGCATACACATCAGTACTTAAAAATTCTGATATATCAGATTCAAACATACTTCAGGATGTTATGACATCTGATAGGACATTCAGTTCAGGTACTTCATAAAAGATAAAACAGAAAAGCTATAAAGAACACAGCAAAATTGTTAACCTAGTTCGATCAAACCAATCTACTCTGGGGGCTACCAAGCTAGGAAGGAAATCCACTATGTAGTATCAATTCAAATACTTCTCAGCAAACACCTACAGTTTACAATCTTCTCACTTAATCAATACCAATGCAACTTTTACTCAGGAACTCCTAAATATGAGAAACTCATCCTCACTTCCAATCACCTCAGTGATGTCTCACTGTGCTCAACAGTCAGTTGCTGATATTGACGGCTTCAAACCTATACAACAATCTATAATAGAAGCTAAACTTCCATTACAAACAACTTAACCTTGCTTAGCAGCTTCAATTAAGTACTACATTTCTCTTGCTTAAAAGTTTTGAGAATCACAAGTGAAATAACCACAACAGGGTTCCTTGTTGCGCACGGCTGCCACAAGAACACAACCCTAATGATATTACATTTTTGGTTTAGTTGGTTGTTTCTAAACTAGGTTACAAGGTTTCTTTTATAACCTATTCCCAACTGGATTTGGGCATAAAAATCACAGCACAAATGCTGCTACAAATATGCTTACAAATATACAAAAAGATCTTTAAATCTAAAAACTCCTAAAATATCTCTAAATATAGACACTCTATATTTTTCGATATTTGTCTTCAATTTAAAATTGAGTCTTCAAGATCTTTTACTTCAACACCATTAGATTGATTTAAATCTTCAATTACATTTTGTTTCTATTGAAACCTAATAGAATATTCAATCCACTTCAGCAGTTCATGATGTCGAATGAACTGTCTTGACATCATCTTCGACATATTGTTCCACATGTTGAAACATTTCAACACAACATGTTTGGGCGCACACAAATGGATTCTTTGCTTCATATATTCTTTCTTTAGCAAAGATCATGTACATACCCATTGCTGCTTATTTGTTTTACAAAATTAATGTCAATTTTACAGAACTTACAATAACATACTCGAGACTTTTGTCAAGTGATGATGTTAGGACTTCGGTCTAATGTTCGCTTTAATCCCATAATATTATGGTGATTATGATGTGCTCCAATTAGAGGGTGATGGCCCCGTGTCTATTCATGTTGTTCGGTACCACATGCATGATTTTATGACATATATCTCATACCGAGTGGCATTGCATAGTTGTGTGAAATTGTCATGATGAGTTTGATAATTTTTTTCTAATGGTGTTATGATAATGTTGATTATATCCTATTTATATATTTTCTTTATATCTTGTATAATGATGTTTTGATGGATGCATCATGGTTTCTACTCATGGTTTCATGGTTCTCATTTACCTGTTTCAAGCTATTATGAGTGGCCTTAATGAGGTTTTGTAAGGTCTCTTCCTATTGTGAAGTTTTTTTTTGGAAGTTGGAAGCTTGTTGGTTTTGTTGGATAACTTAGTTTCCGCTTTGGTTTTGGTTGTTGCTCAAACGAAAATTTGAGTGATTCTTCCATCTCGAACTGTTGGTGTTCGAATAAAGGTTATTTTCTGGAAATTTGGAAACTAAACCTCTTCACTTGACCCTTCCAAAGAGAACCTTCCGTTTTCATGTACTCATCCACAAAAAACACATAAAAGTGCTTGTACATGGATCACTTTAGCTTTATTTGAGTTGCTCTAAACTAGTTGTTCATTTAATAATTCAATATGAGCTATAAGAGCAATTTAAGTATCAATAGCTAACATACATTCAGGTGTACCTACCGTTTACCTTTTGATTGCCCATCCTCTCTTGGTTCGCTAGCTATTCAAACACATTTCTCAACTAGATCATTAACTCGTGGTTTGGTCATTTATCTAATTGTGCCTCATGCAGAAGCATCTAACAACATATGTGTCTAACTCTTGAGCCCTTTAATGTAATTTTATATCTACTATATGTTATTCATATTATGGTTTGGTCACATGCATATCAATAATTTGAACCTCTTCCATGAATCATGCAGGGATTCAGTGTCTAATTACTCAAAATTTACAATTTTGACCCTTCTTTCACTAAACTGGTTGGTGGTGAAAAATCTCTATAGGAACTTATCCTTTAACTCATTCCATGTTCAAATGGTTCCATTTGGAAGGCATAGTAACTGATCTTACCTGATCAGGAGGGCCTTCCAGTGGTTGATCACGAACAACAGGGGGTTGATAAGCGAGGAGGGGGATGTACCTGCAAGGCACTCCGATGCCTAAGTAAGTATACGGTACAAAATGGTAAGAGAGAGAATGTTTCATAATACCTGACCCTTTAGTGTAAAAGGGTATTTATAATGAGCCCCTAACGCTGGGCCAAAGTTCTTCTTTGGGTTGGATTAGCTAGGCCCAAGGAAGAACTGTCAAGGTACGCGTAGGAGCGTGTAAGACCTAGCACGTGGTCTTGCCTTTGGTCCAACTGCCATTATCTTTCAAAAGATAATGGTGGGTAGTTGGGTGACATGGCAGATGATGGGGAGACACGATCTCCCCGTCACCAACCCAGTGGATAGGGTGTTTGCCCGACGTGCAGGCATCTGCCTGGGCAGTTGCGAGTCTGCCCGACGATACAGAAGATGTGGCCGACTAGATGGGCCTCTTCCCGACATGTTGGGCCATGGGCCAGCAATGTCCTCGAGGCCTAGTCCGAAACAATAACCAATCTTTCACCCTACAAATGAGTGAGAAACCAAACAATTATAACTTTACTTGATTTACCATGACATTATCTGGCTTGCACATTAAAATGATTTTGTAAAAGCGTGCAAGATGAACCCACAGATCTCTGTTAGCGATCTCGTCAAACGGATTGTCTCTTGACCTAAAAGCACAAAATTCTTAATATCAAAGTTAGTAGGGTCTGTCGGTATAAACCCTCTAGAAACCTGATCGTCGTTGATCCTTTTACAATAATCCCTCATAGTTTGAGGTACTGGTGTTGTCATGTTATCCCCCTCTTTACTGTCAGAAGAAAGCAACCGTGAATCTTGTGTTTGGTCCCCTTCAGCCATAATTGCTTCTCTAGTTGCTTTTCTCAGAGCACACGCGATTCTTTCAATTGTTGAATCAAATGGTAGTAATATTGATCTTGAACTGCACATACAGAAACAATAAATACCTCAGTAGATGATAAACAAGAAAATAAACAAAAAGCAATAAAAATTGAAAAATAAAAATAAAATAAAATGTTGTACAAGAATTGCCCTGTTGCAATCAACAATCCCCGACAACGAGGTCAAAAACTTTATGACTTTTAAAAAATGTACCGATAGTATCACAATAATAAAAGATCGAATCTATATGTACTATGTTCGAACAAGACAATATTTATACAAAGTCAAAAAAATAGTAAATATGGGGTTTCAGGTTGCAGAGCGAAAAACAAAAATAAGAGATTTAAACAGAATAACTAAGATGATCAGGTTGTGTATCAAATCCCCTAATTCTCTCTTGTTGATGTTTGATGCCTTGCATGAATGATCTTATCCTTATAATCATACAATGAATTAACAAAACTGTTATAACTGATCCCTCGCAAAGTAACTCATTAATCACTATTCAGAGCTTCATATCCCCAATCCACCAGCGTAAGCAGGATCCAACAATGTATAAAACGTTAATTCCCTATTCCACTACCCATGATCTCCTATTCGTATTCAACAAACGTAAGTATAACTAATGGCGGATCTTTGGAGGAGCGGGGGTGAGCCATGACACCCATCATTAATTTTTTAACAAATACTAGTATTTGTGCAATAATGTCTATCATAAAGTTTTTATAGTGCTATTAACTTAGTTCAAATATAAAACTAGTGTAAGACCAAATTTAAAATAATTGTTTTATTATGTTAATTATTATAATAATATTATTTATAATATTTTGTAATTGAACGGATTAAATCACTTGATCACTAAATTGAAATGACAATCACTTAATTTTTAATAGGTGAAAATAACAAACTTTATAATAAATTGTGTATAAATTAACAAGTTCATGTCAAAATAAATTAACAAACCACGTCTATTGATTGTTAAGTTAGCGATAAAAAAGTATTCCTCACACAATTAATATAACTTTAATGTGTTTCTTCAGAGCACAAGAATTCCCAACTTTCATTCAATTATATATATATATATATATATATATATATATATATATATATATATATATATATATATATATATATATATATATATATATATGAAGAGTTTTATTATGAGAGGTGAGAGGAACAAATGACAATCATTTAATCAATCATATCGTTATTTAATAGCCACATTAATTATTTAATAAATAATTTAATCATAATTATGTGATTGATCTAATGGTTGATATTTGTTCCTCCCACCTCTCATAATAAAATCTCTCTCACACACACACATATATATATATATATATATATATATATATATATATATATATATATATATATATATATATATATATATATATATATATATATATATATATATATATATATATATATAATGTTTATTTAATAAAATTATATATAATTATGACAATTTGAAATTATAATATTTTAATTGATAGTAAATGCAGCTCCCCCGAACGTTTTAGTCAAGATCTGTCACTGAGTATAACAATTGTCTGAGGTCCAACACACAGACTAAGGGTCAGTAATCCCCATGTGCCTGAGATCAGTTTAACATAGTATCTCAAATAAAAAACATTAAGAACGATTAGCAATTGAAAAATGTTCATCACACACGACATAACCTAGAAGAGTTTAGCTACTCATTGTTAAAATTATAATACCAATTGAAATTAAGAGAATAACATATGAATCCCCTTGAACGATTTACCTCCAATGGCTTCCACTGCTCTCAAAATCACCCTTTGATGTTGTAAAATCATGTTCAAAATACCAAAATTCGTAATCCTTGTATCAGTGCAAAAATCCCCCTTGAAAAGAGCTCAGAACGTGTCAGAAAAAGGCCAGAAAAAATCATCATCGTGCGCATTATAAATGTATCGTGTGCGCGATGTAACTAGAACATCCTTATCCCACATGCGATACATCGTAATACTGTGCATGATTATTCCAGTAGCTGCATCAAAAAGCTCCTTTCTTTACTAAGTCCAATTCTTCCATACTTAGCTATTTTTTCCTCACTCTTGGGTATTTCTTCTTCCTTTTGGTTATTTTTTGTTTGTTTTTCTCCGATTCTTCGCCAAATTTCATGCAATGACAAACTGTCATCAACGCCACTATTTCGTTTTGGAACCGAAATTAATCGAAGGATTGATGTTGCGAGATTCAATGATAGACTTAAACTTCTGGTATGGTGAAAGAGGGGTTGCTTTTTAACTTACTCCATAATTATAGACTTTAAATTAGATTCAATCTAATGGTTATAAGTAAATGTTAATTTAATCATTGATTGAATCTAATTTAAAAACTACAATTATAGAGTAATTTAAAAAAAACTTATTCTTGGAATAAGTTGATCCTGACTCTTATATATATATATATATATATATATATATATGAATTTAATTACTCTGTCAGAGTCAGTAGTTGGATGTTGGAACAACTTTGACTTTTATTTTTAAAATAAATAAAATAAGACAAACGGATGATGACAATGAATTGACAGTGTAAAAGTTTTTACACCGTCAATATATAACAATTAAACTCTTATATTTAAAGTAAAAATTATGAATGATTTTGATTGATTGATTCTGTAAATTTTTTTAAACTATGATTAATTCCATTTAACAAAAATAAAACGTACAAATAGTAAAATACTACTAAACAAACAAATAACAACCAAATAGTAAAATACTACTAAACAAACAAATAACAACCAAATAGACCAGCGTGAATAAATGTGGAAAGTAAAGTTGGCTCTTGGCTCCACCTTCGAAAATTCAAAACTCCAATATCAAACGGTCTCAAACTTTGAATTTAAATCCATCTAGACCGTTCAAACCAATCTTTCTCCACGGTTAGATCACAGAATCTTCTCTCTCATCTACTTCTTTCTTCTTCATCATTCCTCACTCAATTCAAACTTCAACTTTCATTTCCCTCTTTGTTCATTTCACTTTAACCCTAAAAACTTCACTCAACTCCATTTTCACAAATTCTTCATCTAAATCGTTCATTCACACCAAAATGCCTTTCTTATCCGAGGCCGCAAGTGCAATCAAGACTAGGTTCGGCTTCCATAATCATCCATCGGAACAACTTTCACTGACTCAGAACACTCCAGATCTTTTCAAATCAGCGGTTAAAGATAATCTCGTTCAAAACTCTGTAGTTCGTAATATTACCGATTGGGACGATGATTGCGCTGTTGGACAAAGTAGCGCCGCGGTTTCGTCGATTCAAAGCTTTGAATTGTGCGAAGATCCTTCTTTCTGGAAAGATCATAACGTGCAGGTACAAATTTGGAAGCAGTTTCATGGGAACCTAATTTCAAGTTTTTCACTTAATGAATATTAATAGCAATTTATTTTTTATATTATGTTTTAAATTAGGTTTAATCTGAAGGAAGGAATTTCATAATTAGATTATGTATAGCTATGAGTTTGTTTGATCTTAAAATTAAGAAATGCAGTAAATCTGTGTTTAAATTCTTGATTTATGGTTTATTATTTATGTATACAGTTTAGGGATGGAGTAGGGTAATGACTTGGTTTAAGCTAATTGAGTTTGTTTTTGGTTTAATTTTTGTGAGCTAGGTTATAATTAGAATGCGTCCGCTTAGCAATAACGAGATATCTGTTCAAGGTAACAACAAGTGTGTTAGACAAGAGAGTTGTCAGACCATTTCTTGGACTGGACCTCCGGAGGCACGGTTTACTTTTGATCTGGTTGCGGATGAGAACGTTAGCCAGGTAAACTTTTGTTAGATGCATTCATTTTGGTTGGAACTAGAACCATTGTGGCATGCAAGTTTAATTGTCAATGTTGTGGTTGTGTTGCTTTTTGTTTTCTCAAGCTTGATATTCACATTCACTTAACTGATGCAACAGGAGAACCTCTTTAAAGTAGCTGGTGTACCAATGGTAGATAACTGCATGGGAGGCTATAACAGCTGCATGTTTGCTTATGGTCAAGTGAGTCATTATCTTATCTTTCTAATTTTTAACGATTTTACTATATTGAGAATTATTGTTTGTGGATTTAGACGGGAAGTGGGAAGACGCACACCATGCTTGGTGACATTGAAGAAGGAACTAGAAGACACAGTGTGAACTGTGGGATGACACCAAGAATTTTTGAGCACTTGTTTTCAAGAATTCAGAAGGTATAGTTTGTTATGGTAATCATTTAGACACAAGCAACTTATTATTTAAGAAAAGTCTCCCTGTTTATTAGGGTTTGTGACTCACATACTAAGTATCATATGATAAACGTAATTGCTAGAATTATTTTTGAAGTGGTGAGCAAGCAATATAACAGTAAATTGATTATAAGTTTATATTTGAAAAAACAGAAAACATTTTCTATTTGTTTTTATTTTTTTAATATTTAAGTTGAATTGGTTAAGTTCTGCCTAATTTTAGATGATAGTGTCCCTATATGCCTATATTTGCATGTTTTTAAGTTTAGTCTGTCAATACTGTAATACTCCAGGAAAAAGAGGTGCGTAGAGAAGAGAAGTTAAAATTCACATGCAAATGTTCTTTCTTGGAGATATACAACGAACAGATCCTTGATCTGTTGGATCCTTCATCTAGCAATCTGCAGGTAATTACTAACCTTTCACATCGATTCTTCTGTTTTGAAAACTTTCAGCTTTAAAAATAATTAAAAAATAATGTGGCAGATAAGAGAAGACAGTAAGAAAGGTGTATATGTGGAAAACCTCAAGGAAATGGAAGTTACTAATGCTAGAGATGTTATTCAATTACTTGTTCAGGTATGTAATGCCTCCACTTTTATATTTGAGTATTGTTAACCAATATTGACAGTAATACTCATGGTTTGTAAACTTTGTAGTATTTTAGTTTATGGTTGAAACTATCTACTGCTTTGTATCACATATAGGCATTTTTCAATTCCATAATTTAGAGAAAACAACTTATGTTTTTATTTTCAGAACAGTTTCTTTAATTTTGCCCATGAACCTCATCTCTCGTAAATGTGGAAGTTAAATGACATTGATCACAAGTTATAATTTTATTTAGGGTGCTGCAAACAGAAAGGTGGCTGCTACTAATATGAATCGTGCTAGCAGCCGTTCTCATAGTGTATTTACTTGCATCATTGAGAGTCAAGTGAGTAGTCTTTTCTTTTTCTAATTCATGCAATAAAAACGCTTAATATCTTGTTTTGTTTACTAGTATGTTATTATGACACATATTAATTGAACTATTTGTTGTTAGTGGGATTCTCAAGGAGTTACTCACTTTCGATTTGCTCGACTCAATCTTGTTGATTTGGCTGGTTCTGAGAGGTAATTGGTTCATAAAAGTGTGTATGCATGTTTATGTTCCTGTTATGTCACCGGTTTGAAAGGATTATATGCCTGTTTACCTATATCCTTCTTGACATCAGGCAGAAAAGTTCTGGTGCTGAGGGAGAACGCCTTAAGGAAGCTACTAATATCAACAAGTCTCTTTCAACTTTGGGGTTGGTATCGTCACTGACAATGAAGGGTTACTGTTGATTTTTCCAACGTGGGGTTCTACTTAAAAACTAACATTGTAGGTGTTAATATTATAATTGCAGGCTTGTGATTATGAACCTGGTCGGTATATCTAATGGGAAGTCACACCATGTTCCTTATCGTGACTCAAAGCTAACATTTTTACTTCAGGTCAGTGCCCAATTTTTAAATTTGTGCTACTTAGGTGTTCTTAGTTCACGATTAGATTTCAGCATCTGGAGATTGCTGGCAACAGAAATCACCGTATTCATTTTACATCACCATTTATTATTATGCAAGTATGCAGCATTATTAATAAATGAGCTATAGAATCAGCAATATGGAGCCAGAAGTTTATTACCTTCCTTCATACTAATTGGCAGATGAACTGGCAGATGAAAAAATCGAGTACAAATTACAACGTCTTTGTTCATTTCTTTCCTATCTAGAAATTGGTTCTGAAGGTGAAACTGGAAACTTCACTAAACTGTAAACCTTAAACAATATAGGGAAGAGACACCTGAAACAAATATCTTGCATACTTTCATTGTACATTCACTACCCTAGGCTCCTAGCAGTGAATGTGATGTTCTGGCATAATAGTAGTTTTAAATTTACAGCGCATGTTACTCGTGTTTGGATTGTTTTATGAATAAGGATCTGCAAATTGTCTATTAATCTGATCAATATTTGGTTCTTCTTTTTCAGGATTCTCTCGGAGGGAATTCAAAAACTATCATAATTGCAAATATAAGTCCCTCCATTTGGTCAGTGAATCTCCTTCCTCAATGCTCAAAACATCTTTGCACAAGGGCATGATTTTTTTTGCATAACAAATTCTTGGGAATAAGGAAGCAACAAGTTTCCATGTTTTGATTGCTTGTCATATTAGATGGATCCTTAATCTTAATCTCACTGTCCAATTCTGTGAACACTAAAATTTATTTGCTGCATATATAAGTCCCTCCATTTGGTCAGTGAATCTCCTTCCTCAATGCTCAAAACATCTTTGCACAAGGGCATGCTTTTATTTGCATGACAAATTCTTGGGAATCAGGAAGCAACAAGTTTCCATGTTTTGATTGCTTGTCATATTAGATGGATCCTTAATCTTAATCTCACTGTCCAATTTTGTGAACACTAAAATTTATTTGCTGCATATAGTTAAATATGTTTATACTTTAGTGACCATTAGTAATTCTTGCAGTTGTTCGCTTGAGACATTAAGCACGCTGAAGTTCGCACAACGTGCTAAATTTATTAGGAACAATGTATGTCTTTCGTGCTTTTCAGCGTTTTTTTATTAATTTACTTACATTTTTTGCCTAATATTGTTTTATTGTGTCATTCCATGTTTGCAAAAGTTAAAAGCTTCTGTAGAGAAATTCTATTGTATCGATCCTACTAATGAGAGCTCATAAATAATTTTTCATCAGGCCATTGTAAATGAGGATGCATCGGGAGATGTCATTGCAATGAGACTTCAAATTCAACAACTCAAGGTACTCTAATTTTAAATAATCTTTTCTTATGTTATGTTCTTAAATGTCCTAGCATAGAAGATGTCTGGTGACCCATTCTTAGTTATAGTAGTGGCATATCATTCAAGTCAAATAACGTAGTTATACATGTTTACTGAATTTATGAGTCAAGTATAATGGTAAATAAGAGTTTTTTCAATTTAGTTTGAACTTTGAAGGGTAATGGAACTTCGTCAATTTTTTTATCATTGATTGTTCATGCCTTTATATATAATATATGCACTAATTAACCCTAGTCCTTCATTAAAAAAAGAGAAAGGCCTGAAAAAAAGGTGTGCTTGAGTGAATTGTATTTGCTGGTCAGTGGTCACATTTACCAGACATTGTGAGTAAAATTCTTGCATGTTCTGCCCTATTCTTGCATTGTTGTCTTGTTTTCTCTTCTGATACCTGTTTGAGTCTATCAATACACTTACGTTATGCTCTTAAATGTCCTAGCATAGAAAATGTCTGGTGACCCATTCTTAGTTATAGTAGTGGCATATCATTCAAGTCAAATAACGTAGTTATACATGTTTACTGAATTGTTTATGAGTCAAGTATAATGGTAAATAAGAGTTTTTTCAATTTAGTTTGAACTTTGAAGGGTAATGGAACTTCGTCAATTTTATAACATTGATTGTTCATGCCTTTATATATAATATATGCACTAATTAACCCTAGTCCTACATTAAAAAAAGAGAAAGGCCTGAAAAAAAGGTGTGCTTGAGTGAATTGTATTTGCTGGTCAGTGGTCACATTTACCAGACATTGTGAGTAAAATTCTTGGATGTTCTGCCCTATTCTTGCATTGTTGTCTTGTTTTCTCTTCTGATACCTGTTTGAGTCTATCAATACACTTCAATGAATTGATTGAATTTTTCTTATAAAAAAGTGTTATGGTGAGCAATGTATGTTCTTCAACTTTAATTTTATGCTATGCTAATTTACAAGATTTATCAAACCTTCTGAATAGACATCTAGTTATGATTTGTAATGCAATTTCTTTTACAGAAAGAAGTGTCCCGTTTGCGATCTCTAGGTGGTGGAGGAGAAATTCAGGATAATGGCACTTCAATAATTAGCTTTCCAGGTTCGCCAGTATCATCCTTCAAGTGGGAGAGCGCTCAAGGATCATTCAGTCCATTAACTTCTGCTAAAAGGGTATCTCAGGTAGATATTTGTTATGTGTCAGACAGATCATTGGGTTTTATTACTGTTTACTGATACACTTCTTTTGCTTGGTGCAGAATAAAGATTATGAAATTGCCCTTGTTGGGGCCTTTAGAAGGGAAAAAGACAAAGAAATGGCATTGCAAGCACTGAGAGAAGAAAATGACGCGGCCAAGAAGCTGGTACGTGTGTAATGACATATACCTTTTGTATTTGAATGTTTGATTGTAAAGGAATTCATAAGACCTGTAACGCTTTCTGTAAAAAAAATCAGTATTGTAAGTTTACTATTATCATTATATATATCATCACGACAGTTATTAATATTTTTGTGATGTAAATTTTTGGAAATTAAATTATTGCAATATGGGATGAATCAGGTCAAACAAAGGGAAGATGAGATACAATGTCTAAAGATGAGGCTCAAATTTCGAGAAGCTGAAAGAAGAAGGTTAGAAGCAGTTGCCTCTGGGAAGATCTCAGCTGAGACACACTTGCTGCTTGAAAAAGAGGAACATTTGAAGGAAATTGAGGTCCTGCAGGCCAAGGTGGACCGAAGTCAAGATATAACTAGATTTGCTTTGGAAAATTTGCAGCTCACAGAAGAAATAAAAAGGCATGCTTTCATTTACTTTTTAATTAAATCAGTAGATTCAATACACATCTTTCTTTTTAATTAGGTTTTTCCTTTTCTTGGTTTCTTGTGCAAACTAAAGTATCTCATTCTGATTTCATAACTATAAGAAAGGTCGGGAAATGACCTATTATGACTAAATATGAGTACTCAACTATGAAAAATATTACATAAATTCTATACATCATACAACACTAGTATGGAAACAAGCCTCCGGTCTAGTTAGTCCATGTTTACAAAATAATCAGTGGCTTCTGTGAATTTTATGTGATCTCTTATCTCTGTTTTATGTAATCTTATGTATGCTTCTAATGCTTATCTATCTACAAAACAGGTTGAAGTCTTTTTATGAGGAAGGCGAACGGGAAATAATGAATGGACAAATCATGGTACTCCAAAACAAGGTAGGGTGAGGGAAGGATGTTTTTGTAATGGTTCATTTAAGTTTTCACTCAATCTCCCCCGTACTATTTTTTGCTGTTGTTGAGAATCTCACATTGAATGTGATATGTCTTAAAGAAATGTTTATAATTGAGAATCTCCCCCGTACTATTTTATGTAAGATTGTAAGCTGCTAATAGTTATAAGTAGGTTTGTAGGGTTAAGTCAGACCTAACCCAAATTCTAAAATGGTATCACAATCTATCCTAGACCCATTGGGTCATCTATTATGAGTCACCCGAGTCACACTCTAGATATTCGGTCCTTCGTGTGAAGGGGTGAATGTTGAGAATCTCATATTTAATGTGATATGGCCTGAAAAAGTGTTTACAAGTGGGAGACGTTCCTTACCTTGTAAACTGGTTTTTTATAAGTGGGAGACGTTCCTTACCTTGTAAACTGGTTTTGTAAACAGATCAACCCAAACTATAAAATTTTCTTTATAAAGTTTCAGTCAACCTCCCTCATTGATTGTGTTTTCTTCACATATATGTGCAGTTGTTAGAAGCATTGGATTGGAAATTAATGCACGAACCCGATATGGTATGGCACAGGTTTTCATAGTTTTTACAGCACTGACTTTTTCCTTCTGTAAAAAGGGAACTACAAACTTTGAAGCTGACCTACTCTTTTGCTAATGCTAGAAAGCAAATGCTGACTCAATGATGGAGGACTTAAATAGAGATTGTGATCTTATTTCAAAACAGGTAAGAATAATGAAGTACTCTGCATTAGTATTCATGTTTGAAGTAGTGCTTTACCTTGATATTTTACCTCAATTTAGATGTAAGTTAGAAAGCCTAGAAGATTTTGATTGTGCATTTTTTTACAAGGTTTTCAGACTAGCTGGTTTCCAATATTGTAATACCTCAATATAACACATTCGAATCCAACATATTTTGCAGTCGGTATTGTATAGCTCATGAGTTCTTGCTCAGTTTAGCTTGCTAGAATAAATGTTGGAACGTTTTGAAACTTCTGAAAATATAAGCCTCTCACAGTTTCAATCAAAGAATGATATTGTGCTCTATTGTTAATATTTAAGGTTTTCAGACTAGCTGGTTTCCAATATTGTAATACCTCAATATAAAACATTCGAATCCAACATATTTTGCAGTTGGTATTGTATTGCTCATGAGTTCTTGCTCAGTTTAGCTTGCTAGAATAAATGTTGGAACATTTTGAAACTTCTGAAAATATAAGCCTCTCACAGTTTCAATCAAAGAATGATATTGTGCTCTACTGTTAATATTTAGATCATTTTTCATTTTTCATGCACAAGTCCTTTTTGCTTTGCTTACTTGAGTCCCCTCACAACACAATGATAATATTTTGTATCTTCTCAAGAGGCCTAGTAATTTTCTGTAGTTTGATATGCAAATTTATTTTATTTTAATTTTGTGCTTGTTTGCATTTAATTATTTCATTTATACAACTTATTTATTTAATTCTTGTTGACATTTATTTTCAGGAGCCTAGTCCAAAGTCACGTTGGCAGTCTTCTCTTCGAGAGGAAAATGAGTTTCTTCGTATCCAGGTCTAGACCGTTCTAGTTTGTATTCTTTTTTTTGGATCAATTCAACTTTTTAGTCAAATATCTGTCTTTCATGAGTTAATAAAATTTTCTGTGGCAGGCTATACAAAACCATGCAGAAATGGACACAATTCTGAAGAAGTTAGAGGTTTGCCTTGGAGAGAAAGAAAAATTGGAAAGGTATTGGTTGCTCTCATTTTTCACAAATTATTTTACAGTGGTTGATTTGTGATCTTAAATTCGTTCAGTGTTTTTTTGCCTAAAGTAATTTTTGGTACATTTCCTTCACACTGTTTCTGCATATGCATGTTTCTCTATTGCAGGCAAGTTGATGATTTGAAAGCAAAATTTGAACAAGAGAAATCTCAACTAAGTGAAACAACAACTGAAGGAAGGGAGCAAACTGACCCTCCATCAATTAACATCAATGGCCAAATGGAATTGAAGACAATGGTGGATGCTATTGCTGCTGCTAGTCATAGAGAGGCAGAGGCTCATGAGACAGCAATTATCTTGTCAAGGGAGAATGAAGAGCTAAAGATGAAGCTTAGAGCCATGATTGAGGACAATAGTAAATTAATTGAGTTGTACGACAAGGCTGCTGCTGAAAATAACAGAAACATTACTAAAGAGGAAAATTCTCAAGAAATTGTTTCAAAATTATCCAATGATTACCTTCTTGAAAAAAGACAAGAGGAGGCTGCTTTGAAAAGAGTGATTGAGGATCTCCAACATCAGCTCACGGAAATCAACAAAGAAAAAAGTGAAGAGGTGTCTGCTTTGAAAAGAGTGATTGAGGATCTCCAACATCAGCTCACGGAAATCAACAAAGAAAAAAGTGAAGAGGTGGCTGCTTTGAAAAGAGTGATTGAGGATCTCCAACATCAGCTCACGGACATCAATGAAGAAAATGAAAAGTTGATGAGTTTGTATGAAAGAGCCATGCAGGAGAAGGATGATCTTAAAAGAACTCTTTCATGTTCTGGACATGAACGAGTTGAAACCCGAGGAGAAGAATTGGATTGTGTGGAAAAGCTTGTTGAGGTTGATGAGGGGGAAAGAGACTCAATGGTAGGGACTGCTTCAGAGGAAGTGCATGATAGAGGTAATGGTAGATGTGGTGACAATCCCGCTACATCTGGGTCTGATATATGCCTTGAGTCAGATGGACAAGAAGAAGAAAAGCTTTTAAAGGAGGGGAATGAGGGTGATATTCTGGTTAACACTGAAAAGGACACTGAGGTATCAAATCTCAATGAGGCAAAATTATCAATGGATTTAAACTATGCTAAAGAAAAGCTTGAAAGGGTTGATGAACAAATCTTAGATGCTGTTAGAACGCTTGGCTACGCTGAAAAAGAAATTGTCCAGGTTGATGAGCTCTCAAGAGAAATTCAAGTGATAGAACATGATATTCAGGTCAAACGTCAGCAGTTTAAATCCTCAAACCTTGAGCTTCATGAAGCACATAATAGAAGAGCTCTAACTGATAAAAAGCTCTCTGCACTCAAATATTCATTATCAAACTTTATGAAGCACGGGTCATTTTCTTATTTTGAGCATCGGGAAGCAAAGGCAAGAGCAGCGTTGAACGACTTTGCATCTCATCTTGACCGAATGAAAGGGGAGTTGGCTGCTCTTCAAGCTACCAAACAGTTGCTGGAAAGTGATATAAAGAAGAACCAAGAATCTGAAGCGGAGTTAACCAAGAATATTGCATGCATCAAATCCAAATTGGAGGAAGAGAATCGCAAGCGTGAAGATGGAAAGGTTCTCTTTGCTATTGATAACACACACAACATCGATTCCTCAGTGAAAAGTTGGCAATTTAGTGGTAAAGCGTTTGATTTACTCAAGTTAGAAGAAGAAAAAACAAAGCTGCAAGCAGAGATGAAACTTTCTCAAGAAAAATTCGGGGTTGTTAGAAAAGAACTGGGAAATCTGAACAAGAAAGTAGCAAATGTAGAAAGTCAGATTCAAGCAGTTGAACTGGAAGTACAGCAAGGTTTGAGAACCACAGTGGAAAAGGAACGTTCACTTCAACGCGTGACGAATGAAAAAGAAATGTTCTTGGAGTTTAGAGATAATGGAATATTGGAAATGGAGCACTTGATCATTGATCTCCATCAGTACGTATTTGAATATGATCTAAAGGAGGCTGAAACAAGGATTCTAGGTGAAGAATTGCAAACGAATATTCTAAGAGCCGAAGAGTTGCAGACAAACATGATCATAGCTGCAAACAGCAATATCTTATCTTCCATGTCTTGTGTAGGCACGTTTGAGAAGGTAGAGGAGCAAATGAAAAATCTAAGGACATCCGTTCAGGAGACAAAATTATTGTTGGAAGGCATTTCCCGTGCCATCTAAACTATTTCTCTCTGTAACTTTTTCACTATTTCCCTCTGTAACATTAATTATGGATATGCTTGAAAACAAACTGACCCCCTTTTCTCCAATCTTCATACGGGCCTGTGTCCTTATGTTCCTTTGTTAAAAGTCGTAGCACAAATTTAAAATCTGCGTCAAGGACTGTTCCCTTCTGCTTGTCCTCTTGTAAGAGATCGTCCTTTATGGTAATAAATGTGTCTTTTGGAAATTAAATGCTAGGAACGAGCTTCAATTGCTCATAGTTCCGAGTATTCCAGATGCTCTTATCATGTATTTTGGGTGCTCTAATGTTTTGATAAAAGATTAGAAAATTGTATGTCATCATTTTTTATATTGGATATACAGATTACTCCAATTGCTATTATTCTATAAATTCATCACCATCATCCCTTTGCATGATTTTATAAGTTTTTAAAATTAAAGTCAAAATTCATCCAACAACTATGATTTATTGTGAGTGTAAAATTTCTTTACACTGTATTTAAATTAAATCTTTGCATGTAATGTTTTGATAAAAATTAGGAAATTGAATGCCATGATTATTTGATATTGCATATAACTCTTGTTAAAGGGATGTTTAACTTCTTTTGTCATTCCAAAGTGCAAAAGAAGATTGAACACAAGATTTATGCCCATATAATATTACCGAATATCATGATTATCTCATTTCCTGTGTTTGGTTTTTTTGTTAAGATGAGAATTACTCTTTCCATCCCATTGGGTGTGACTGAGACATCGGGAAATTTAAAATTGTATTTTCTTTATTTGAAAATGCATCTTTAGATGCATATAAGACAAGTTCTTTGTAATTTGGTCACACGCCTCATTTTTGGCAAAATGGATCTAGACTGTTGGACATGCATCTCCATATGAATGCTTTTTATAGAACAACGTCCTAAATTTGATTTTTTTTAGACCAATATATTTTAGGTTATTTTATGCCATAAATTAGAAGGAAAACACATGCATTAATTGCTTCGAAAATACAACACAATTATGAAAAAAGTCATACAATTATCAAAATGTACCGAGTATATACAACTTGGTCTGAAAATACAAAAGAATAATACATCCAAACATAAATGGCTGAGTATGTCCAATCCTTTTTTTCTCTCTTTCATTTGTACTACAAGAAATTCCATACCTCGACAATCATGTCTTCTACGAGGGGCAATTGAGGAATACCTTCCTAAAAAAATCCATACTTTATGCCCGATTTTCTCATATTCACATTAACGCGACAAACCGCGACCACGTCCTCCGTGTGGTCATCCCTAGTCTCAAGTACTTCATGATTAGATGACCCCAGATGGTCTTCTAGGAGTGTTTGGTGTCATGATAAGATGCGACACCTGGTAGAACCATATCATGTAGTCGTCAACATAAACCTATTGTACAGGAGCTGACACCATGCGATACTCCTATGGATCCAAGTGACTCTTGAAATCCTCAAGTATCACATCAAGATCTCTATGACGAACAGTGGGAGGAACGAGTTCTATGGGGGGTGGGGGTCTCAGAATAATCCGCAGATACTCAAACTGCCACATCACCCGCTCAGGCAGATAAGAATACATAAGACTTAACCCACATGTCAGTCATTTGGAGTATAAGGAAATGAGGTCAAGCTGATGCGTCTGGCGTCGACCTCCATATGGGCACAAGGCAATATATCATCTGCTACATGACAGTCAAAATAAACACAAAATGGCCCGATCATATTATTTCCTCTATAGGATGCAAAGGCGGCAACACGGGGTCAATCCTCAATGTTGGTAGGCATAACATCACACCCAGTGATGTGAGGAAAATGAGAGATGATTCATTCCTGAAATATGATTCAAATATAATATTGGTAACAAGTGTAACAAAATAATTATAAAAATATTAGAAACAATAAATTACTATAAGCAGCGTGCAATTCGTTGTCATCTGCTTTGTCTTCCAAAGACAACCCTCACCTAGCTTCGAGTACAAGTATATCAAACAAACGACCCTTAATTGTACTCGTGAATCGCCCTCAAGTCGATGAAGTACTTAAGGTAAACCATGTTGAATTGGTTGCACTTTTGTCCCCAAAAAAATGGACATGCAAACCACTAACAAGAGATAAGACCTAAATACAAACTATCAGTGGTACTTAACCTGCATATCATAACCGTCGACATCCACGACTATTTGTAGGTGATCTTTATAAAAGTCTTCCAAAAATTTAAATGTATCATAAACATATTTGGTGTGAGCTATCTCATTTGTGTCCTAACCCCAAATATATAACTAAATATATTTTAATATTATTAATATTAAAATATGCTTTATACATATTTGGTTGGGTATGTCTAATTGTGCATGAAGTTTTAGTTTGCATAAAATTTTAATGTTTGATTATTATTATATTATAATTATAATTAACAGTTAAATTTACAAAATTTATTTTTAATTGAATTAAGTAAAATATTTAATTGATATACACTAACAGTGTAAAACAGTTTTATATTGTAGTTAATCGTGATAGTTAAATTTTAATTATAATTTGACTTTAATTTTAATTATTTAAAAAATAATATTGATTTTGATACATTAACTGTCTAAAAAATTTTACACTGACAGTACATAGCAATTAATCTCTATAACAAAATATCATATTTGAGCTAAAAATAAACTAATTAGCTTATATTGTATGAATATTTATTTTTAATATATAATTTATAAAAATTAGTTTTAAGATCTTTACTTTTTAAAACCTTGGGCTTTGGTCCAAGATCGATCCTGCGATATAAAATAAATATATTATATATATATATATATATATATATATATATATATATATATATATATATATATATATATATATATATATATATATATATATATATATATATATATATATATATATATATATATATATATATATATATATATATATATATATAAATAAATTATTTAACATATATCGCCTTTTACTTGAAAAATATATATTATTTGTTGCGGTCGATCATTATAGGTGTATATGAAAGGGCAGAGGGTAAAAAATAAAAAGAAACATTAAGCGTTTGTTTATATGAATAAAACGCAAGAGCTTTTATTTTTAACCTACTCCCATGCCTACAGATACATACGAAAAATCAAATTCACTTATTTATTCAACTAACTACCAGTGTATATGGAAGAACGTTTACACACCTCAAAAGAGACGAGACAAAACAAAACAAATATTAATTAATATAAAATAATAATATTATTTTAACTATTTGTCAGTCATTAATTTTCAATGTGTATGAATCTTTTTTTAAGAAAGCACACAATTTGATTTAATTTATAATTTATATTTTGCAAATCAAATAAAATCTATCCATATAAAAATATTATAAAAAATAGAATCAATGGAACCAATAAAAAATGCATTGATTTATTATTTTGGTTATTAGTTATTATATCCAAATAATTTTTCAGTAATAAAGAAGTCCATTTGGATTTCATTATCAATAACTATATGAATTTCGGTGGTGAGAAGAACGTAACAAAAAAGAAATATAAATAGAAATAACAGTATAACACCACATCAACCAAGCAGGGTGTCATCTTTTTTCATTTCTATATTTTCTTCTCCCTGTTCCTTCTTTTAATCTCCCCCAACCATTTTTTTCATTTCAAATTACACATATTTCTTTCTCCTCTTCCAACCCGTTATGGTCTAGACGCTCAAATGCTTCGCTGGCGTCCTTGCGCGCCACCGTCCCCACTACCTCTTTAGTTTCCTTCTCCTCTATCTCTTCCTCCGTTTCATTTTTTTTTCCAACTCAATGATCCGCCAGCAACAACTTCCTAATGGCCGCCGCCGCGCCGGAGAAGTCGCCGGCAACGTGACGGCGGACTGCGCCGCAGTCTGCTGCTGCGTTCCTTGCGCGGTAATGGACATGGTGGCGCTCGCTGCGTACAAAGTTCCTGCTTGTTTGTGGAAGAAAGCGGTGAAGAAGAATAGGAAGCAACGGTTGGAGAATCAACAGAAGAAAAATAAGAAGAACGAAACAGCACTGTTGGATCATAACAAACCTGGCGGGCCTGGGCTTGTGCTTGGGCCTGATACGGTTATTGTCAGGCCCACGTTGGAAGAGCATTTGGCGAAGGAAGAGTTGCCGGGGGATGTTAAATTGGAAGAGGAGATGTGGGCCCGGTTCAGCGCAAGCGGTTTTTGGAGGAGTGATTCTAAGCGACAAGAACTGGAAATGCAAACCGGGGAAAAGGACCGTTAGTACTTCTTTTAATAATTGAAAGAGGGATTGTGAACTGTGTAATGTAAAATTTATATTCAGATTTCAGATACAGGTGCTGAAATTTAAAAACAATTCAATGCTTTGTTACTTTTTGTGGATTGTGATGTTGAGAGGGAATCATTTATGTGTTTTAAGGGTAAGATAGTAATGAATATGCTTCAATTTTACAAGTATTTTCTAACTAAAATAAGAAATTGGGTTTGGTGTTGTCATGAATTATCATGTCAAAGACATTTAATGTCTTTTTGTCTATTCCTTCTTTTCTTTGTGCTAGGTAAGTCTTCTTCTCTCTCTTAAAAAAGAATGCACTCATTTGATTCCGAAATACTATCTTCATTTCCCAATAATTCTTCTATATCAAAACAAATAGTCATGTTAGGCTTGAATATATCTATTGAAAAAGACATCAAACTAGTTTCAAAGTTCAAGGCTAGGATTATCCATTGTTATACTCTCTATGTTCTTTTTTAAGTATCAATTTTTTATTTTTTACGTATACCAAGAAAATTAATCAATATTGTTATTTTTTATACAATAATTTTCATTTTACTTATACCACCCATAATTATTTATTACATTTATTTTACTTTTTTCCTCTGTAATAATTACTTAGGGGTAATTTTGACAAAAATACAATTAATACTACCTTGAAATTTATAAGTGACAATTAAAAAGAAACACAAAATTATACAAAAAGTGACACTTATAAAGAAACGGAGGGAGTATTTACGAGTGAATGACCTATGAAGAGTGAGGGAAGCATGACGCCTAGAACAGATGATGAAATCTCATTGTCCGTAAGAAGGAGGACATCTTCCACGACACTCTTACACATCCGATATGAGGGAACGTGGGAAGTGATATGTCATAGTTAAATAAATAATATAGGTCTTTCTAAAAAATAGAGATTCAACGGTCCACTACCACTAATAGATAGGTGGATTATTGCAACTCCCAAAGAATTTTAGAATTCAATCTCATAAACCTCTATAAATACATCGACCTAATGATAAGAGAATAACAACTCAGATACGCATGAAATACCTCTAAAAATACATAATTTCTCATCTCACACGAGTTTGCTTTTATTTATAACCAAAATCACCATAGAACAAAATTTCTCATCACCGTAAACAAACTCTTAATCATTAAATATCAATAAGACTTTTGACCACCCCTGTCAACATAGAGGTGTCACACATTATGTTTTTTTTTACAAATATAGATTCTAACACAAAATAAATTAAGTAACATTGAGTTAACACCTGTCTATAAAAATAATTATCATTTTTGTTTATTTAATATATAGTATTCATAATGAGAGAGAGAGAGGCAACCCATAACATATAAGGAGTTTAAATGTGCGAATTAAAGGTGAAGTGAAATACAAGGGAGATATGTTGATTTATGGTGAATGAAACACTTGGGGTTGGGTATGGGGAATTCATGAAAAATTGTGTGAACAAGATGTAAAAAAAATGTAACAAGTGACTCGAAAACAGGATATGAAGGATTTTATGGGTTCATCAGTCATTTAATGAGGGAGTTTCACAATGGTTCTTAGGTGGGGGGAGTCAATAGCAGGTTTCAATGGGGAAAATCAACTGTAGGTTTAGATGGAGGAAAGGAGTTATCATGTTCTATTTTGCGAAAATACCAGATGATATATCTCATGGTTAATTGGAGGAAAGATTTCGTCAATATGACAGCTTGCTTGATGTTTCTATCTTGTAAAGACACAACACTAGATATTAATGCTTTGATTTTTGTAAGAGAATATTTTTCTTGCAAATTTCATTACATTACATTATATATATATATATATATATATATATATATATATATATATATATATATATATATATATATATATATATATACACAAAAAAAAAAGCATCTTGATTTTAAAGAAATTACTAAAACGTAATGATAATATTTCAAATTTCATTACATACACATACAATGTATGGTATCTTGCTTGATGTTTCTATCTCGTAGAGGCGCAACAATAGAGGTTAACGCTTTTGTTTTCCTAAAAGAATATTTTTCTTGAAATTTCATTACATTATATATATATATATATATATATATATATATATATATATATATATATATATATATATATATATATATATATATATATATTTCCGTTCATGAACCAGAAATGGATGCGGTTGGTGAATTGGATATCTTGAATCGATGATGTTGATCTTCATTACAGTGGAGTGGAATAGATTTGCATGGTTAACAGTCAAACATCTAAGTCCGTTCAAGATTTTAGATGAGTATAATGAAAAATAGAGAATAAAAAGTATGCCTTGTTTTCTCGTGTTAACTGATTTTATACCTTAGGTCAAGTGGATCAGATTTTGAAGGTTCAAGAAACACAAGAATGAAGGGGAGATGGGGTTTGAATTTGGTTTATGGATTTAAATTTTGTAACCCAATACCACAAACACCAACGATAATGATAAAGATAAATAACACAAGTATTTTTATTTTGGTTTGTTGTTAACGAAGCTACGTCCAGTTCACCCGCCTGAGTGATTTCGCCTTCTCAATAAGGACTTAATCCAATAATCAAACTAATCACAACGAATCAAAGACAATTTGTCTAAGACTTCTTGAGAATTTTGACTATACATTGGTCTCTCAAGGAAATATAATCTTAAATACTAATTGTCAATGACTTCTTGAGAATTCTGACTAAATTTAGTCTCTCAAGGAAATTAACCAAAAGTTATGATAAACAAAGTTATGTTTACAAAATGCTTCAAAAAGAAGATACACTTAAGAAATAATTTAAGAAAATATTCTAATGTTTATGAACTTGATAGTTTTCTTAAATTGAAAGCACTTTCCTTTTTCTTTTCAAGTAGAGAGTTTTGCAATCTTTTTGCAGTGTTGTGTTGTGTGCTCGTTTCCCGTGTATACTTCTTCCAAGCTTCTGAGACCTCTTTATATAAGGAGAAATAGATCCTTTGGAGGGTGAAGTTAGTATATTCTCAATCTAACAGTTGTATGAAGGCCACTTCATTTTACAACATTTGATTGACGCTTGTAGGAGAGATTTGGTGAGGATGATGAGACTTGATGAACTTCGTAGGTATAAAGTACAATACTTTATATAGAAAGTAGATTTTTCTTTTGTACTTATGTCACTTCAATGAGTTGTTAACTTTTGGATATAAACTTATAGTCAGTGGTTTCGTTTAAAAGTTGATGAAGCTTAAGTAGAGTTCATAACCTATCTTCAGAACTTGGTGAGAATAAAACTCCAGAGTCTACGGAGATTAGAGTTATGCAACTTCAGATGCTTAAATAGTCAGTTTTTTTCCAGAGTCTATATGGATAGTTCTTTGCAGAAACCTTGACATGAAAATTTTGAAGCTTGACTTCCTTGTAGACACATTTTTTATTTATCCTTTGTTTCATAGTGCTTATTCGGTTCAGAGTCTTGACGTCTTTAGATTCGAAATTTGTTTTCTATTATCTGCATACTTAGCAAAATAGTTAGAGTACAAAATTATTCTCTACACTTTGTTATCATAAGAACTTAAGGATAGTTGTAGAACCAAACTTGTTCCAACAATCTCCCCTTTTTTTATGATGACAAATCCATGTATGTTAATGAACAATTTTTGCAGGATAATCATATCTATAAAACATCAGAGATAGGTTTGTAAGCTCCCCCTGAGTTTTATACTCCCAATAAATTTCTTAGTTTCTTCACAATGAGGTTTGTAAGCCTCCTCTGAGTTGAGACTAGAAAATGTTTGAAGTTTAGAAAGTAATCAACATGATTTTAGCATTGTTTGGGATTTATTAGGATTACAAGATATATCAAAATCATATTCAATTTCTCCACTTTGTTATCAATAAAAAAAGATTAAGATAAACAATATAGCAAAAAAATGAAGTAAATACAATCAAAATAAAAGAGATCCAAGAGAAAATAAAAACAACTTTCATTAATAATAATTTAAAAAAGAAATACAAAAGAAGAAAAAGAAAAAAAATATAGGGGACAAAGGGTCCAACACTAGAGATGCTTTCAGCTACTTCGAGTTTCAAACTCTAGCGAGTCTCTAGCGAGTCTCTAGCACCTCAGTTAACCCAAATTCCTACATTTTCTTCAATATTTCTTCTTGATGGAAAATTTCATAAATAAATCTTCCAAAAGTAATGATAAAATATACTTCCTCGTGAGAGGCAATATTCTTTTTCTTCAAAAAGTTAAAAATAATGAGGGAAAGGTTAACCTAGATCATAGACAAAATGAAGAAGATAAGATGCTTGTCATCAAATGTGGGTAGCTCTAGAGTATCTTCACGTGGCTGAAAGTTTGGCATCAACAATTTATGCCAAAATTTGCCTTGGGAAGAAGGGAGGAGACACATGCAATATTGGTAGAGGTAGCAAGGTGTCGCTCCCCCGAAAAGACACCAAGGTCAGATAGGGTACAGACGCGAACGGTCGGCGAAGAGAGAAGATGAAATGAAGATGAATAGAGTCGCCAGCTAGGCATTTTTATCCCGAAGGAAAGGTAATGCTGCATAAACCTAAAAAAAGATGGATAAGACGGTTGCGAACTGCATACTTCTCAGATAAGTACTAAGTCTCCCGTCAAAGTTTCTATCTTTATGCAATAAATAATAGACAAATACCAAGTCTCCCGTCAAGGTATTTACTATTTGTCAGATAATATTACCTTCACACATAAGGCATCACATGTAATCTGACTTCTACTTCTTCTGCAGGCATCTGACACTTTTTGAGATGATGTTCTAACATTCTTTCAGACATCAGTATCAGTCACAACTTCACAGATTACTATGGTTCTGAAGACATCTATCATAGTAATCCATACACAGGTAGGGGAACATAAGAGAATCAACCATCAATAGTTGACCAGACAAAACACAGACATATGCAGCAGCAGGAACACATACTTCTCCTTCAGAACCAATATTCAGACTGTCTGACTTGAGATGTCTTCACATATAATATAGCTAATGATCAGCTATATCCACATCAGTCAACTCCACCAGTTGACACAACTTGACCTTTGTGTACAAGGAGTCTCTTTGAAATAATACTCCTTGAAGCTCAGGTACTTCACTCCTGCAGCAAGGAACATAAATAAACTATCCTCAAGAGAACAAGACATGTTGATCACTCCTTGATCAACACACATATCTAAGAGAAGTTACATGGCCAAATCCTTCTTAGAAACACCATACAAATGCCTCATCTTCCAGATTAGGAGTAGGTTCCAAACATATGTGAAATAAACACAATAGTTTAGCCCTTAAGCATCTATTTAGCCATTCCTTAGACAACGGAATCATGCCTAATTCTGATGTGATGTTCTACCAAAGGATTAGACATCAATCCAAGGATCACAAATAGATCTGCAAACAAGAGATATGTCTATTTAAAATAATCTTCAGATCTCCAAACAACCACTTCTCTTCACAGTGCCTTGAGTGGACTTGAAAAAGAGTCTTCAAGTGTCATTAGCACAGTTAATAGAAGAAGATAGACATATATCCCCAATATCATAGGATATATATCCAGAGAAGAGCAACATTCTCAACCAAAAGGAGTTATCAGATAAGCAGCAGATACACAACTCCTTAGAAGCTCCAAGTGTCACAAATTAGCTCTTCCAATATCTCCAAGTGACACCAACAACCATAGGTTTGAAAATAAATCAAACCTGTCACAATAGCAGCACAACCCCATGCTACAACATCATAATAATCCATCCTCCACTTCTAGGGTCCATTCACACATCAAAACAGCTTTTCAGTAGAACCCTTCTACCTCGACCATGAACCAGAAAGTATCCCTCTTGGATCTCATCTAGAAACATACTTGGATGCCCACTCTAATACCAATTGAAATTCTGGTATGACAGACTCAAATGTCGAATATGATGTTGAGACATCTTATTTGTTACTTATAAACATGGTAAGGCATACACAACAATACTTAAAAATTCTGATATATCATATTCAAACATGCTTCGGGATGTTTCGACATCTGATAGGACATTGAGTTCAGGTACTGCATAAAACATAAAACAAAAAAGTTGTATAGAACACAACAAAATTGTTAACCTAGTTCGATCAAACTCATCAACTCTGGGGATACCAAGCCAGGAAGGAAATCCACTATGTAGTATCAATTCAAAGACTTCTCAACAAACACCTACAGTTTACATTCTTCTCACTTAATCACTACCAATGCAACTTCTACTTAGGAACTCCTAAATATGAGAAACTCATCCTCACTTCCAATCACCTCAGTGATGTCTCACAGTTCTCAACTCTCAATTATTGACGGCTTCATACTTATACAACAATTCACAAACTAGAAGGCACACTTCCATGACAACAACTTAACATTGCTTTCAGTTAAGTACAATACTTCTCTTGCTTACAAGCCTCGAGAATCACAAGTGAAACAGCCACAACAAGGTTCCTTGTTGCGCACAGCTGCCACAAGAACACAACCCTAATAATGTTTACATTTTCGGTTGGTTGGTTGGTTCTAAACTAGGTTACAAGGTTTCTTTTATAACCTATTCCCAACTGGATTTGGGCCTAAACAATCACAACAATAGCTGCTACAAAAATGCAGAAAGAATATGCTACAAATATACAAAAAGATCTTCAAATATAAAAACTCCTAAAATATCTCTAAATATAGAAACTCTATATTTTTCAATATTTGTCTTCAATGTAAATTTGAGTCTTCAAGATCTTTTACACCAACGCCATTGGATTGATTTAAATCTTCAATAATATTCTGTTTTTGTTGAAACCTAATAGAATATTCAATCCATCTTCAGCAGTTCATGATGTCGAATGAACTGTCTTGACATCTTCTTCAACATGTTGTTCCAGATGTTGAAACATTTCAACACAACATGTTTGGGCGCACACAAATGGATTCTTTGCTTAATATATTCTTTCTTTTGCAAAGATCTTGTACATACACATTGCTGCTATATTTATTTTACAAAATTCATGCCAATTACTGAACTTACATGAATCAAGATGAAGAAGTCCTTCTCACACTCAAATGGAGATCAACAAAGCTAGCAAAGATTTTAAAGAAGAAGACTTCAATAATTCAAGTGATCAGGGCTGTTGTCCATGAAGAAGCAACTAAAAGAAAAAGACCACACAATTGAGCAAAAATTCATTGCAATATTCTTAGTGTGTATTAGGATCTTTTGATGTACTTAAACTACGAGTCTACACATGTTTATGTAAGAAGAAAACTCTTGTAAACATTTACCCATTTCCCTAAAGGACCGAGTGAAGGTCAGAACTTTAGGAGGATCAGAACTTAGTAGTTAACGCTTTCTCAAAACTAGGTATTTTGGTGAATTACTCTGGGGCTAAGGTTCTGGTGTTGCTTAGAACTATGTGTTTGGAGCCTGAAGTCACAACAGGTTGTTTTACAGTTAGTCACGATTGTAGGCCGCACAAGGAAGTCACAACGGTTGTTGTGCAATTAGTCACGATTGCAGGCCGCGCAAGGAAGTCACGACAATTTGTTGTGTAGTTAGTCACGACAGGTTGCCGTGCAAGGAAGTCACGATAAATTGTTATGCAGTTAGTCACAGTTGTAGGCCGCTTAAGGAAGTCACAACTTTGGTTGTGCAGTTAGTCACGACAATAGCCGCACAATTGTAATCATATGTTGGTTATATTATATTAAGTTTTTGTTTAAGGAGAAATCACCTTGGGGGTAGACTAGACTAGTTTGAGAAGTTCTCAAGTGAACCATGATATATCGTATGTTCTTTACTCTTGATTTATGCTTTACATTATGTTTATGCTTCCGTATCGCAATCATAACACAACCTAACACAATCCTACCATTTGCGAAAAGTAGTCAAGAGTGAAAACCTCAATGTAATTCCCCCTTTCTAATGTTTTTCTCACACCTTCAAATGGTAATAATGAATCCTTAAGTACGTCATTCACACGAAAAATGCAATCAAGTCAAATAATGATGCAAATGCTAATGCCACCAACTCCTCATAAAAGTGCACATGGTACCAAGTTTATTAGATCAAAGGTATGTTATTGATTCACCCATGTCTCTGGTTCCTCTTGAATCGTGTCCCTCTTTGGATATGAGACCTCCATAGTCCCTCTTATAACTAGCCCATCATCAGACCAAAGTTCTACCTAACTCTGAAATAAATACATGCATGGTCATGAACAATGTAAGCATGCAACAATATTAACATCATAACATCGTAAGTATCATAAACATTATCAACATTATAACATCGTCATAAACATCATCAGAAGGTTCCACTCTTGAACCTATAAGGTTTCAATCAAAGGCCATCTTTGTAATCCTTTCGAATTACTATTCATAAAAAAAATCTCCAATTAAGGTTGTCACTATAATACCTCCGGATCACTATACTAAAATATTATGTATTGAACAATTTAATTATTTTTAATAAAAAAGGGCAAAGTTATGTTATTACCCAAACCCCCAACTCATCAAAATTTCTCAGGGAAACTCAAAACATCCCAAAACCTCTCAATTATCAAAATGACTCTAAGAGTGTGTTTGGACGAGGTAATTGAAATTTGGGTTAAATATGTTTATGGTCCTTCTAAATATCTAAAATTTAATTTTTAGTCCCTCAAAATATTTCCTTCAAAGAATGATCCTCCTAAAAATTTGTATCCACATTTTTGGTCCCTCATACAACTTAGCGACGATTTTTAAAACTTAACGATGAAATTAGCGACAAATTATTACTTAGCGACTGAATTAGCGATAGTTTTAGTATCAGGGAGCAAAAGTGTGGATGCAAAATTTTTGAAGGACCATTCTTTGAGAGAAATATTTTGAGGGACTAAAAACAAAGTTTGAGATATTTAGAAGGACCACAAATATATTTAACCCTTGAAATTTTTTAGGGAATTCAAAATTCTAAGAAATTTAAATTATTAAATTGAAATCCATTCTTTTTTTAAATTCTTTTGTTTGGATGAAGTATTAAAATGATTCATTGTTAAATTTTTTGGGTCATTTTCATAAATTTTAAAACTTTTGGACCAAATTAAAATATGAAAAATAGGGACCAATTTACAAATTTTGAAAATTTGAAGGGACTAATTTGTAAATTTTGAAAATGATTAAAAATTTATTTGCAATTTTTTGAAAATTTTAGGATGAATTTGAAATTTTTATAAAATACGAGGACCATTTTGTAAAATTTGAAAAATAAATCATAAACAATTTAACATTTGCATTATATAGAGAGGGTGCAAATGGTGTCAAAGATAAACTCACCTTCCTCTTTCCTAATGTTATTGATCTTGTTTCTCACTTGAGGCGTCTTGCTTAACGGAAAATACCATGCAAGGAAAGTAAACTTGAGTTATGCCCATGTAGCTATGGAATTTGCGGACAGAGATTGGAACCACGCTCGGGTTCAATCAATTAGTGAGAAAGGGAACAATTTGAGTTTGATGGTATTTTGGTCAACACCATTGGGTTTTAGAGTGCCACAAAACTCGGAAAAGATGGATAAATGAAGATTCAGGTTTTCACCAAGTAACCATGGGAATTAGTTCTATTGAACCATGCCCACCAACGAGGGCTTAATCTTAAAGTTATTAGCTGCGATAGGCGGATGAACAACACTACTATGTGGTTCCTTATAAGTGGGAATTGTGTAGGCTTGGTGTCAACGACAAGTTCAACCATAATTGTTTGGGGATTTGGCGTCTCTCGTGGAGAAAACACTTGATTTTGTTTGTAGGTTCAAAAATATTTCTCGTAGATCAGATTCTTCACATACACAGATAACAAAGAAATTATAGTAGCAAAAAACAAAAAATTAAAGGTGCTTTTTTCTATATAATTCTAGAATAAAACTTCAATATCAAAATTATCTCCCGACAACGGCGTCAAAAACTTGATGCAAACCGCATGTGCACGACAATAGGAAGTAGTAAAGTATATTAAACCACATGGATAAATATTTGAATACTGATTTTTAAAGCAATCAAAATATCTGAGGATTCAATGCAAAAGAGTAAAATTAACAGAATAACAAAGCAGGACATAAGATACATGTTAATTTATCTCGACATACCCACTGACTTTCCAAATAGATAAAATCGTACAACACCTACTTTCGCCAGTTTCGCTAGTCTGAATTATTCATCTAATAACTCATATTTTTGGCACGATTATAAGACTTTCTCAATCGATAACGAGACACCTTGTAACGTGGGTACCTCAAACGCGACTTTCTCAATAAAGAGCGAGACGCCCTGTTAGTGACACTATAACTTGTCTGTTTAGCAAACCGCTCTCGAATACTAAATCATTACCTTTCAGTACATGATAAGTATTTGAGTTACCTTTGCTTTCACAACCGACACAAATCTGTTTAAGCAATTGGATTCTAAAATAACACGTTGATAATGTTTTCTCGTTATTCAAATATGGATGATTCAATTGGGATTTGCCATGAGATATATCTCCTGACCCCTAGTCCCTAATGGACAACTCATTCATAGTGAGATTAATCGCTAATAAACATATTATAAACATAATATACATAACAAATAAGTAAAAGCGATTGCAAGAGTAAAACTTAGTGAAGACAATGATTGAATAAACACAAAGCTTCAGGAATACTTGAATGGTCTTACAAGGAAGTTGAAATTACAACAAATGAACTCACAAGAAAACTTAAACAAAAGCTCAATGCTAGAAAATAAACTTAGAGAATGTGGGGGTAAAACATGATGATTGTTAACAATGATTCAAGGTCTATTTATAACCTCTAAACACATTCAAGGTCATAAATTAATGTAAATGATACTTAATGTCATTAAGAGATTGAATTGGAACAACTTGGAGGCACCGATAGTCACAAAACATCCAAATTTTCAAGAGTTTGTAACTGTCGTTAGGCTAAACAGGAACAATGTAAGAAAATAATGCATGCCCGTGTTGTTTTCCAAATAAATAGTGGGAGAAGTCTGGGAGCAACACGTGTCGTGTCAGGGAACACAACCAATCGTGTTGTCCACATGTTTTTACTATAGGGGGAACGCTTTGGGCCAACACGGCCCGTCAGCTGCCACGACCAAGTCGTGCTATCCTTTGGTCATTTGTATGAGAGGACTTTCTTTTTATGTGATTCTTGATCTTTTTTGCTTGAACTTGATTCGACACTCCCTTATTACATGAAAATAGTAAGAACACACCAAAAAGTGCATAAAGGCGGAATAAAACAATGAAAGAAAGTATAATAAACATTGCTAAAGACACACAATAAGTGATATAAATACCACTTATCACTAATAGACCTTTATACCCAGTAATGAGCATATGTCACGACGATAACAAATAACTGACCCTTAAGTAGGGTTAATATAACAATCATAATAAATATCCACAAATACTTAATTAGAGCACATACACTTTATCAATCTTAACGCCGAAGGGTTATGTACGATACCTCATAGTTGATACTCATGTAAAAAACATAATATCCTATGAGATGAGTAAGATAAGGGGGCAATTAAAGCGTAAAAAGTAGATCCATGGACCAATCCGACACTTGATCCTTAGGACTAGGTGGCCAACCTAAGACTTACAAAGCTCGATAAGGGTTGACTGAACATCACACACCACTCTCCATTTGACACACAATTTTGTGTGTTCTACACCCAATCATTGATAACTAAGGACATAATGTTCCTCAAAATTCGTGTCTCTTATGGATTTGAACCTGACAATGATCAGCGAGCCCGTAAAAAAACCCTAAAGCAAATAATATAGAAGATAGACTTTATTTTTAAGATAAAATAACATACACCTCACACTCAAGACCCACCTCAAAACCCTAAACATCCATTCACAATCTTAGTTAAATCCTACACCAAATTTTCAGGTATAGCCGACAAATGATTGTCATGTTCACTTTTTAATGTAGAAATAATTGTTAATTTTTCAACTATGTCATTCAATTTATTATTAAGTTTAATTGATATCCATTAATAATATAAAATAATTTTACAATGTCATTCAATAGAAATTCATCGATCTATCATATAATACTATTAACTTAAAATTTATAATTAAAAAAAATTGTTTTAAAATGATTGTCATGAATAATGATGATAGATTGACACTTTAAGTAGATATCTCATTTTCTCTTTATTCTTTAAAGACAATATATTAAATTTTTTAATTTGTTTAAAAAATCTTAAAAGTATAGGCAAGAACAAACACCAATGTACATTCTACATTGAACAGAAGATCAATTATTCATGTGGAAGTAATAAACTTGAAAAAGTCTACCACCTCATCCCTTTTAGTCAAATTGATAGAATACCAAGGTCGAAATGTAAGTGGCGGTGCACACCGTAAATGCGTGGGTTCCGTGATATCATGATGGGACATCCAATCTCAGTATAGAATTTTGCGCGTAAGATGAAAAACTCGTCAAAGATATTCCATCCTAATGCCACGTGTCACAATCACATTTAGTCTTAGACCAAGACCCAGCCAAAACGCATAACAATCAAACTCAAATAAACATTAATTAATTAATATAATAAAACTAAAATAAAGGTAAAGCAAAAGAAAAGAAAAAGATTAGCAACAACTACAACACCCACGCACTCCATCACCGCACCAAACAAAAGCCCCTTTTTCTTTCCCTCTTTCGCACTCGCTAGGGTTTTCTCTATTCGCATCTCAATTTTCAGATATTCTCCATGGATGAGGTAACATCGATTAAACTTCTTCAGTTTTACTTTGATCCGATTAATTTTATCTCAGATTATTTTGTGTGTTTTCTTCTGATGAATCGTGATTTCTTGTTATTCGATTTTTTTTTTGTTGGAATTAAGCGTTGTTTGATTTTCTGAGGTTAGAGTGGAGTTTGATTGGTTAATTTTCCGTTTTAGGTTCCTGTGTTGTTGGAAGAGAATGAAACGAAGTCTGAGGCGCATTTGACTTCTGCTGCTGCTTTTGTAGAAGGTGGAATTCAGGAGGCCTGTGATGATTCTTGCAGTATATGCCTTGAATCCTTCTCTGACAGTGATCCTTCTACGGTATGGTTCTTTAGGTTTTGTTAATTTTACCGGGTCTTGTGGTTGGTAGTAGTGATCACTACTGATCAGGGTTTACTATAGTGTTGTTGTTTTTGTCTATTCTAATATGTTGCTGTTACCTTTCCTTTAGGTGACGAGTTGTAAGCACGAGTTTCATCTTCAATGTATTCTGGAATGGTATTGCCTTTTGAATTTGTCTGTTAAATCTTTTGAGTCGGTCTTGTGCTGTACCGGTAAATATGGTGCCAATTTTATATGGTTTTCTCTTTTCCAGTATACCTTGGGGACGCTGAAAAAATGGCTTGGTGATTTATAATTTTTTTTATTGCCCAGTTCTGATTTTGAAGGAAAACTGACCTTGTAATGTACAGTGTACCTAAAGATAGGATAACACCCAATTTTAAATAGGATATTAGTAACTACTACCCAGAATGTAGTACACGAGGATGGGTTCTTGAAAGTTATAGACTTAAAAGTAAACATTTTTGCGGCCTTGCTTTTAGTAAATCATAACACCGATATGAAGATGTGTACTAACACCTGAAGCTTTAGTGTCCCAATTTCGATTGTTCTCAGGGCCTATGTCAATAGCTTATGATATGTTGTTCTGACTAATCTGTATTGTCCTTGAATTCATTGTATTATAATTGTTATTCAAGGTTATCAAAATCATCTAGTGTCATGCCTATTGCCTATCAAACCTTATGGCAACAGACTAGTAGGGACTTGACTTTCAAAAGTTTTCACGCAGGAACTTAACAGTAGCATTCCAGAATAAAAATTTCAATCATTATACATTTGTTACTTCATATATCGGGCCCCGATCCATAGAATCTTGCTCTTCTAATTTGGTTTGATTCTATTAATTGCTGTCTAAGTGAAATGTTTTCAAAATAAAGGCATTGGGATATTCATACTTACACATGTTTTTTGGTCTAGCATTATCTAATAGTTATCCTATTCGTGTTATAGAAAAAGAAAAATTGGATGTCCAAATTACCATCTATTTATTTTTATACCATATTGACTGAAATATTTTGGATCATTGCTTTTGTGTGGAGAAATTGGCAAATTGGATATTTTTAAAGGGGTATGATTCTGTCATGAATTCTTACTTTTATTTTGCAGGTGTCAGAGGAGCTCCCAGTGTCCTATGTGTTGGCAATCTATCAGTCTCAAGGATCCCACGAGGTTTGTAATTGTGTCACTGACCTTTATATACTTTATTCTATTTTTTGGCTTCTGGCATTATTTCTTTTCTATATCTATTTATATACTTTTGGTCTGTCTCTGGACTTCACAGCCAGGAATTGCTCGAGGGAGTTGAGAGGGAGAGGAACTTTAGGTTAAATCCTTCTAGAAATGCCACAATATTTCATCATCCAACACTGGGGGATTTTGAGTTACAACATGTTTGTAGTCTCTACTTGTGCTATTTTGGAAGTATATTTCTACTGTTATCATGCATTGTGTAATATTGTATTCTCGTACAGTTGCCAGTTGGAGCAAATGATGCTGATCTTGAAGAGCGTATAATCCAACACTTAGCTGCTGCAGCAGCAATGGGGCGAGCACGCCATATTGCTAGAAGGGAAGGCCAGAGAAATAGGTCATCAGCTCAAGGTCGCCCACAGTATTTGGTATTTTCAGCTCATCCCAATTCACCTCCTATGGCTCCTGCTTCTTCCTCTCCATCTCAGAGAGGGGATGGTGAACCAACTCATGCGACTGGAGAAGACACACTACAGCTCACTTTGATTCCTCCAGTTCAAACTGACCAGGTTTCTGCTTCAGGCTCTGGGTCTACTGCTCCTGCTACCGACAATCAGGGATTATCATATAACAACAGGTAATGATTTTCCATTTTGGTTTTCGGGATTTTTTTAAAATTTTCTATAAGTTGATAGCTGCCTTGTTTTCAAGTTGTTGACGTTCTTATTGCGTCTTTATATTTTAAACAGGAGATCTCCTAGTCAGTCTTCTCCGAGTAGCCAAGACAGAGCAGGACCATCAGAACTCCAGTCATTTTCAGAATCTCTGAAATCTAAATTTAATGCTGTGTCAACAAGGTACTGGATGAAGTTACTGGTCTTTACAAGTCTGATATATTTCAGTTCTCTAATTGTAACTTGAACTTCAATTTTTCCTGTCTTTAGATACAAAGAGTCCATTTCCAAAAGCACAAGAGGGTGGAAGGAGAGGTGGTTCTCTCGAAACAGCCCTATGTCTGACATTGGATCTGAAGTTAAGCGAGAAGTTAATGCAGGGATTGCATCTGTGTCACGCATGATGGAACGGTTGGAGACTAGAGAGAATGATCGAAGCAATGACAATTCTGCTCCAAGTAATTTAGAGGACGGTCCAATTCAGGGATCAAATGATCAGCATTTAACTGACAGTGAAAGGGACAGTCTTTTAAGAGACAATGACTTAAAAACATCTTGCTCTGCAGGTTCTAGTTCAAATTAAGCATATAGAAGGAATTGCTTGAACTCAGATCTGTTTTGTCCTTAAGGTATTATCTTAACCAAACTGATTATTTTAGTAATGTAAACTGAATTATACATGTTCTGATTATTAACTCATCGGAACAATTTCTTTTTGTCATCCAATGATTGTCCCTTTTCTTTTGTAGATATTGTTTGATTTTTCTTTGTTGGCCTTTTTCTATTTTTCCATTATCTGTATGAACCTTGGAACATGTAGGCTGTCTTGATTTTCTGTTTGCTGTTGAATAAAATACTCAATTATGTTTCAGCAGGAGACTTGACTTGGTTTTTGTTGTGTAATGGACTATAGGACATTTTCTTTTCAAAGTGAAATCTTAGTTATTTATATAATCTACATTCCTAGATTTGGAAGCTCTTTGTTTGTCTCAATTGCATTAATTATAATTCTAATTATGCCATTACTGTGCTGATGGATTTTTCTATCATATCAGGTAGGAATAGAGTTGCTCTTTACTGGATGTGAAGTTTTGTGGATGTCGCGGATTGATAATCCTTTGACCTGCAAAAGATGACCGACAATTGTCATATTGGAAATAAAGAACTTAAAACAAAGATAGCGGTGGTCTCATTTGTTTGTTACTCAGGAACCTAAATGTGCTTGTGTATATTCAGTTCACCTTGTAAACTTATTTATAAATTATATAGATATTCCTGAGATAAACTTCACATTAAAACACTCTTGTAACTATCTATCAGTGTTTTTGTGCATACATCACCTGGGCCATAATTGTGTTTGACTGTGAAATACTACAAATAATGTGCCTTTAAATCCCTGATGTCAGCACTAAAAGGATCAGATCTGACCATTAAAACTCCCCATTTGAAATCGCAACAGGGTTATGCAAATTATAATCCATTTTTTGTTTGTAAGGTCTCGCATGTTTGAAAATTTGATTTTGGAGGGAGAGTTTTATTGCCAATTATGGTTATAAAATTCAACTTGAGGAATTAGGCTATATACATTTGCCTGCCCTTATTAGAAAGGGATGAGAGAGAGAGAGTGAGAGAGAGATTTCATCTTCTAACTAACTTTTGTATTTCAGTTATTGACTGTAACAAGTAGTTACAACACTTTTGCTTTTATACATAAGATAGGAGTTATTGATTGTAACAAGTAGTTACAACACTTTTGCTTTTATACATAAGATAGGAGTGACCTGCACTAGCAAGTTCTAATAGAACTTGTGACCTGCATTAAAGGTGTTACACAATGCTTAGATCGACAAATGTCAGTCTTGAGTTTATACTAACTCTATACTCTAATACCCCCACCCCCACTATCTTAGGGGAGGAAGCAACCTTGAGTTTGTGGCTTAACTCTAGAAAGCTTGTAGAGGGAAGAGGCGCGAGAGTGTCTATCCATTGATCAGTGCTACGAATGTGAGTCATGTAAAGTTGCTTGAGTTTGTGCCTTAACTCTAGAAAGTTTGTAGAGGGAAAAGGCTTGGTGTGAGTGTCCTTCCATTGATCAGTGCCTCGAATGTGAGTGATGTGAAGTTGCTTGAGTTTGTGCCTTAACTCTAGAAAGAAGCTTGTTGAGGGAAGAGGCTTGGTGAGGGTGTCTTTCCATTTATCAGTTCCAGGAATGTGAGTGATGTGAAGTTGCTTGGATAAGACTTTCTCCCGAAGATATCAGTCTCCATATGCTTTGTTCAGAAATGGAGAATGGGGTTATGGGCCGGGCCAGTTAGGGACGCTCATGGACGGTAATTTTTATAACTAATTCATATTCATACATAATTCATATTTATAATCGATTATTAAAATCAATTGTTATGATCAGTTTTCATTTTTGTAAAATGGTTATATCCATCAGCAATTTTATAATTAGTTTTTATTTAATTTTATTTTAAAATACTTTTTCAAGATTTTTTTGACCGAGTGAGCAATAAAGAGTCATGAGCAGTTTTTTTCACTTCAATGCCTAAGAAGTAATCAAGGGTACCAAGTTGTTTTTAGAGAAAAAATTGAGTCCAAATTTGAATTGATTGAGAAGAGGAATCCCCTATAATGATGATATCATCCACATAGATAAGCATGTAAATGGTGTGGCCCCCAACACAATAAGTAAACAATGAGGGATCACACTTGCTAGGTTTAAACTTGAGTTGGACAAGGATAGTTTGCAACCTGTTAAACCATTGTCTTGGGGCCTGTTTTAGGCCATAGAGAGCCTTGTTAAGCTTGTAGATCAAGGGTGGATTGTCACTCTCAAAGCTTTTAGGTTGTTCCATATACACTTATTCATGAAGAAGACCATTGAGAAAGATGAAATTCTGGTATAACAGACCCAGATGTCCTATGAAATGTCGAGACGTATGGTCTGTTACAGATAACATGGTAAGGCATAAACAATAACAGTACTGAAAAACACAAGGATTGTTAACCCAGTTCGATGAGTCACATCTACATCTGGGGGCTACCAAGTCAGGAAGGAAATCCACTATCAGTAATATCAATTCAGAGTTAAACCACTCAGTTTACACTATTCACATAATTCCTTATCCAATGAAACTTCTACGTAAGAGTTCCTAACTCATAGTATTTGAGCATTCCCACTCACTTCCCTTCGATCACACATCGTGACAATTACAATTAACAAGATCAAACTAGAAGACATACTTCCCTGACAATACCTAAACATGGCACACATGACTAAGAATAATACTTAGAGTTGCTTCACAACTTCCTCCAAGAACGATACTCACTCTTGCTTAAAAGCTTCGAGGAAAACAGTGACCATCTCACAATCTGAGTGGTTCACACATACCAACTCTCCTAGAGAGTGGTTCAGAAACTAAGCCCTAATGTTTACATATTTTCTATTCACAGCTTATATATAATTCTAGGTTATAATGCTTCTATTTATAACCTATCTCCCAACTGGATTTGGGCTTCTAATCACATCTTATTTGCTGTTACAAATTTGCAGCAGATTCTGCTACAAAATAGGCCTTCAATCAAATCTTCCTAAAATATCTCCGTATTTAAATACTCAATCTTATCTTGAATATATCTTGAATCTTCCAGACCTTTAAATCAGCGCCACACAGGATACATAATATTTTCTGGATATTTTGTATCTTTTAAATCTTCACTCATCCCAATTGTCCAGCTCAGCACAAGCGCCATGTCGAACGACATGTCACAAGACATCTTCATTCAACATGTTGCTTCATAAAATATTAGTCCTCAAACTTGGAAGCCACATAGGATTACCTAATATTCCCATAATACTCAGTAACTAAAATTAACCAAATAAACTCAAGTTGCAGATCTGTACCAGAAAGGATGTTGAATGATTCAGGATAGGACATCTTGTTCGACATGTTCCAGAACAACAAAAGAAACCTCCAAGATATTCTCCTCAAAGTTAGGACTTCTATCATTAGCTCTAGAGTATCTTCATGATTAGAACATAAGGATTTTCCTTGAAAATAAATTGAATCTTTTAGTACTTTAAAACATATCCACCTGTGATAACATATTATTCTATAGAATATTCTGCATAATTTAAATCATAAATCGGTCCAAAATTTTCAACTACATAGAACAGGATGTCAGGACATCTTGTTCGACATGTTCTTCCAGATTCTAGAACATGTTAATTTAACATATGGAACTTGTTATTCAACGTGTTCCAGCCATATTAGTTTTACCAAACATAATGCCAATTATAAGATCATAGAATTAACAATCTCCCTATTTGGCTTATTTTGGCTAAAACTAATTTACATATCACAGGTGTAGCAGTACCTCAACATCACATTTTCATATCAGACCAGTTCAACTATAAAACTCTCAACACATGTTACAAAGAATTATAAACATCACCCCCTCAATAGTAAACATTATACTTCTCCCCTTTTTAGCCATAAAAAGACAAATGCATAGTAATAATTGTAACACCCACTTTCCAATTTTAGAAAATAAACAAATAATGCGTAAAAATCAGAGTTTATCCAAAGTGGAATGCCACATCATAAAAAATAACAACATAAAAACTGTTTTATTAAAACAACGGAAAAATACTAGTTATTCAAATCATGGCAATTTTCCAACATCAACAATATTCATCAACACTGGTGTTGTAGTCAAATTCTTTTTCAATTATTCAAAACTTTCTTCATATGTCGCATCCCAAATAAAATCTTGACTTTTTCTACTCAATTGAGTCAAAGGCAACGCCAAATTAGAAAACCTTTCGATGAATCTTCTATAATAACCTGCCAAACCCAAAAAGCTTCTAATCTCCGTTACTGTCTTTGAAGGTTCCCATTGTAACACAACACTTACTTTAGATGGATCCACTACTATACCATCACCAGAAATCACATGACCCAAGAAACTCACATTCTTAATCCAAAACTCACACTTTGATAACTTAACAAACAATTTGTTGTCCTTCAATACCTGCAATGCAATCCTTAAATGCTCTTTGTGATCATCTTTTTTGAATAAATCAAAATATCATCAACAAATACCACAATGAACTGATCCAAATAAGAATGAAAGATACGGTCATATACTTCATGAACACACTTGGCGCATTAGACGCTTCTAAAGGCATCACAACATATTCATAATGTCCATAACGAGTCCTAACTACGGTCTTCTGAATATCATCTTCCTTCACTCGAATCTGATGGTAACCTGACTTCAGATCAATCTTACTAAAAATACGAGCCCCAACTAGTTGATCCATTAGGTAATCAATTCTCGGAAGTGGATACTTATTCTTAATGTTCACTTTATTCAACTGACGGTAATCAATGCACAAACGCATACTACCATCCTTCTTCTTTACCAACAACACTGGAGCTCCCCATAGTGACACACTTGGCCTACTAAACTTCTTATCAAGCAACTCTCCAATCTAAGATTTCAATTCTGTCAACTCTAATGCAAACATCCTATACAATTCCATAAAAATAGGCCTTGTACCAGGAACAAGATAAATTGTAAATTCAACTTCCATCGTTGGAGGTAATTCTGTAATATCGTCAGGAAACACTTCAAGAAATTCATTCTCTACCGGTAACTCATTAACTGATACTTTGCTTTCAACAGATAAATATTCAAACACTGCAAACATCTTAGCCTCATCCTCCAACAATGTCCTCAACTCTTTAGTAGATAAAGAATTTGCTAATGCTTCTTCTTTAGGAGTGAGAAACAACAACTTCTTTCTAAAACAATCAATGTAGAACCGGTTAAATTCCAATCGGTTCATCCTGAAAAATAATATCTAGATTACCGAGCGGTAAACAAATCAAGTCCACTCTGAAATCTCTATAAAAAATAGTCAACGAAGACTTTAATCACACTAAAGACATAACCACAAAACTAATAAATGGAGTTTCAATTGTCATTCTCCGATCTAAAGTAGACGACACATCTCCTAACCTCTTCACATAATCAACATAAATAAACGAGTGGGTTGCATCCGTATCAATAATAACAATAAAAGGAGTACCATTAATAAAGAAAATACCTTTGACGAAATGCTCCTCATTAGTGGATTGGGCTCCTACCAAGGCAAACACCTTTCCACTAGCTTGAGACTTCTTTGGCTTCTGACAAGTTGTACTGATGTGACCCTGTTTACCACAGCTGAAACAGGCAGACATAATAGCTTTGGAGTTTGCCACCACATGTCATGTTCGTGCATACTTGAAGCACTTCTACACTTCATTCTAAAAAGTATTAGCATGATAACCCGTGCCCCCACATCTGAAACATTTTGTAGGATTGAGATTTACCCCTCCCCCACTTGGCTTCTTGTCAATAACAACTTTTTGTTTTCCTTTATCAACCGAAGCACTATAAGGAGTACCCCCAAATCTCTGCTTACCCTTTCAGTCACTCACAACCTTGTAGTGAGAAATCTGAGCCCTGTCGTCATTATCATATATTCTGCTTCTGCTCACCAGTTCTGGATAGTTCATGATTTTCTGACAAGCAATGCCCTATTTGATCTCGGGACGCAACCCGTTCTCAAACTTCAGACACTTTGAAGTTATTGCATCCTCTGTATTGTAAAGGGCATAATATTGTACCAACTCTTCAAACCGAGCAGCATATTCAGCCACAACCATGTTACCCTACTCCAACTCCAAAAACTCTACCTCCTTCGCATTTCCAATATCCTCTGGAAAACACTTCTCCAAAAATTTAGCTTGAAACACAACCTAAGTAATACCAGTACCTGCAACTTCCAACCTCTGACGACTGTTGTCCCACCAGACTTCAGCTTCACCTTCCAACATGTGAGTACCAAATCTCACCTTCTGAGCATCACTGTAACCCATGGTCCTTAAGATTTTCTCAACAACCTTCAGCCAATTCTATGCAGCCTCTGGATCAAGGATACCCTTTCATACGGAGGTGGCTTGTTACTCCTGAACTGATCTAAGTCACGAAACTCAGCATTCCCAACAGTTGGACCAATTTTCTCTACAGCTTGTGCCATGGCTTGCATAGCAGCAAGAGCAACATCATTCCTTTTTTCCACACTGATTAACAAACACGCAAGGTTATAACACACCAACAACCCCTATTCTAAGGACGAACTCAACTACTACATTTGGCCGGTTGGACCGACCGGCTCTGATACCAATTGTAACACCCCACTTTCCCATTTTAGAAAAGAAAACAAATAATGCGTAAAATAAGAGTTTATCTAAAGTGGAATGCCACATCATCAATAATAACAACATAAAAACTTATTTATTAAAACAACTGAAAAATACTAGTTATTCAAATCATGGCAATTTTCCAACATCAACAATATTCATCAACATCTCTTGATTTACAAGTTTTCAATCAAAATGTGATACGTAACAAAATACTGAAAAATAAGTAAAACGTCAAAACAATCCCCAAATCCCGTGTTACGTATCAGAGCAGTCCTATGACTCGAACAAGCAACATGCAGTCCATGCACACTCAAGTATCTGAATTATCTGTACTTCCAAGGAAGCACATATACAATAACAATAACAAATGGTTGAGAAACACATTCAATAATTAACGGTGCATAATACATTTCAAGAGTACTATCTCCCACAATCAACAAACACAATAACAATTAGCAACATGACTCATGATTCAACAACATCTAATATGCAATGTGACTCAACAATGACACAATGCATGTGGTATCAATTCACCTTAGTTTATTCAATCGAACTCGACCCATACAAAATCCGGATAAATCACATACACCCATCTGACGATGATTTATCTCCAGCACTCTCCATAACGGAGTACGGATGAATCGCATACGCCCATCCGACAACGATTCATCTCCAACAATAATCACCAATAATAACTCAATATATGCATGATAATGATGATGCACACAAACATGTATAAATACATCGTTATACATCTTCACGATCCATCTGATCACATATGTAACATACAAGTCCACAAAATCACCAACAATACCTCACACGACTTAAGTAATTAATCCACCTAAGTTTCATCATTAATTATTTTCCATCACTAATCCTCGATTAAATAAGTTCTAAGATCTACTCCAATACCTCAGATCAAGATAATCACCATCAGATACGAAATCAGGACAAACATCGTGAGACACCAAAATTGCACTACAACCCAAGTAATACGCGTAATGCATAAGGGCATACGTATATTTCCTAGCTGCTACGCCCCTAAGCCCTTACGCCTACCATACACGTATTGCATTAGGCCTCAACCTCATACGTGTATGGACATCCCCTTACGCATATGGACAAACCCATTTTCCTCTTGAATTTTTCCTCAATTCAACTCAATACGCGTAACACCCAACCGTACGTGTATTGCCCAATCTTCCTACGCGTAACCTACAGATTTGGATAGATGGTCGTGCCAAACAGCTTCCCATACGCATAATACCCCTTCATTATGTGTAATGACATAGATCCACACCCTGCCATACACGTATGACCTCTCTATTACACGTATGGGCAGAATGTCACCAAATCCTCACAATTTCTCCTTCAGTTTGAATTTGTTCACTATGGGTCTCATTTTCACACTTCATACCAGTCCTAGAATGATTTCTACATCAGTTTTACACTCTTATTCATGTTATTATTTCATCTAACATTACTAATCTAGTTTCATAAGTTTTTAGATCTAAAATCGTCACTCATCATCTGCAACAACACAAGATCTGCATACACCACAAATTTTACAGAACAACAACAACAATAATTCATGCAAGGAATCAATTAACTCAAATCGATTTCACAACAAAAAAACAACATGGCAACAGAACCAATAAACAACATTATACACATAAAATCCTACGAGGGAAAGGACCCATCACTATCATATCATGTTATTATCATGTTTATTGAAAAAAATAAAAAATATCATGTTATTATCACCAATTATGAACCCTTTTCTCCCCCCTTACCTCAAATCCTTGACAAAAATCCTGCTAATTAGATCTTTGGAGAATGCCCTAGCAGATGTTCTTCCTCTTCCTAGTTCTCCCTCTTGGTCCAATTTTTTGTTATGACTAAACCCCTCCTAATTTTGTAAATTAAGGCCTAATTGCCATTATTATCCTCACCATAATCCTTTACTAATTTAACCCTTTATTTTAAGTAAAATAAATAATAATACTAATCATAATAATATTATTAACTTAATAATAATAAGAATAATATTTAATTGAGCCATATTATTATTATTACACATCACCAATACTAACAATGCCTTAATTCTACCCGTCCCACTAGGACTTTACACTAAAATATCTAAGCACACACACCTTAAACAAGGCCAACAGTCACCAAAAATACACGATGATAGATAATTTAAAAATGGGATGTTACAATAACCATAGAGGTATATAACCTTCATAAGCTTGAAACACACACAAGCTTTACAATAACTACACCACTACAACCACAAACCACATACTTCACAAAAATGCCAATAAAACAGGACCATAGCTCCTTGTGTTTTATACAATCATTTCTCCCCCCTCAAGAAAGCACATGAAGAACCAATCAAATACCAAAAACATCTCAACAAAAGAAGTTCAAAACTCCCCCTAAAGCCAAAGAAACAAAGATCCACAACATAGAGCCACATTGAACCAGTCAGGATTAACTACTCCCCCTCAACTCAGAATCACCATGCAAAGAGTTGAAAACACACAATCTCTCCATAACAGCAGTAGAAGCATCTTTAACCATCATGGCAGACTATCATGCTTACTCCCCCTTAAATCATGGTCACCATTCTGCAGAGAAAAATACATTCTCCTAGACAACATCCAACATTGTTTCTAAGTTAACTCTTAAAAAACATGTACAACTTTGATTGAATCCATTGAATTTGGAATGCTCTATATTCCTCAAAGAGATATACAAACGCTGTTAGTATGTTATTTTATTCAAAATGTCATTGACACCTGAACAAATGCTCCAGAACTTCTCAACTTGCCTGCTCCACAAACATCAAATTGATCCACTTCTCTCTAGCATGACTTGTATCAGAAGCAACATCTTCTTCACAAGCTTTTTGATCTCAACATAAGTCAAACAACTAGATAAACATCCCATAATCCAAGATAGTCGTTTACTCATCATTGTCCCGTATGATAAGATATAATACTTCTAAGACAAGATGTGAACATCAAGTTCCACACACAGAACTTAAAATCCTTCTCCAAGATAACAGACCCAAATGATGTTCTAACATTAATTAGGACATCCTTCACATATCAGACACACCACACCAAATGGTTCTTGATATGCCCGCCACTGGGCTTACGACTGCCTAGTAATCCAATCGAAGATCTTTAGAGAGAACAGCTCCACCAACTTGATTAGATAACCTTAGAGAGAAATAAACTCTCATACATCCACCAAAAGAATTTAATAATTTATAATCACCTTAGGGCTTCAACCAGAAGCTCCAAGACATGAACAAAACTAGAACCTTCTTAAGTCTTTAACCAACCACCCTTCTTCACAAGAGTAATTTGTTCCAAGATACATGTAATGTCTCATATAATAAATACCTAGAATATCATTATACAAGATTTTATTTGGTACTAACACCATCATAAGTGCCTAATAGTACAATTCACATTCTTGACCAATTCTAAAAACAATACAATCTATGGTGCAAGACATGGAAATTATACTAAAGATAAAATAAGATCAAATACAATATCCATTATTGTACAAAGATAAATACACAGCGGAAACTAAATCTATGCTTCTCTTGAAACATCCTGAGCATAGCTCCACTTGTAAATCAACCTGCAAAAGAGTTCTCTCGGCTCTAAAGGTTCAATTCTAAACACTACTCAGGTCTTTGGTCACTTCTCTATAAGTAACCAAAACAAGATGCAACCGTTCATACAACACTCTCGACACTTCACGTGGGACTCAATGGAATACCCACCTCAAGTGTTATCAGCAAGGCTTACCGTGGGACTCAGTGTAATACCCACCTCAAGCCAGTACCTAAGTCTTGACGGATGCTTCTCGTGGGACTCAAAGCAACTCACCTCAAGACTTACTCAAGACTTCATCGGGCAAGACTTCCTGTGGGACTCAGTGTAATACCCACCTCAAGTCACTACCAGGTTTCCCATGGGACTCAGTGTAATACCCACATCAAGCCTAAACCATGCTTCCCATGGAACTCAGTGTAATACCCACCTCAAGCCTAAACTAGACAAGACTTCCCGTGGGACTTAGTGTAATACCCACCTCAAGTCACTACCCACCCCACCAACGGTACCTCAAGCCTTTACGGATGCTTCCCGTGGGACTCAGTGTAATACCCATCTCAAGACTTACTCAGACCTTACGGAGGATACCTTGTGCTACGCGCCAATAATTCACATCAACCCAGGGTAATCCTAACATCTCACAAGTTATTTCTTTTTATTCTTAAAAGCTCACAAATTTCTCCAATTAACATAATTACGGTTAATCGGAAATGCCGGTTAAAAGTCGGATAAAAATAATATTTCTCAGTATCACAAGATAGTACATATTTTTAGCTTCAAAACGATATAAAGAACACTTAAATCGGATAACCGAGGAAAAAGTTATGAATTTTCAAAGTTTGAAACAAAATAATATTTTCCAACACTTACAGTGTTAACCGGTTAACGCCTGGGGTTAATCGGTTAACCAAACCAGAAACAGAATCCAGTGACATATATCAGATGCGTTAATCGGTTAACGCCTTGGGTTAACCGGTTAACCAAAAGTCAGTGGCAGTAGAAACACGTTTTTCACATAACAGAACTTCTCAAACTCCAATTAAAACATCATCAAACATCAAAACAAATCACAACAATGTTCATACACCTAAAGTCAGCATGCTCAAGCATTTTTATCGATTTCTAGCCGTTTAAACTTCCGATTCTAAGATTTTTCTATCAAAACCCTAAAACTCATAAACTTCTAAAACTCAACCAAAAATCTAAAAAAAGCTTCTAACTAAGAACACACCTTGACAATGAAGAGGAGTTTGATGAAGATGGTGAATATTGATGAAGAAGAATGATGATCCAAGCATTCTTGAACTTCTAGGTTTTCTCTTCCTCTTCTTCCTTCCTTTCTCTTCTCTCTTCCCTTTCTTTCCTTTTATTCTTCTTACCAACTTCTAACACATAACTTGTTTTTATTTTCTTTTATACAAACAACAATAGTTATACTGATATAACTATTAGTTAGTAACCTAACGGGTCCAAATTGAGAATATCCAAAAAATGTCTCTGAGTCAAATATTTAATAAAACCTCTGAGTCAGATAATACTAATTAATTAATTTAAGTTCGTCAGTTTCTCTAATTATTTTAAATTAAAACTCTCATAGCACACTGAAACCCTATTAATCTTAATTAATATTATCCAGAGCATTTAATTAAAATACGGGGTATTACATCCTCCCCTCCTTAAATTGAAATTCGTCCTCGAATTTCCTTTACTCATCAATAATGATAGTTTACAACATTGTCTTAGATCCATATTTATCCTTACTTCTAATATATACTCTGACATATTCAAATTCCAATTTGACTCCATGACTCAAAGCCCTTGTTTCATGATAAATCAAACTTCACGTCCTTACCCATACGCTTGTCCAACATTAGGTTAACTTCTAACTTACTATTTTCGCAACTCATCTGTTGTTTCATACTGAATCACTTAATCTCATCTCCCATTCGGAGAAACATACCATTATAATTTCTTCCATTGAATCATAACACAAAGCTTAACACTCCAACTTGATTTCGGGGTAACAAACACTCGACAAAACTCCACAAGGTATCTTAGTGAAATCTTATCTACGCACAATTTCCAGCAAAACCTCTTATTAAAATCCTTTAATTACTAAAACCATTTCAAAAGTTGTCAAACAACTTTTGTACCAATTCCACTTGGTTCGACATCATACACCGTAACCATTTACATCTGACACTTCATCCTTTCAGTATCTTACTTAAGACCACACTTTGAACAAAATTTTCTTATCTCAACACTTACAAGTAATTTCTCTTCTGATTCTTAATAATCCGACTGAACTCTTTCATTTGTATTCTTCCACTATTCTCTCAAGGTCTAATATTTGTAGATGTTTAAGAATTGGCAGAATTTTTGACCAAACAAGAAATGTTAAATTCAGTTCAGAATGTCCTATCAGATGTTGGGACATTAGCAAACAGAGTATGTGAACTTGGTTCAGGATGTCCTACCAGATGTTGGGACATTGTATAAATGACTAAGTTCAGTTTTGTCAGGATGTCCCAACAGATGTTGAGACATCTCAGACCTGCTACCAGAATTAATTATTGATTAACAGATCAGAGATATTTAAGGAGAACTATCTGGAATTAATTAATGCTGGATAAAACAGACCAAGGCGCATCTGTAGGGAGTTTTTAAATTGAAGATTCAGATTAAAACAGAAGACCTAATGCACCTAGAATATAGGAGGTAACAAACCCTAAATTCAAGGTGACAGCTGCTGCACATTAGGGCTGGATCATTCTACAGAAAGCCCAAAATTCAGAACCTATTTAAACAACAGAATCTCATAGAATTGGGACGAATTTCAGAAGACTAAATAGGGTGTCTAGTGTTTTAATAGCAGGTTGCTTATATGTACCACTTTATGAGCTTTTAAGCAAAAGTGCATTTGTGACTTGATTGAAACTGTGAAGTAAAATCAAGCTGTTATTTTTGAAGGATGTCTTCAACTTTTGTAAACTTGTAAACTTGATCACTGGGTGATTAAGGGGGAGTGAGTAGGGTACTCTTATCTAAGTGAGTCTTAGGTAGAAATTGCATTGGGTAAGTATTAAGTGATAGATTAAACAGGGTGGTTTAAGTCTAGAATTAATATTACTAATAGTGGATTTCCTCCTGGCTTGGTAGCCTCCAGATGTAGGTGTGGTTATACACTGAACTGGGTTAACAAACTTCTGTGTTGTTTATTTTTCCTGCTGTTTAAGTTTTGGTTAAAATTTGTCAAATGTCCTATTAAGTGTTGGAACATCTCTTAGGACATCTCATTACAGAATTTCAATTGGCATCAGAGCAGGCACCCTGCCTGTTTATACTGGGTGAGATCTAGGGAAAACAAATTCTGTAACATGGACAGAGATATAGGGTCAGTAAATAGACCACCTATACTGGATGGTTCTAATTATGACTACTGGAAGCCAAGAATGATTGCATTCTTAAAGTCACTTGACAACAGGGCATGGAGAGCAGTAATTGTTGGATGGAAACATCCTGTTAAAGACACCAAAGATGGATCAATAGTTCTGAAACCTGAAGAAGAATGGAGTAAAGAGGAAGAAGATTCAGAACTAGGCAACTCAAAAGCCCTAAATGCTTTATTCAATGGCATTGATAGAAATATTTTCAGACTGGTGCATCATTGTGAGCTGGCCAAAGATGTGTGGGATACCCTCAAGACAACTCATGAAGGAACATCAAAAGTAAAAATGTCAAGACTTCAACTTCTCACCACCAAGTTTGAAAACTTGAGAATGAAGGAAGATGAATCAATTCATGAGTTCTACATGAACATCTTGGATATAGCCAATACTTCTGGAGCCTTGGGAGAAAAGATGACTGATGAAAAGCTTGTAAGGAAGATTCTCAGATCTTTGCCAAAAAGATTTGACATGAAAGTCACAGCAATAGAAGAAGCTCAAGACATATGCTCCATGAAAGCTGAAGAACTCATTGGTTCCCTTCAAACTTTTGAAATGGGAATGAATGACACACATGCTAAAAAGAACAAAAGCATTGCCTTGGTTTCAAATGCAGATGAAGAAGAAGATGATAAATCAGCAAATGACAAAAGCTTATCAGAAAACCTTGCCTTGCTTGGAAGACAATTCAAACAGATTCTCAGAGGAATGGAAGGCCAATCCAAATCCAGTGGAAGAAACACAAACTCTGAGAACAGGAGAACATATGATGCTAACAGAAAGTCAAAGTTTGCTGAAAAGACCAGTCAAGATAAAGGAGTCAAATGCCATGAATGTGAAGGATATGGACACATCAAGTTTGAATGTCCTACCTACTTAAAGAGGCAAAAGAAAGGACTCTCTGTGACCTGGTCTGATGAAGACTCAGGAGAGTCAGAAGAAGAATCAGCTAAGCATATTACTGCTCTAGCTGGACTGTGTGAATATGATAGTGATTCCAGCTGTGGAGAGCTTACTTATGCAGATCTTGAGCAAGCCTTCAAGGATCTGTACAAGAGTAGTACTGAAGTATGCAGTGAGGTCATAAAGCTAAAGAAGCAGAATGAAGTACTAGAAGAAGAAAAAGCAAGTGATCAAGTAATCATTGATACCTTAAAAAGTGAAGTAACTCTTCTCAATTCTAAGCTGGAACATATGTCCAAATCTGTTAGAATGATGAACAGCAGCTCAAATACACTGGATGCTATTCTCTGCAATAATAAACATTCAGGGGACAAAAGTGGACTGGGATATAACAGAGATGAAGCCAGCTCCAGCAAAGCTACTTCAAAAATTACACAGTCAAACAAGATGTCCCAACAGATGCTTCAACATCAGAACACAAAGACTAACTTAATGTTCCAACAGATGTCTCAACATTCTGGAAAGAACAAAATGAAGAAGAAGTATCAAAGATGGAGATGCCATCACTGTGGAAGATTTGGGCATATCAAACCTCACTGTTATAAGCTACATGGATATCCAAATCAGATGTATCAGCAACCCTCCAAACAGAAAGTAGAAGGTACCAAGAAAGTGCTTAGACATCAAAGGAATCAGCAACCTCCTAAGCAGAAGACAGAGGTCATCAAGAAGGTTTGGAGACCAAAAGCTGACACTCAGACTGATCAAAGCCACAGTCCCAAGAACCAGATCAACAATCAAGCTTTGAGATCAGCTCAACAACACACAGGGCAGAGGCATCAAAAGAAATCTCAACTCATCTGGTCAAAGAAAAGTACTGCATACATAGCACATACATCACTGAAAGTATCAGCTAAAGAAGACTGGTATTTTGACAGTGGATGTTCAAGGCACATGACTGGATTGAAGAATCTGCTAGTGAACTTAAAATCACATTCATCCAGGTATGTAACTTTTGGAGATGGAGCTAAAGGAGAGATCAAAGGAGTTGGAACCTTGGACTGTCAAGATGTTCCAAGACTAAATGATGTATTGCTAGTTAAAGGGTTAACTGCTAACCTTATCAGTATAAGTCAACTATGTGATCAAGGATACAGTGTAAACTTTACAAAAACTGAATGCATAGTGACTAACCAAGAGCAAGAAGTTGTCATGAAAGGTGCAAGGTCAAAAGACAACTGTTACATGTGGGAGCCATTAGACTTCAGTCCCACTTCAACTTGTTCTCTAGCTAGAGAAGAAGAAGTAAAACTATGGCACCAAAGGCTAGGTCATCTTCATTTCAGAGGCATAAAGAAGATCATATCTATGGATGCTGTAAGAGGTATTCCCAAACTGAAGATTGATGATGGCAAAATATGTGGTGAATGTCAAATAGGCAAACAAACCAAGATGTCCCATCCAAAGCTCCAACATCTGACAACTTCCAAAGTTTTGGAACTTTTACATATGGATCTTATGGGACCTATGCAGGTTGAAAGTCTTGGTGGTAAAAGGTATGCCTATGTTGTGGTTGATGATTTTTCAAGATATACATGGATAAACTTCATCAAAGAAAAGTCAGATGTATTTGATGTATTCAAAGAATTATGTCAAAGATTGCAAAGGGAAAAATCCAGCTGTGTGATCAGAATAAGAAGTGATCATGGAAAAGAATTTGAGAATCAAAAGTTCTTAGATTTCTGTTCTTCAGAAGGAATCAACCATGAGTATTCTTCACCTATCACTCCTCAACAGAATGGGATTGTTGAAAGGAAGAATAGAACCATTCAAGAATCAGCAAGAGCTATGATCCATGCTAAGAAGTTACCTCTGTATTTCTGGGCTGAAGCTATGAACACTGCCTGCTACATCCATAACAGAGTTACCTTGAGAAAAGGAACCCTGTCCACAATATATGAAGTCTGGAAGGGCAGAAAACCCACTGTGAAGTACTTTCATGTGTTTGGAAGTAAATGCTATATTCTGGCAGATAGGGAGCAAAGGAGAAAAATGGATTCTAAAAGTGATGAAGGAATTTTCCTTGGATACTCTATAAACAGCAGAGCATATAGAGTATTTAACTACAGAACAAATGTTATCATGGAGTCCATAAATGTGATAATTGATGATGCTCCTACAGATGTCCCAGAAGATGTTGGAACATCTGCTGATATCAAGATTGAAGCTGAAGAAAAGAATGATCAATATAACTTCACTCAAAATGATACAAGGTCAGAAGATTCAAGCAAACCTCCCTCCATCAGAATACAGAAGGATCATCCCAAAGATTTAATAATTGGTGATCCCAACAGAGGTGTGAGCACTAGATCAAGAGAAGTGATTTCAGGTTCTTGTTTTGTGTCCAAAATAGAACCTAAAAACATCAAGGAGGCTCTCACTGATGAATACTGGATTTGTGCTATGCAAGAGGAATTAGGTCAATTCACAAGGAATGAAGTGTGGAATCTTGTTCCTAGACCTAATGACATAAATGTGATTGGTACAAAATGGGTGTACAAGAACAAGTCAAATGAACAAGGAATTGTTACAAAGAACAAAGCTAGACTTGTGGCTCAAGGATACACTCAAATTGAAGGGGTAGACTTTGATGAAACCTTTGCACCAGTAGCAAGGCTTGAATCAATAAGACTACTGTTGGGAATTGCTTGTATCTTAAAGTTCAAGCTATTTCAAATGGATGTGAAAAGTGACTTTCTTAATGGTTATCTTAATGAAGAGGTATATGTAGAACAGCCTAAAGGATTTGTTGATCCAAGCTGTCCAAATCATGTATACAAACTCAAGAAAGCACTTTATGGTCTGAAGCAAGCTCCAAGGGCATGGTATGAGAGACTTACCACATTTCTTATCAAGCAAGGATACAGAAAAGGTGGGATTGATAAAACCCTGTTTGTTAAAGATGAAGAAGGAAATGTCATGATTGCACAAATATATGTTGATGACATTGTGTTTGGTGGGATGTCTGATAAGATGGTCAAACATTTTGTCAAGCAGATGGAAGCTGAATTTGAAATGAGTCTAGTAGGTGAATTAACCTATTTTCTTGGTCTGCAAGTTAAGCAAATGGAAGACTCAATGTTCATCTCACAAAGCAAGTACTCCAAGAACATAGTGAAGAAATTTGGAATGGAAAATGCTTCTCATAAAAGAACTCCTGCTCCTACACATTTAAAGCTGACTAAAGATGAAAAGGGTGAGAAGGTAGATCAAAGTTTATATAGAAGCATGATTGGAAGCTTGTTATACTTGACTGCTAGCAGACCAGACATTGCATTTGCAGTAGGAGTTTGTGCAAGATATCAAGCTGATCCAAAAGTCAGTCATCTCAATCAAGTCAAGAGAATCCTTAAATATGTTAATGGTACATGTGACTATGGCATAATGTACTTTCATGGATGCAAACCAATTCTCACTGGCTTCTGTGATGCTGATTGGGCAGGAAGTGCTGATGACAGAAAAAGCACTTCAGGAGGATGCTTCTTTCTAGGAAACAATCTGATTTCTTGGTTCAGTAAGAAACAGAATTGTGTGTCATTATCTACAGCTGAAGCTGAGTATATAGCAGCAGGTAGCAGTTGTTCTCAGTTGGTTTGGATGAAGCATATGCTCACTGAGTACAATGTCCCACAGGATGTCATGACATTGTACTGTGACAACTTAAGTGCAATCAACATATCTAAAAATCCTATCCAACACAGCAGGACAAAGCATATTGATATCAGACATCATTTCATCAGAGATCTTGTAGAAGAAAAGGTGATTTCATTGGAGCATGTAGCTACAGATCTGCAGTTAGCTGATATCTTTACCAAGGCATTGGATGCTGCACAATTTGAGAACTTAAGGGGCAAACTTGGAATCTGTTTATGTGATATCTAGCAGTTAATGAGATGTGCCAACATGTCATATGACATTGCATGGCATAAGTTCCAGATGGCAAAGCTAGTCTGGACTAGATCCTTGGGAATTTCATTCCTAATCATTTGGACTGTAACGGCTACTTATTTAGTATTTCCTTATAAGCAGCTATCAAGAGTCTCATCACATCATCACAAGCGAATCACATTGACTAGTAATCCTTCAGAAATCTTAAACCCTAAAGCTGCACATTCATCTTCCTCAACAATGTCTCAAAACCCTAAAACAGCTGAAGAAGTTCTCAACCAGGAAGACGTGGTTCATGCCATTCCTATTTCTATGGTGCCAATGCAATCAACACCATTAGACGAGCTCAAGGGAAATGCCTCTCACACTAAGAAGGCAAGAACACCAAAATCTTCAAACTATGTGGATGATTCAATCAAGGAGATTGTCACCCAAATTCTGTTTGAACAAAGAAAGGTGAGTGGGATCTCTGTTCCATTGCAAACCATGCCTGCTCCCCAAGAAGAACCATCTCAAACTGCAGAGGGCACTTCTGCAGAACAAGATGTCCCAATAAATGTTGGAACATCTGCAGATGAGAAAGAAAATTCATCTGATGCTGAACAGACTGAGGTCCAAGAAAAGGCCTCAAGTGAAAGTGATAAAGAAAACTCTGAGGATCAGAATAAGGCCTTAAATGAAGATAATGACAAAGTCTCTGAGGATCAGACCAAAGCCTCAGATGAAGATCTAATTCCTGCTGATCAACAAGCTGAAGAAGAAACTGCTCAATCTCCTCCAGGGGTCAATCTGGAGCAGGACTCTGATGCAGAAATCATAGCATCTGTCAAACCCAGCATAGCCAAAAGACTCAGGTCCAGGCAGGGTAAGATGCAAGCTGAAGCAGCAATTCTTGAAAAGAAGAAAGCCTCTCCAAAGAAAGGGAAAGCTAAAGCCTCTTTTGGGCCATCAAAACAATGGAGTAAAGTTCAAACTCAGAAAAGAAAGGCTGTCACACCATCAGATTCAGATGTTGAATCAGATGTCCCAACATCTTCTCCTAAGAAGAGATCAGCAATATCCAGAGCTTCATCTGCTGTACCAGAAGCTCCCTTGGATAACATATCATTTCACCATGTCTCTAGTGTGAACAGGTGGAAATATGTGTACCAAAGAAGGGTTGCCCTGGAAAGAGAACTGAGCAGCAATGCACTTGAGTGCACAGAACTGATAGACCTCATATCTGCTGCAGGACTGTTCAAGACAGTCTCAGACCTCTCTCCCTGCTATGAACTTCTTGTCAAAGAGTTCATTGTGAATCTTCAGGAAGATTGTTCACATGGTAAGTCCTCTGAATTCCAAAAAGTTTTTGTTAGAGGTAGATGTGTGGAGTTTTCTCCCCAAATCATAAATCAGTATCTAGGAAGAGAAACAGATGGACCAAATGAGCTGGGCAAGACAGATAATCAAGTCTGTAAGGTGATAACTGCTGACCAGGTAAAGGCATGGCCTGTGAAGGGAAAACTATCTGTAAGCATGCTTACCAGAAAGTATGCCATGCTGAACAGGATTGGTACATCTAATTGGGTGCCTACTAACCACACTTCCTCAATCTCAACTGGTCTAGCCAGATTTATATATGCTGTTGGAACTCAAACCAAAATGTACTATGGAGCTTTCATCTTTGATCAAACCATGAAGCATGCCAGCTCCTCTGCAACCAAGCTACCAATAGCCTTTCCATCATTGCTGTGTGGTATTGTACTCAATCAATATCCTGGGATTTTAACTGACAAGGATACTGCCTGCAAGAGAGAGAGCCCCCTGGCTTTTCACTACAAGTTATTCCTCAGTCATCATGCTGCAGATGTTGAAGCTCCTTCTGGGACATCTGCTGGTCCATCCACTGTTAAGAATCCAATCTCCAGGAAGACCTTAATTGCTGAGCTAAAAAGCACCTGCAAAGAGCTTGAAGCTAGAAAGCAGAAGCTTGAAGAAATAATTAAGAGGTTGGAAAGTGAAGAAGATCAGACAGCTGCATCTGATAAAGACAGTGAAGCTGACAGTGAAGCTGATAAAGATGAAGACACTGAGGTGGAGGAAGCTACTGAGAGTGATAAATCTGAGTGATCTTTGTATGTGAGGCATTTGTAATGACAGCAATGATTTGTAATTCTGGATAATAGTTCTTTGGCCCCTAATTTTGTGCCTACCAAGGGGGAGAACAACATCAAATTGCTGTTTAAATGAATGAAATCTGTTTGTTTGCTTCTGAACTGAATAAGTTTTTCTGTTGGAACAAGACTGGATAAAGACAGGACACATATATGTTTGAGGGGGAGTAATCTCAAATAAAATTCAACAGAAAAGTAATGATATACTCTGATAAAAAGAACTTCTGCTGCACTCTGAAAACCAGAAAAGATGTTAGCCAAAAATTAGCCAAAGGGGGAGTTTGTAGATGTTTAAGAATTGGCAGAATTTTTGACCAAACAAGAAATGTTAAATTCAGTTCAGAATGTCCTATCAGATGTTGGGACATTAGCAAACAGAGTATGTGAACTTGGTTCAGGATGTCCTACCAGATGTTGGGACATTGTATAAATGACTAAGTTCAGTTTTGTCAGGATGTCCCAACAGATGTTGAGACATCTCAGACCTGCTACCAGAATTAATTATTGATTAACAGATCAGAGATATTTAAGGAGAACTATCTGGAATTAATTAATGCTGGATAAAACAGACCAAGGCGCATCTGTAGGGAGTTTTTAAATTGAAGATTCAGATTAAAACAGAAGACCTAATGCACCTAGAATATAGGAGGTAACAAACCCTAAATTCAAGGTGACAGCTGCTGCACATTAGGGCTGGATCATTCTACAGAAAGCCCAAAATTCAGAACCTATTTAAACAACAGAATCTCATAGAATTGGGACGAATTTCAGAAGACTAAATAGGGTGTCTAGTGTTTTAATAGCAGGTTGCTTATATGTACCACTTTATGAGCTTTTAAGCAAAAGTGCATTTGTGACTTGATTGAAACTGTGAAGTAAAATCAAGCTGTTATTTTTGAAGGATGTCTTCAACTTTTGTAAACTTGTAAACTTGATCACTGGGTGATTAAGGGGGAGTGAGTAGGGTACTCTTATCTAAATGAGTCTTAGGTAGAAATTGCATTGGGTAAGTATTAAGTGATAGATTAAACAGGGTGGTTTAAGTCTAGAATTAATATTACTAATAGTGGATTTCCTCCTGGCTTGGTAGCCTCCAGATGTAGGTGTGGTTATACACTGAACTGGGTTAACAAACTTCTGTGTTGTTTATTTTTCCTGCTGTTTAAGTTTTGGTTAAAATTTGTCAAATGTCCTATTAAGTGTTGGAACATCTCTTAGGACATCTCATTACAGAATTTCAGTGGAGATACCACGAATTCTCAAGTAGCACTAGGTAGTTAATAGTTTGTGGAGAACACACTTATCCATTGGAGTTCTCACAAGCCAATGAAACAAAACTTACAGACATTCGGGGATAGAACAACGTACTTGCCAATCACACGATAATAACATCGGTCCAAACTCTCCAATGACAGAGATACAAGGGTTGTACTACTGCAATCATAACTGATACAATTCCGATTCCATTCTAAACTCAAAACAACTTATCCATTTCAACTTAACAAATCTGCCGTGGTTACTATACTCCATTTCAATCCTCCTCACAGGATTCTATTCACTCAAGGTTTCTGTTGACACAAGGTCTCCCTTAATAACAATGTAGTAATATCACAAAACTTACAATCATTAGTGAGTCATTCGTACCAAACTTAAATCATCCTTAGTATACTTGCGGTTTTCCATAAGACTTGCCTATTGCATACAACATTCCACACACTCACCTTTGAAGACCACACAAAACTTCTCGTTCAAATCCATTTCTCTCAAGGGTCTCGTTCCTCAAACGATTCAATTTACATGCTTAACTTTGGAGCATTCATCTCTCACTCTTACCTAGAAGGTAACTTAAAAATCCATAACACTGAGTGCGGCTCAACTGCACACATCTGGTATTACTCTTACAAAGTCCATAACTGATGTTAAGAATTAACAATGCTAAAATTGACCAATTGTTCATCTCTCATCCACAAAATAATTCAGATACCAAAATGTTTCCTGGAAGATCAACACTTCATGAGTCTCTTATAACTTCGTAATTTAGGTCGTCAGTAGTCGCAACGACGACACACCAAAATAAATTCAGATTATTTACTGTCTACCAATCATGCTCAAGAGAAAGTCCAACACTTTATCCACCGACACTTTGAACGGAAACTAAAACGGACTTACAGTTTAGAAAGTACGATCCTTGAAAGTCCTCCACAAAAGTCATGCGTCAATTGATTACCTATCCGAGGCTAAACGATCGAACACGACTAAACTTGTTCCTCCTGTTAATAAACAATCCAACTCAAAATTATCAATCCAGTCTACACTAACTTGCAATATGATTCTCACTGGCGGTTTCAAAACATGTATAACGTTCACCCACCGTTCACAACTCAAGATAACATAGAACGGGGCACAATATGCAGATTACATACTCCAACAAGCGATGAAGTAGAACTACCATTCGGTTACGTTCACATCACGAATACTCAACGAAATAGTTCGATTCCACTTGTACAACGAAGTTAGTGAGAAAACAACAATGACGACGTCAAAAGGGTTTTTAGTCACAAACTAACACTTGGTTTGTCCGTAAGCAAAATCCAACATAATATCCATATTGGGTAAAATAAAATGATGAACATATCATGTCTAGTATACAATTTTGTCCTCTTTCTTTAATTCCCCGGCGAGAATTAAAAACAACAACATTCTTAATCCCACTAGAGATAAATTCCAAATACTTTGATCATTCACAAATACAGGAGTTTCCCTTACACTTGAAAACTGAGGTAATGTACCCTTCTGAAGAACCTTGGGTCTCTACTTACGTATTAACCGGGGTTCCCTTACCCTCTTCTAATCATTGCATAAAATATCTCCACAACTTTCTATAGAATGTCTCCACAACTTTATCCTCTTTCTTTGATGAATATGGTGAAGATTGATGAATAAGAATGATGATCCAAGCATTCTTGTACTTCTAGGTTTTCTCTTCCTCTTCTTCCTTCCTTTCTCTTATCTTTTCCCTTTCTTTCATTTTCTTCTTCTTACCAACTTATAACACATAAGTTGTTTTTATTTTCTTTTATACAAACAACAATAGTTACACTGATATAACTATTAGTTAGTAACCTAATGGGTCCAAATTGAGAGTATCCAAAAAATGTATCTGAGTCAAATATTTAATAAAATCTCTGAGTGAGATAATACTAATTAATTAATTTAAGTTCTTCAGTTGCTCTAATTATTTTAAATTGAAACTCTCAGAGCACACTGGAACCCTATTAATCTTAATTAATATTATCTAGAGCATTTAATTAAAATACGGGGTATTACAACACAAGTTGAATTCACCTATGATAATAACCAAATTCCACCGTTTTGGTTAACTCAACATCCTTAAATTCACATATGAAAACAACCAAATGCCACTATTTGGTTAATTCATCTACTTTCAGATTTAAACAAAATCTACTAATCCACCAATAAAACTTTATCTTCAAGTAATATCCACTCACTCCATACCAACTCATCTTAGATACACCAAAAGCACTATTTTCATCCAACACGAGTGAAACAAACCAATATATCAAAACATCACATGTGTGATATCTCTCTTCATCAAACAAACCATCAATTAAGCTCCTTCAATTTTTCCCAAAGAAAAATAAATACCCATAAACACAAACAAAACTTCCCTTCAGACTCCTCCTAGGACGCATGTGTGCACATGGCTCAACCAACCAACTTCTCATAGCTAATGACACAACGTCTTGTTTGATATAACGACCTCACCAGAGGAAAATACTCTTTACAAGTTTGATCACCACAGAAGATTAAGAGAAATCTCCCCATGTCATGGATAACCAATACTCCAGCTGAATATAAACTCCACAAATTATCAGCTTCACACACCTATTGAACATACTCTTAAACTGTAAAATCAGCCATGACTTTTACAGATTCAGATATATTAGCTCTCTAAGAATACCACCAAGAACACAAAGTACACCAAACTATTTAACAAGGACACAACTGATAAATTTCCTTATATATTTAGAGTTGCCACTTCTAAATACACTATAGAACACACAATCTCATTTAATAATCCCAAGCTTCTTTTAACCAACAATAAACATGATTGTTTCAATATCATGTAATACATCAACACAAAGTTCCTTGAACCCAAGTCGATCTCCAAGGATCACACCTTCAGTAGCTATTTCAGGTCGTCACACACCAAAGCACCATGAAGAGAAATAAATAGCCACATAGAGAAAAGTAAATTCTCAACACTTCTTGAATTATGACGTTCAGATTGCAGTCCTGCACTTTTACATCATACATATACATAGTCTTTTGTCAATGTGTTTTGTCATCAGTTGAATGCATAACATCTTTCATAGACAAATAAACGCTCAACTCCATTCAGAGTATTCACTATCGGTTAGATGCACATCCTTATCAAAAGCAGACAAATACTCAACTCCTGTCAAGGTATTTATCATATGTGATAAGGTAACCTTCTCACACAAGGTATGGAATTTGGTATGACATTCTTTTCCTACACACTTATGGCACTAGATAATCCCTCTTTTATTAATCCACACCACTGATCACTTTAGATTAGGTAAGTGGCTTAACATGATACTCCACCATGAGCATAACTAACTTCCTTGGCTGAAAACTTAACACCTTTGAGATGTTGTTCCAACATTAGATCTGACAACAATCTCAAACACATGGATTTGACACTTACTTTGGTTTTGGAGGTAGTATTCGTAGCAATCCATGTATAACTCTTTGTAGGGGATACAAAAGTTCACCGATAGCTGATCATCCTTTCTAATCAAACCATAAATACATGCAGTAACTTGCATGATACACACTATTAAAACATCTGCATCTTTTACTCTTCCAAGTGTTCCATCATGTTGGGACATCACATAACTGGACCTAAGCTTGATGAATACTTCCCTTAATCATACACAAATAACTATGGTTATTTGCAACACACTCCTCCAAACATATGCAGACACCAGTTGAACATCCATTCATTATCCCTCCTTGGATAATTTTTCTTCTCTTAACAGAATGAGAGTTCCATGCTCTCAATACTTGATAGTTATATCAAGTTTGAGTAAACAACCTCCATCCTGTTTATGAAGAGAATAAACACCAGTTAGCCATCTTGAACAACTGTTGCTACAAGTCCCTTTCTTTGACTCACACACGCACAAATTCAGTTCCTTTGGTCACCAGATGTCAGAGATAACATCCTTGACATATAGACTTGACTTCATACATGAAGAATTTTGCTGAGATAATTTTAACAAGTCTCCAAAATACAAGCATTATCCTTTGCACTCATAACTTCTTCAACCTGAGACCTTCTTCAACACATAACATAAATGCCCTCTCTCCCAGGTTAGGAGTAGGTTCCAAACATACGTGATCATCACACATTTGTCTAACACCCAAAGCATCCATCATATTATCAAGATATCACATCAATTTCCATCTTCTGGAACACAAAACTGAGCTTGGTTCTGGTCATTACTGCTTTCAGAAAATCTACACATCCCTTGATCACCTTAAAGGTCTTCAAAACTAATCCAAGCTCCAGCAAAACTAAACAACAACAAGAATGAAAATCACTTTCCTAAATAGGTCAAGAATTAGGAAGACTCTTCTAGAGACCAAAATAAATGGATCTATCCTTTCTTCAACATATTTCTTGAAGAGTATATCAACCATACACTATAGTGCCTTTAAGAGTGGACTTGAGAAATAAAACTCAAGTATCATTGGCATATTTACACAGTTGGTTGAAATAGTCTTGCATACAATTCTCCCCATTTGGCTAATATTGACTGAAACAACCTTTGCATGAAATATTGGAGAACCACAATCAAACACATCAGTAGAACAAATCAGAGGCGAACACAGTGGAAATAACAAAGTAATTCCTTGGAGAGGAATAAACTCCCCCACAACAAGATCCTCCAAAAGAAATTAAAACACATTGTCAAAACATCTTATATGACATCTGTAACACGGTGGGAGAACTGACTTGGTATTTTTGTTTGACAAAAACATGTGCAGATAGCAAGAGTCGCCACCGACTTTTATTTTATCCAATAGGAAAGTATATAAAAGAACAGAAAAGACCTTAAAATATTTTGAGTTCGGGGGGTAGGTTATATAAAGGGAAGGTATTAGCATCCTTTATATCCATGGTTATCCATGAGCTCTTAATTACTTAGCTCACTTTAACTTGTATGAAAAAGGTATAGTGTGTGTTTAGAAAATTTTCATAAGTCTTTGTAATGATCCTCGTATGGATGTATACAAAGTCTTGAGTTTGAAAAGATTTTAAAAGTGGGGGGTGAAAAGATTTTTTTTGAAAGTGTGAGTAAGTAATTAAGCGCTACCTACCCTAAGTTGGTCTTTCATGTTTCTTTATTTCCTTTCAAGGGTAAGATTGTCCTTACTATTAAGGAGTAAGTAGTAATTACCTTGGATTTATTAAGGGAAGGACGTAGGGTCAGAGAAAGCAACTTGTAGGGGTGTCTTTAGCAATTTGTAGGGACTATCATCATTTTTTCGTAGGGTCATCGAGGGACGATATCATTTATTCGTAGGAAACTTTGAAGGGACTATGATCTTTTAATCTTGAAGGGACTATGATGGTTTTTAATCTATAAGGACATTTATTAAGACACCCCCACGTTCGAGGAACTTGACCATTTGTTTAAGGCAACCAAAAGGGGAACCCTAGAAAGTGCAGATGGCGATTGTAGAACGATCGACTTACGTGTGTGAGTGCTATTTTCAAATAATTATCTTGAGAATTAATTTTCTAAGTCCATATTGTTTATTTAATTCTTTTCACGCCCTAGATTATTAACCACGCAGTAAATATAATAAACAAATGGCAGAAATTAAAAGGCAGAAATTTAAACTTCCTACACTATTACATGACTTCGGGGCAGTTACATAATAATAATTGCGGAAAATAAAACCTAAATTGTTACATCGGGGAAACAGTTACATAATAAAGCGAATAATAAATGAATAACATAAAAATAAATGAAAATCGAAAATAAGTTTTAAAGAAAAGGTTTGCAAATTAGGTTAAAGAAAACAAATTAGGGTTAAAGTTTTTAAAAAAAGTTTTAGGGTTTATAAAAAATTTTAGGGTTTAAAGGTTTGAGAAAAGTTTTAAGTTTAAAAAAAATAAGGTTTAGGGTTTATGAAAATTTTAAGGTTTATTGAAAAATTTAGGGTTTAAGGCGAAATCAGGGTTTAAGGCAAAAATCAGGGGAGTTAGTTATGATAAACCTAAAGAAACTAATTTATAATTTTTAATAATGAAAAAAATTAAATAATTTTTTTTATAATAATTTTCTTAAGAAAAATAAATTGGAAGATAATTAGATTAATTTTAAACTAAAGGTTAATTATTAATTATTTTATTAATAGTGTTTAATTGACAATAATAATAATTTAAGAAATATGAATAATAAAAAATAAAAGAATGAAGTTCGCTAAAAAATAAAGGGGTGGAGGCTGGAATCGAACCCCCACCCTTTACCTCATACGCCTGTGTTCTTTCCACTTGGCCAGCCATGCGCTGGTGATAAAGAATCAACACTAATCAGTTTTATAGTGTGTTTTCTCTGCTTCCGGAAACGGCCAATCACGCCATTCCACGTCTCGTCTTCAACCTCCAGCGCTGCGAGATTTCCTGCAAGTTTTGCTATGAATTTTCCTGCGAATTTTTCCACAGTTAAACCTGTGATTTTGTAAACATTAACAAACAACAATTTAAACATATCAAGAATATGTAGTCCTACTAAATCAAGTCTTGTGAGTCCAATGGTGACATTATTTTGGCCTGAAAGTGGTTGTATCATGCGCATTGAGGAAAAGACGTTTCATGCCCTAACAATGGCATAACTTCGAATCTGCATTAAAACTCCAAAATAAATGGTCAAATATGATCTATGCATGATGATGAACAATATTATGAACGAAAAATATGTTAAAGGATGAAGAATGGAAAGTTTCAATTTGAAACTTCATGGCTATGGAGGCATGTTCATGTATGTAGTGTTTCGTGTGGTCTCAACCTTCAGATCTTTGTGGGATAGGTTCCTGGGATCTTGAGGAATGTGAATGGATGTGTAGAACTGATTGAATCTTGTTGCAAAGTTATTTTACGTTTTGCCCTAATTTCCACAAACTTTTGAAATTTTCCTAAGGTTCTTATGGCATGGAATCCGTCCCCTTTCCTTATGGTCTTGTTATGTATATATAGTAGTGTAAATTAGGGTAAAAAGTCGGGCCTTGGTTGTATGAATTTGAGTTACATGCATGTGAAGAAATCTCATTGCCATAATAGTCACAAAATCAAATATTCTCATATCACATTGGTCTTGTACGAATTTGGAGATTACCAATCATATTGAATAACCAATATTTGATCCAAAAATAAATTTTAGATCAAATATTTGATCTTTTATAATTTATTTTAATTAAAAATGATTTTAAATGATTAAAATCAAATATAATATAAAATAAATGGTAAAGATCAGAAAATGTAGTCATTGGGTCGTGAATGAACTTATCTTCAAGTTTGGATTGAAATATCATAGGCCCATTTGGAAAAAATTGGAGTTATGGCCCTTTTTTACTTCATACACCTCTTGAAAATTTCTCAACTTTGACAATGCATAACTTCCTCAATTTTGATCCCATGAATGTGTTCTAGGACTTTTTAGAAATCTTAGAGTGTCCTATAATCAACACTTTTAATCCCATGTCCATATAATTTACCATTTTCAAATTATGAGCTTTGGAAAAAGTTGACTTTTTGTTGACTTTCAAAAAGACCTATAATATCTTAGCTCATATCTTTCAAATGAAGCATTTTTTGGCTTGGCTTGTGAGACACAAATTTGTAGAGAATTTAATTTCCTTCAAAATGAGCTTTGGATGAGAAATATTTGATGAAGTATGTGAAAGTTATGGCTGGTCAAAGTTCAGTTGACTTTTTCTACACAAACCCTAATTTAGTAACTCCTGATTCTTGATGATTATGAGGTTTCCTTGATGAATCATGATCAACCCTTGATCAAATGATGAATTTCACTTCATAATATTGATGTTGACCAAAAGTCTTGAAGTTTGACTTTATGTTGACCACAGTTGACTTGTTGGCCAAATTAACTGATTTTTAAGTATCTGAGCATCTGACTAACTAAACTTGTGTGGAAGGCCTTGAAGCTTTACATGAGGATTATTTGAGGTATATGTGATGTCATTAAGTCCACTTGAGGCTTTGGAAGTCCACTTTTCCTTGAGAAACTCAAAACCTTAGTTCAAGATCCATTGCTTAGGAGAAGGCTTTGTCTGATGAAACCTTGAATCCTCTTGAGCAATTGTGAATCTTGTGATTATCAGGAGACCTCTTGAGACATATTGTCCTGAATATGGGAGGGAAAATTTTGGGGTACAACAACATCACATCAACATCAGCAAACCCATGCACGTAAAACACCATTATACTATACTCCCTATAAATTGTATGATCATCAATTCAGATACAAATATAACTCCCCATGCCACAAGAACAACCAGAACACTTCCCAGACACAGTGCATCCAACCCAAGTTACACAAAAACTTGATATAACTTTAGAACATATCAGAGGCACATGCAGCAGAACAAAAGTAGAAACTCAACCTCATAGAAAACAAAACACAAGCCTCCTTCAGATAAATAATTCTCTGAATCAAAATGTCAAGACATTCTGTCTGACGTCACAAATACACATCAAACATACATCCACTATAATCCAGGTGCAATCGGTTAACCAACACATCATCTCACTACCAAAGTTACATGCCTGATAACAACACAGACAAATTCAACACACACTGTTACGAATAGTCCATCCTCCACTTCTAGGGACCATTCAAACACCAATATGAACCTATCATGTTCAAACAACTTTTAAGTATAACATCCTTCTTCCTTTACCATGAACCAGAAAGTATCCCCTCAGATCTTATCCAAAAACAGACAGGATGCCTGCTCTGATACCAATTGAAATTCTGGTATAGCAGACCCAGATGTCCTATGACATGTCAAGACTTCTGGTCTGTTATAGATAACATAGAAAGGTATAAACAATAACAATAATGAAAAGCATAAACAACACACAAGGATTGTTAACCCAGTTTGATGACTCACATATACATCTGGGGACTACCAAGCAAGGAAGGAAATCCACTAAAAGTAGTATTAACTTAGAGTTAAACCACTTAGTTTACACTCTTCACTTAATCCCTACCCAATGAAACTTATACCTAAGAGTTCCTAACTCATAGTATATGAGCATTCCCATTCACTTCTCTTCAGTCACACATCGTGACAATTATAATTAACAAGATAAAACTAGAAGACATACTTCCATGATAATACCTAGACATGACACACATGACTAAGAACAATACTTAGAGTTGCTTCACAGCTTCCTCTAAGAAAGATACTCACTCTTACTTAAAAGCTTCGAGGAGAACAATGACCATCTCACAATCCGAGTGGTTCACACATACCAACTCTCCTAGAGAGAGGTTCACAAACTAAGCCCTAATGTTTACATATTTTCTATTCATGACTTATATATAATTATATGTTACAATGCTTATATTTATAACCTATCTCCCAAATGGATTTGGGATTCTAATCACAACATATTTGTTGTTACAAATCTGCAACAGATTCTGCTACAAAATAAGTCTTCAATCAAATCTTCCTAAAATATCTCCATATTTAAATACTCAAACTTTTATTGAATATATCTTGAATCTTCTAGACCTTTAAATCAACACCCTTTAAATCATCGCCATATAGGATACATCATATTTCCAGGATATTCTGTATCTTTTAAATCCCCGCTCATCCCAATTGTCTAGCTCTACACAAGCGCGATGTCGAACTACATGTCACAAGACATCTTCATTCAACATGTTGCTTCATAAAATAGTAGTCCTCAAACTTGAAAGCCACACAGGATTACATAATATTCCCAGAATATCCAGTAACTGAAATTAACCAAATAAACCTAAGTTGCAGATCTGTACCAAAAAGGATGTCGAATGATTCAGGATAGGACATCTTGTTTGACATGTTCTAGAACAATAAAAGAAACCTCCAAGATATTCTCCTCAAAGTTAGGACTTCTATCATTAGCTCTAGAGTATCTTTATAATTAGAACCTAAGGGTTTTCCTTGAAAATAAACAACTCCACCCGTGATAACATAATATTCTATAGAATATTCTGCATAATTTAAATCATAAACCAGTCCAAATTTACAGTTGCACAGAAAAGGATGTCAGGACATCTTGTTCGACATGTTCTTCCAGATTCTATAACATGTTAATTTAATATATAGAACTTCTTATTCAACATGTTCCAACCATATTAGTTTTACCAAACATAATGTCAATCATAAAATCATAGAATTAGCAAAAGACATTAATTACATCTAGTTGCTGAATTGACCACTTGTGGGTGAGAGCAATGGATAAAATAAGTCGGATGGTTATAGGTTCTACCATAGGAGATAAAGTCTCAGTAAAGTCAAACCTATACCTTTGATGAAACCTCTTTGCCACTAGTCTGGCCTTATACCTATTGACTGTGCCATCTGGATTCTTCTTGACCCTAAACACCCATTTGTAACCAATCACATTTCTTTGAGGATGTAGGGGAAAAATGGTCCACGTGTTGTTGTTGATTAGAGCATTGTAGTCCTTCTGCATAACAACTTTCCAATTCACATATGCTAGAGCATACTTAACATTCCTAGGTTAAGTGGAAACCAAGAGAATTTTGGGCTCAAGTCTGGGCTGAGCAAATCCAGACTTGGCTCTAGTTTGCATTTGACGAGAATTATGAGGCTGAGAAACAGGGACTTCTCTAGGAGGGATATGAGGGTTTGAATTAGAAGAGGTTGAGGTTGTAGATGAGCTAGTCTGAGATGCAGAGGGAGAGTTCTCTGTGTTGATAAGATGACTGGTAGAAGTAGAATTTGACTAATCTAAATAAATATAGGCAATAGAAGTATAAGAAAAGCCCGGGGAGTTTGTGTCATGAGACCTAGGACAGGTAGGTAAAGCTATGGGATGGTTAGACTAGTTTGGTGTGTTAGGAGGGGAAGAATTAAGGCTGGAGGTAATGAAACTGTATGAACCAGAAGGAGAAGGTGCAGAGGTAGAAAGGTTGGAATGATAGAAAAAGGTGGAAGAGACACTTTTGGAAGAAGTAATAGATGGGCTAGGAGTGAGGAATAATTCAAGATATGGAAACCTTAATTCATTAAAGAGAACATATTTAGAGATGTAAAGTCTACCATTTGATGCTAACCACCTATACCCTTTATGATAAGTAGAATAACCAAGAAACACACACTCTTGAGATCTAAAGTCCAATTTATGGCTATTGTAAGGCATGAGGATGAGGAAGTAGGCACAACCAAAAACCCTTAGAAAGTTGTAGTCAGGTTATGTATGAAACAATGGTGAGTATGGAATTTGGAAGTTAATAGTTGAAGAAGGAAGGCTATATATGAGATAAACAGAGGTGGAGAAAGAATAGTCCCAATAGGTAAGAGGGAGTGAAGCAACTAAAATGAATAAAATGAATAAGCTAGTTTGTCTTGGATTGCTCAGATCACAAACCTTAGATGCAGATGAAATGAAACTATGCAGATGAAACAAGTATGCAACATGAGGTGGAATGCTTATGCTTATGCAAAAAATGAAAGATCACAAGCCATGGGATGATATGAGTGAGGGAAAATTTGGGGTGTTTACATAGGTAAGAGGGAGTGAAGCTTGGTTGAGCAAGGTAAGTCCCATGTATACTATATTCATATGCTTCCTCTCCACCACACCATTATGATGATGATGTGTGTGTGTGTGTGAAAATAAGTCTATGAACATTGCCATGAGTTTTGAGATATTGAGAGATGGGAATGAACTCACCACCCCAATCAGACTGAATAACTTTAACAGAGTACCCAAGTTGGAGTTCCACTAAGCTCTTGAACTGTTGAAAAGTAGAAAGAGCTTCAACCTTGGTTTTGAGAAAGTAAATCCAAGTGAACTTGGAATATGCATCAACAAAAGTTATAATATTTGAAACTTGAAGGGGAAGAGTAAGTAGAAGGGCCTCATAGGTCACTAAATACAAGCTCAAATGGTGAAGTGTATGTAGTGTTTGAATCAGGTGAGTGAATTTTGTGTGCTTTAGCCATACAACATGCTGAATAGAAAGAAGCAAGCTCTTTATTAGAGAAGGAAAAATTACAAGATTGCATTACAAGTTTTAATACATGAGAATTATGGTGGCCTAATCTGAGATGACACTTATTAGGTGCACTAGAATTTAAAGAAAGTGCATTAACATTGGAATTACAATGCTTATTCAAACTTAGACTAAGTAAGGTAGAAGGCATCACAAAAGAACCAAATAGGTTGATGAAGGGAAACTTACAAACCATCTTTGCCAACACTGCCTTCATGAAGAATAACCTTAGAAATCTGTGATTGCACAAGACATTTGTCAGCAATAAAGATAAATTGAACATTGTTATCTCTAAAAAACTGACTGACACTAAGTAAATTCTTAGTGATAATGGGAATAAGCAAAAGATTATGAAGTGTGAGTGGTGTGTGAGGTTGAAGTGGTGAAGGAAAAACACTTGAACCAGAGGAGTGTATGTGCACACCTTTACCATTTCCATGAATATCTGATCAGGACCTTCAGAGGGAGCTAACTGCTGAAGATTTATGGCTTCATTGGTAACATGGAAGGAAACACTAGAATCAGGGAACCATGAGCCTGAGGAAGATATTTCTGAATTGAAAACCAAGGCACTAGGTGCAGGAGAGAAAGTGGAAACACTTCTTGGTTGTATAAGAAATATTCTCCATACATTTTGAAAGGCACCAATGTATCCATTGGGAGAAGCAAGCCATTGTTGGGAATTATATGAGTTACCAACCAATGCAACAGGTTGGTAATTTTGATTGAACATATACCAATAGTTAAGAGCAATGTGGCCATGCTTAGAACAAACTTGACACTGAATGTGAGTATTGGAATTTTGACCTATGCCTATACCAAACCTACCTCCACGGGAGCCTCTTTAGCCACGAAACTGGATGAAATCTTGTTCAACAGATGGTGGAGGAACTAAAACTGGAGTAGAATCCACATTAGCAATATGAGTTTTATCAGTGGGACTAACATCGACTGGAGTTTGAGCCAAATTAAGTGATATGAGACATGGTGTAGTGGATTTCTTAAACTTGTTGAGACGAAGTTCATGAGCTAAAAGTATAATTTTTACTTCATCTAAATCCATGATGCCAAATTTTCTCTCAATAACAAAGACAACATGAGAAAATTAAATGGAAAACCTTTAAGAATACCATCTATATGAAGTGAGGCAGGGATATGATTACCTATGGAGGCTAGAGCATCCGTAATAGTACGCACCTTCAGCAAAAATTCCTGAACCGTGGAAGTGTCAAGATTTAGGGAACGAAGTTCCACACGTAACTATCTTGCACACACATGTGTTTGCTTCAAAAAGTAGTTGAACAAACGATCCCAAAGCTGATGAGAGTGGGGACATCCAAGAACGCGAGAGAGAATTTTGTTAGACAACGTCGATTACAACCGCGAAAGCAACATTTGATTTTTCTGAAGCTAGTGTGAGTATGCAGGATTAACAGTGACAACATCACGAGTTTCATCATCAACAAATTGAAGTGGAACCTTCGTGCAGACGACGAACTCCATTAGGTTATGTGCGTTGATGTATGACTCGATTTGTTGACACCACACATAAAAGTTCTTTTCATCAAACTTTTTCCAAATCTTGAGAGAGAACCGAAGAAGATGACATTCCACCGTTGAATCCACGACGACCGAAGATGATACCGGTGGATCTTGCACGGAAGAAGTAGGTATCGTCTCCGGTGTTGGAGTTGCATCCATGAGAATATTCTAGATCGAACCAAAGCTAATATGATACCATATTAGAAAGAGATGGGAGAGAGAGAGAGATTTCATATTATAACTAACTTTTGTATTTCAGTTATTCATTGTTACAAGTAGTTACAACACTTCTGCTTTAATGCATCACATAGGAGTGACTTGCACTAGCAGGTTCTAACAGAACTAGTGACCTACAATAGTAGGTTCTAACAAAACTAATGACCTACAATAGCAGGTGTTACACAATGCTCAGACTGACACATGTCCGTCTTGAGCTTATACTAACTCTATACTCTAATAGCTGTGAAGAGTAGTCTTTGAAATTCAATTTTGGAGGGAGTTTTATTTCCAATTATGGTTATAAGATTCAACATGAGAAAAATATAATCTATACTTTAATAGTTGTGGAGAGTAGTCTTTGAAATTCGATCCAAATACCACATAATCAAATTGGATACAATGTTAAAATATAAATGTTCATATAACATAACTACATTTTATGATTTTGACAAATGACAATAAATTTGTTGCAGATAATGGCTCTAGTGGAGGAAATATAAACATGATGTCATCTATGGTTATAGTGGCGATGCAGGCCAAAGTTACATTGTAGGGCGATGTAATAATAAGTAAAAAAACTACAAGATTATAACGATAAGATAAATAAACAACAAATTTTTATTTATTGGAAATACATAAAACAAAAGTTCTAAGATAAGAGGGAAAGTCAAAAGAAACCTAAGAAAACTAGCATAAAATCTAAGGTCGCGTTTGAATATCTTAAAACGAACGATGTATATTAGAACAAAGTGGAATGGAAGAGAGTGGACCAGAGATCACATTTTATTGTTTGGATATTTTATATGGAGCATAACAAATTGTTCATTTTGCTAAAATGGAGGGGGATAAGGAAGAAAAATCATGGTAAGTGATTGAATGGAATGAATCCCACTTCATTTCATTTTCTTCATTTGACTTTACAACTATTTTTAGATTGATGATATGAGATGAAATAAAGTGGTAAATAATTGAATTTATCATTTGAATCTATAAATAATGGATGAATCGGAAGAAAACATAATGGAATATGATCCATGAACGATTATTCTTTTTCACGAGTTGCTGACAACTAAAGATTGAGTGAAAAACTCTGGTGTGAGTGTAATCTTCTGCCCTAATTTGACGGGGAGTGGTGTACTTACAAACACTCTGGTAATCAAGTCAGCAACGACTGTAAGTGTGAAATTTTGTGTACATAAGACTGATTTGTCTTTTAGTATTTATAATAGGTCATCTAGAATTTGAGGCATTACAACATTCTTTAGGGGACTATTGTAAATAATTCATATGATCTTGATATCCAACGACCTATGATGGTTTGACGACCTTGATTTGGTGTGCCTCTAGGGCAAATGTATCTCTTGGATTTCTTCTTAATAGTTAGTTGGATTCATATCACCCATCTTTAATGGACTACACGTAGCCTAGATCAAAACATAATCTATTTTATCCCATTTCATTCAATCCTTCCATTTTTATTCCATATAATTTAGGATGTATCAATGGAATAAAGTTTTATAACTAAAATATCCTAATAATAGAATAAAATCTATGTTCATTCTAATATGCTCTAATCCATTTCATTCGACCTTGCGATGCTTTAATCCATCAATTTAAACCAAATAATTCAAACAGTAAAATTTCATTATATTTCTTTCCATACCACTTCATTCCATGAACTCAAACCAAGAATACATAAAATTAAATAAAAGGTAAATCTTCTTGAGTTTTTTTCTCCCACACTCCTTAACACATATTCTATCTTTTTACAAAAATAAAATAAAAATTAACACACATTAATTAAATTTGAACCAATGTCTTTATATATAGTTTTGTTTAATGAGTATTCCTTCCTTTCCTATTTATAAGAGATAAGAAATAAGTTATTTTTCAGATTCATTTAAAAATTAATATATTTAATTTACTATTAGACAGTTGAATAAATCTAAAAAATAACAGGAGGAAATAATACTTTTAAGGTATACTTTTTTTTTAGTCTAAATAAATAGTCAGGCAAGTCTTCCAAATTTTTGTAAAGAGAGAAATTATTGCTAGAGCTTCTAATCAATAATTTTTGTATATATAAACTCTATTTTTTAATATTAATTAATTTTAAGCTTTCAAAATTTCCACACTTCACAATAATCACTTGCCCCTAAACCTTGCAGGTGATCTTAACTACTCTAATGACTATTACTAATAAAATTATTTTAGTCGAAGACATAATATTTTCTCTTAAAAAATAAAATATTCTATTACTCAAATATAAGAAATTAACAAAAAGAAAGCCCAATGCAAGGTGGGAACCACCACATCCACCAATGTCAATCAAGGTGTAGCAAAATATCAAACTTTACTTGCCTTCAAGATAAAAGCTCATTACTAGCATGTAAAGATCCGCAACATCTCCCGTTTGACTCACTATACCAGTATACTTATATCAATTATTTATATATATTAAAATTGATGACCCTAGATCAATTTGTCATTTGACAGTGAGATCACGAATATTGCAACCATTAAAAGGGATTTCTATAACTAGATACTGTTTCTATTAAAAGGGATTTGCCTTAGCAAAAATTTCAGCCACAGTTTAGGCTTGAGAATTAATGTCTGTACTCCACCTCTCAGTAGCAGCTGGCTATTGGACCCATCTACACCCGGTCCAATTCTTCCCTTTTCACTACACTCCAACAAAATCAACACTCTTCTTAACACAATATAATACAATACAACCGACAAAATCAACTCAACTATTTAATTAATTAGCCTCTAAAATATAACTCCACATCTCTCCATACCCTTATAAAATGATTAAAATCCTAATAATCTATAGTTAAAAAGATTTTATTTTTTACTCTTTAGTCAAAAAAATCCTTTAAAAATTCATTGCTATTGTCCTAATTTACCCACCAAACAACTCAAACAAAACCCAACATAGTCACATGAAGAAAAGAAAACCAAGGACACAAAACATCACACACCAGCAAAGCAATTATTTTTGCTGTCTACTTCAGTCAAGCAACTTCTTGATTCCATTCAACCGCATTCTCTCTCTTCCAATTCGCCATGTATTCCCATTGCCGAATCCATGGCGTTCTTCTTCTTGTTCTTTTCTTTCTCTCAATTTTCTCATCTACTTCTTCACCAACGAGCCAAATCAACTCCAACTCAGTTCTAGTAGCACTTCTTGACTCACATTACACTGAACTCGCTGAACTTATTGAAAAAGCTATGTTATTACAAACATTAGAAGACACCGTCGCAACCCACAATATCACTATTTTCGCACCAAACAATGAAGCTCTTGAACGAAATCTCGATTCCGATTTCAAACTGTTTCTTCTCGAACCCGGAAATATCCATTCCCTCCAAACTCTTCTATTGTTCCACGTCATCCCAACCCGAATCGAAACCCAACAACAAACCGGGTCGACCCGACACCAACACAAGACTCTCTCCAATCACAATCTCCACCTCGCCACGAATATCACCACTGGAGAATGGACTGTCGACCAAACAAAAATCACCCACCCGAATTTCATTACCCGACCCGACGGTATCATCCATGGGATCCAGCGTCTTCTTATCCCACGCTCCGTTGAAGACGACTTCAACAACCGTCGTAGTCTCCGTTCCATCACCGCCGTAAAACCGGAAGGATCACCAGAAATCGACACGAGAAATCACCGATTGAAAAAATCTCCACGGCCGGAAAATTCTTCACCACCGACAATTTCGATCTACGAAGCGCTAGCACCAGGACCATCCCTAGCTCCGGCGCCAGCGCCGGGACCAGGTGGCCCACACCACCACTTCAACGGCGAGGCACAGGTGAAGGATTTCATCAAAACGTTACTCCATTACGGTGGTTACAACGAAATGGCTGATATTCTTGTAAACCTAACGTCGTTAGCAACTGAAATGAGTCGTTTAGTTTCGGAGGGTTACGTGTTAACGGTTTTGGCTCCAAACGACGAAGCCATGGCGAAGTTAACGACGGAGCAGCTAAGTGAACCGGGTTCACCTGAAGAGATAATGTATTACCATATTATCCCGGAGTATCAAACGGAAGAGAGTATGTATAATGCTGTTAGAAGGTTCGGGAAAGTTCGATACGATACGTTACGGTTGCCGCATAAGGTTGTGGCTGAGGAAGCTGATGGGTCTGTTAAATTTGGACATGGTGGTGTGGCGGGTTATTTGTTTGACCCAGATATTTATACCGATGGGAGAATCTCTGTGCAGGGGATTGATGGGGTTTTGTTTCCAATGGAGGAGAAGGAGGTGATGGAGCAGGTTAAACCCGTTTCAAAGATAGGTCAACCCGGTAAAGTCCTTGCCAAACACAGAAGAGGTTCGTTGCTATTTGCTACTTCTTTCTCTTTTGTAGTCTTATGAGCTCAAATTATGAATGATAGAGTTGTAGTGTGTTCATATGACAATGCCATCTAACGATGAAGCCATCAAGTATCAACCTGGTCTTTCGCAGTTCCAAAAATGTTCTAAGTAGTATGTAATTTAGGTTGTTATTAGTCACAACTAGTGTCAGGTGAAGGTTAAGGAATGTGAATTGGAAGTTTTTTTTTTTGAAAATTTGAAAGCTCTTTAGTATTGTTATTGTGATATTGCCCGGATTCAAACAAGAAAAGGTTAAGAAAAACGCAGGGTAGTGAATGCTATTAGAATTTCCTGAACTGCCTTTGATGTAACCTTTTACTTCATAGAAGGTTCAATATCGGTCCTGAAAATTGAGTACTTATATCAGTTATTACTAATGCTACATTTTTGTATCAAAATGTACATCAATCTGTTGTAGTTTGCGACTGATTAAATGAATGTTTCTTGTAGGGAAATTGCTGGAAACAGCATGCTGGATGCTTGGAACCTTTGGACAACATTCTAGATTCACCTCTTGTCTTCAATGAAGAAGTTCTCGTTTTTTGTTTTTTTTGGCTAGCAACATTCATTAAAACAAGGTAATGAACAATTGACAAGTATTGTGTTTGTGCATGAAAACATCTGTTTCTGGTTTACTATTTGCCTATTTGTTATTACTTATGCTCAGTTGTTAGCTTTATTTCCTTTCTTATGGTAATTTACTCACTGCTAACACATGCTTTAATATAGATGCACAGATTGATGAAAATCTCGAAGATCGTAATAAGTCAAATATGCAAATCTTGCTGGAGATAAGCTACCATGGGTGTCATTTTCCCACATTTTTGTTTTGCTCTTTTTGTTTTCTCTTTCATTATTTCCTTCATGTGGATTTTCATTCTTAGACAAGTGACCAAAAGCTTTCTCTAGTCTACTTGTCGAACTATTTAGTGCATATATGTATTTTTAGAGATTCAATTACTACTCCTACTGCAATGTCATAGGTGGTGGGCTTTGTTGGGCTCAAAGGGTTTTTCGAACTGTAACCAGGCATTGAACCATTTTGATCAGCTGATAACAAGTGATTTTCCCGAAGAAGTGGAAATACAATAACGAAACGATTCTTTGTTGTAATATAGCATCCCTAGCTTGGCAATTATTTCTTTTCTGTTGTTCACCCTTTCTTCTATTAATCTATTCTAAAAAAAAAACATTTTCCAGTAACGACAGACCGAATTTTACACATCTATTTTTGTTGTTATTTTTCATGACATTGTGTTACTTTTGTAGTCTATTTTTCATGACATGACATCATAATCAAATAGAGGAATGGGGGTAAAAAACCAACTTGTAATCTCTCCAACATGCTTCATGTCAAATGGTAAACTGCAACGAAAGGCATCAAAACACTTCCCATCCAGAGTTTACCATCCTTCTCCTCTACTTCACTCACTGCTTTAACAACTTTTCCCTCATTGTCCTCCAATATCTGTAGAATTTTACCTTCTGGACTATATTTAACGACGGCTGCATGGACCCTGCCTCCGATTTGCAGCAGATAATGAAACCGTGTTGGAATAGGTAGCTTGAGTATGGCTTTTCTCATTTTTGGGAAGAGAGCATTTATGTAACCGTACATGTATCTTCTAGAATGGATAGCCACCCAAAAGTCACCATCTTCATTGACTCTCACATTGTCAGGAAAACCAGGTAGGATTGCCAATATTTCTGAAGTTCCAGCTTTATCTCCTTTTAGCCAGTACTTGCATAGTCTACAGAAAAAAGGAACTTGAGTATAGGAAAAAAATTTACTGAGATGTTCAATCATATTTCATCATCTTATCACATAATCACGTTGTGTCTAAATGGAAAAACATGTTTGCATCTTTAGTGTATTGTTATTAAACGAAAAAGGCGTTATGCGATTACCAGCTCACCTTCCAATCATCACTTCTGAAAAGACAAAGAAGGAACCATCCTTGCTTAATGAAATTCCATTCGGAAATCCCACATTCCTCGCAAGAACAGTGGTTTCCTTGGTGTCAGAGCTGTATTTCAAAACCCTTCCACTATTCTCACCAGAAAACATCACCTGATTGAAATTCCTGCGAGTAGAATGACACCAGAAGTCAACACAACAAAACCTTCAAAAGGTGCACTATCAACCAGTAAAAGGTTAATTACAACAACCTTCTCTGATATGTAGTGCTGCTATCAGTGAAATAAACGTTCCCTTCTGCATCAATGTCTACATCATTAGTAAATCTCAACGGTATTCCTTCCGCCTCTGTTGCAAGAGATGTTGCTAAACCACCTTGAGGCCCAACCTTCATCAGCCCAAAATACGCATCTGCAATGTATAAATCACCAGTTATCTTGTCAAATCTTAGTCCCAAAGGTCTTCCACAGATGTGCTCAGTCTCAACATAGCCAAATGGTAATGCAGATGCCTTAGGATTGCATAGTTCTGACCTGTGTTCAAAAATACGACAGCAAGAAATATTATCATGAAATATTGCAAAGGGAAATAGCCACAAAATATCTTTCAACCTATAATGGATAGATAACAACAGAAGAGATGTGTGACCTGTTGGATGAGGTATATGCAAAATCAGTCCAAGACAGTCCATTCCAAAACAAAATCCTTCCATCAGCAACACCTGTGTAAGGACCAAGACCATGAGGATCGAAGGCAATACTCTCCGGTCCCTGCACTTGGTTCACAAACATGAGCTCCGATTTTTGCAACAAGTTGTGTTTGTCATGGTCCTTAGGAACCTCAGACCATGATGGCAAGTTAATTTTGTGTGCCTCAAAATCCGGGAAGCCTTGGAGAGGGCTGTGCTTGAAAGGGTCTAATCCACAGTACAGAGAAATCAAGAAGATTACAACAGCGAAACCTCGAGTCAGTGTCGTGTATGTCATAACTAAAGATAGATAAATCAAAGCTTGAGTAGAAAGGTCTATGAATGTTGGAATGTTAAGTAAAGAGGAAAAATGTTTGTGGATTGCATGATATCAAATCTGAAAGGCAGGTAGGTAAGTCATTTGTAACGTGTGTTTAGTTTGTGAGTAAAAGTTGTAAGATTTTCTAAATATAGAACTCAACATGTTAGCTGTTAGTTGGTGAAAACAAGAAGGTAGATATGTATGTGAAGTTTTTGGTCAAACAATCATAGGTGAACTGAACTATAATGATGTAGTGTTTGGAAGTATGATGTTGGAATTTGGTATGTTAGTGTTAGGGGAAGACACATTTGTTGGTTCGGGTTAGAGGAAACTCAAACAATTGAAGTAATTTCACTCCATCATCTTTTTTCTTTATTGCGATTTGGACAATGTAAAAGCAATCCAAACATGCTATAAGTGTTGAGTGTGTTGATTTTTCTAAGGTGCTTACAAGAATTAAAAAAAATTCTAATGCAACTTATCTTTCTTTATACTTTATATACTTAATTTGGAAATTTAGAGGGTTTTGAAAAAAAAGAGGGATGGAGGAGTGAATATAATTGAAACATTTTAGTAAAGAGGACTTTGAGAAATTTACTTTAATCTATAATACAAAATTTTTGTAACTTCGTTCAAATGAAAAATTGGTGGAAGGATTAAGATGGATATATATATATATATATATATATATATATATATATATATATATATATATATATATATATATATATATATATATATATATATATATATATATATATATATATATATATATATATATATATATATATATATATATATATATTAATAGTCATTTATTTATGTATGTAAATAATATAGGGATGTTTTGATTTATCCCTTTTTTAAAAAATAAATTTTGGATTATCCCTATAAAATTTTAAAATTCTATGTCTTTTGTCCCTCAGGTGAAAAAATTATCTCTGTAATTTTTTTTTTTAATTTATCTCCCTGATTTTTATACGTTTAGAGCGTGCCAAAATATTCCAATTTTTTTTTAAAGGGGTAAATAAAAACTGCTTATATTACATAGGATAAATGACTATTAACCAATATAATTAAAATCGGATCGGATACTAAACCAATATAGGTTGAGATTTAAGGTTTAAAGGTCAGACCGTTATTCTATATGTTATATGATTTAGTAGTAATTCTTTATCATATTGATTTGTGATTTTTATTTCCTATAATTTTTTTTTCGTTGTCATCTTTATGATAGGAGGTTCATAATATTATTATTGAATTATGTATGACACTCAAAACATTAAAAAATAAACTGAAGAATATTATTTATAAAAATAATCCTACGCCTTATTAAGAAAATCCAAATTTTTAATGAGTTAGGGTGAAATTTTCAATTATATTAAGATCTATTTGGTTCGATAATATTAAATTATTTTTTTTAATCTTTTATTATATTTTTTTAAAATAAATAAAAAAAGTCGAAAAAGTTAAAATTCAGTTCAATCCTTATAATTGGATGAACTCCCGATTTTGACCGATTTTTCTGATTTTTATCTGATTTTCTGATTTTATCTCGATTCCTTAATAGATCGATTTAAAGAGTTTAATTGACCGGACATAATAAAATCAGTTTCTGATCAGTTAAACCGGTCGATCCGGTCCAATTTTCATAATCATACTATTAACTTTTTTTTTCTTTTACAAATATAATCTTTATTGCTATAATATTATAAAAAGTAAAAATATAATATACACATTTATTTATAATTAAATCCAAAAATACTCTCTAAATAAATGTCAACAATTTTTTAAATTATTTTTTCTTCTGAAGTCCGCCTTTCTAATCATATTCAAACTCGCGGTCTTAAAAGATATCAGCTACAAACATTGGATATTAAAAATAATTTTTAATAATAAAAGAATTGATTAATGAAATGCATTAATAAAGTGATAATATTGATTAATCATATAATTTTATATCAATATTTCTTAATTAAAAATAAATAAAATAAAATAAAAAATCATTTAATTTTTTTAATAAAATCGTATTCGTGAAAAATGAATACGGTTAAGGGTGAGAATAGGCTAGGCCGAGCTAGGCTTTGCCAAACCTGAGTCTGACTTGCTAAAAAATTTCAAGCCTAAGTCTGGCCTGTAACCTATCAAAGGCTTATGTTTTGACCCAAACCTTGCCTTTTCGAAGGCCTGATTGACCTATTAGCCTACTTAAAAAGCCCATATCATTTAAATATATCTAAATAAGAAATTCAACAAATGTTTAAATAGACTACAAAATCAAAAGTATAATGAGACTAAATATTTATTTTCATTGACTTATTTGAGCTTACCTATTAGCATAATTTTGTGACATGATTTGTTTGAGAGAACTTATGAAAACACCTTATAACATTATTCATAGGATTTCTTTCAACTTATTTTCATTAGTTCTTAACTATAACTAATTTTTACTCTTGTATTTTAATATAAAGAATAAAATACAATATAAAAATAATAAATTCATTCATATTTCATAAATAGGCCGGTCTGATAGACTTATACGACTTTTTCTAAGGCCTGTGGCCTAACCTATTTAACAAAACAGACTTATAAAAAAGCCTAGGTATTTTCTATTTTAAAAAAAGTCCGGTCTGGCCTTGGCCTATGTAGGCTAGGCCTTAGGCCCCTGTTAGTTGGTCTGGCCTATTCCCACCCCTAAATACGGTGTAGTATATGAATTTGGTGTAAGAATATACATATATATATATATATATATATATATATATATATATATATATATATATATATATATATATATATATATATATATATATATATAAAATCCATTTTTTTATTAACGGGAAAAAAATTAATTCATTTCAATAGAAATAAGATTTTGGATACACGTTGGTACATCAAGAAAATTATGAAAACTAGTTAAAGATGGAGCCACCCGAACTAAAGTGTGAGCGACTTCATTGGCTTGTCTTTTTACGAACTTAACACGAGAGTTCCTGGAAAAGAGAGATAATAAACGATTCTTATCAATTCAATAACTAAGATAAATTTTCTTTAAGAACTCATGAGTTATCTTGTGGAAATTCGTTGGACCCTTGTACCTTATGTTGTTGCAATGATGTTGTGTGTTTAAGATGATTTTCGAAGGACGTGTAGTTAAAATATGGTATAATTGTAATTATGGTGAGGATAATTGGGAAGTAGAGGTATATCTTATCCAAGACTTGGAAGTAGTCGCAGTCGTAGTTGTGTTGAACGTTCAAAGGTGTGTTCTTATGGATTTAAGTTGGAAGTATTCGGTAACTACAAGAGTTAGAATACCTGTTGGAACTAAATTTATGAGGATTTAAGTCGAAGTCCTTGGTTATATGTCGATTTTGATGATAGGAAGTTGGAGTTAAACTCGGTAGACTTGGTAATTTGCAAGTAATCAGAGTGCGTAGAGAACACGTGGTGTAATGCAGTTGTTCTTATGTGAATGACAACGATGTTGGTAGTTTGATTGTATTAACGTTGTGTTTAAGTTGTGTGTTTCTACATTGTTGTGTTCGAGTTCTTAAACCGGTGAATTCTTAAGTTGGTCACTCGTTGTGCTGTTTTGATAGTTGCCAAGTGTATTGCTTGAGAGTTGTTCGTGTTGTTGTTGTTGCCATTGAAGTTGTGGATTATTGCTTGTATTACTCGTGGGTTGCCTTCAAAGATGAAAGTTGATTAGTCGGATGAAATAAGTAATTGGAGTAGTCAAATTGGATAAATTTTCGAGGACGAAAATATTCTAAGTGGGGGAGAATTGTAATGCCCGTTTATTTAATTAATTATTTAATTAAATATAATCGTAGTATGTGTGTTGATTTGAGTTGATTTCCGAAACATAGGAATAATATATTGATGGTTATAAGTTGGGTTGAGCCAAATTTAATTAATTAAGTCGATATAAGTTGTTGAAAACGATATGGAGTATTCTTCCGTTTATTGTTGGATATGTTGATTGGATCGTTTGGACCATTTGGTTGGTAATCAGAAGTTAATCTATTAAGTCGGGAGTAAGTAGTTAGTCGCGAATTATTATTCAGTTGATTTTATGTTGTGAAGAATTAAGTCGTTAAGTCGGAATATTAAGTCAGAAAGTCGAGGAAATAATATTATCAGTGATATTATTGATTATTGGAGCGTGTTGGCTATTGAGCTTGGATTTCGTCGGAATTAGCAATTAAAAGGGGTAAAAGAATTAAGCCCATTAGTTGTTATATTGGACTTTGTTATTTTAATAAAAATAAAATAAAGAAGTAGTAAAAAAAAGTATCAGTAGAAGTTGAGAAAAAGAGGAACAAAGAGAAATTGGAGAAAATCGTGAAATTGGAGAATGAGGAAAAGTGGAGAAACGGATACGAGAATTTGCCGTCGAAAAGCAAAGTCGGTCGGAGATTCGAGCGACCATCGATTAAGGTAAGGACGGGGTTCGATCTTTATAACCGGGTATGATAAAAGATATTAGGGTTGGGTGGTTGTATGTGCTGTGTTTTGTTTGTGGTTGATGTCGAATTATGTTAATTTCTTATATTGTGTTGTTGCTAATTTTGTTGATCGTTTCCGTATAATTGTTGATTGATTGATGATGAATAAGATGTTCTTGAGTTGATTTTGTTTGAATGTTGATTTAGGTATGTATATGCGAAGTCGCAATTTTTTTCCTGAAATTGAATTTGGGATGTTGAACCTGGTGCAGAAGTGCACGGGTGGCGCAGGCCACCCACCATTTGTAATAGGGGTGGCGTCGGCCACCCAAAGTAGGGTGAAGTGATGTGGCGAGAGCCAATCATGTAATGGTGGGAGCCATGCTCCCATGGACTATATGGCGCAAGCCATAAGATTCTTGGTGAGGGCCACTTTCATGTGGTCACCAATAAGAAAAAGTGGCGCTGGCCACTTAGGTTCAAGTGTGTTTGGGTGGCGCAAGCCTCCCTATTTTGGGAAGATGTCTACAATTTTTCTTATGTAGTATTTTAATAAGCTAATTCAATTAAATATGGTTCATAATTAAGTGATTTTTGTATTGTAAACAATACTAAATTCATGAATTATATTTTATAAGAATCAAGATTGGTAATAAAAATTTGTAGAATCAGAAGTAAGCAAAAGCAAATTATCAGTAGCAAATAAATCAGTTTTGGTATCAAGTATGTGTTGAGTTTTTTTATACAGAAAACTTAGTTTGGAAATTTGACAGAAACATAACTTTTAAACCTGTGTTTCCTTTGACATAAGAATTTACCAAAAATAATAGTTTTGACAGAATTTTCAGAAAAGGCTGTATTAACTGCAAGACGCTAAAAACAATGTTAGTTTAGTCGGTTTAGCCGAATTAGGCAAAAAACTTAGTTGCCCGAAAATTAACGAAAATCGTCGGGGTAAGTCGGGTAGTTTAATATTTGATTGTTGTTATCCTATTTTATCGAAACGATGTTGGAAAGTCGAGTTGCAGATACATGTTAAATTGGTAAGTGGTTCCGGTTTACGGAAAGTTTATAAGTTGTTATGTTGGAGGCTTTACAATCCAATGTTGATTTGAAGTTCACGTCGCATAAGTTGTTTGTGTTGCTTGTTTATGTCGTTTAAGTTGCTCACGTTGTCTAAGTTGTTTTTGTTGTCGAAGTTGTTGTGTTGTTCAAGTTGGAGGCTTAATAGCCAATGTTGATTTAAGTTGCCTATGTCGTATAAGTTGTTGTACTGTTGATGTTGTTATGTTGTTTGTTTTGTAAAGTCGTGTATGCCATGTAAAATATTTGTATATTATGTTGGAGTCGTTTCTCACACCACGTTGGCCTGGATTGACAATAAGTTGAAAGTTGAAGGCTTATGCCTTGATTTCCGCGATAACCTGGTAATAATTTTAAATTGGGAGTTCTACTCCGAATGGTACCAAATGCATACGCATAGTAGAGTCGTATCTGTGTTGCATTATTATGTCGATTACGATGTTTATGTTGTTCAAGTTGATAAGTTGATTATGTGTGATAAGTTGTAAAGATCGAACCCCACCCTTACCTTAATCGATGACCGCTCGAATCTCCGACCGACTTTGCTTTCCGACGGCAACTTCTCCTATCCATTTCTCCATTTTTCCTCGTTCTCCAATTTCACGGTTTTCTCCAATTTCTCTTTGTTCCTCTTTTTCTCAACTTCTACTGATACATTTTTGTACTACTTTTTTATTTTCTTTTTATTAAAATAACAAAGTCCAATATAACAACTAATGGGCCTAATTCTTATACCCCTTTTAATTGCTAATTCCGACGAAATCCAAGCCCAATAGCCAACACGCTTCAATAATCAATAATATCACTGATAATATTATTTCCTCGACTTTCTGACTTAATATTCCGACTTAATGACTTAATTCTTCGCAACATAAAATCAACCGAATAATAATTCACGACTAACTACTTACTCCCGACTTAATAGATTAACTTCCGATTACCAACCAAATGGTCCAAATGATCCAATCAACATATCCAACAATAAACGGGAGAATACTCCGTATCGTTTTCAACAACTTATATCAACTTAATTAATTAAACTCGACTCAACCCAACTTATAACCATCAACATAATATTCGAATGTTTCGGAAATCAACTTAAATCAACTCAAATCAACACACATACTACGATTATATTTAATTAAATAATTAATTAAATAAATGGGTATTACAGTTTGACCCATAAAGGAACGGTTCTCAACATATATTCATTTAAATCAAAATCAACTTTCCTCTCTTCCCGCATCAAAAACACATTTCTAATGGAGTATGGCCCCTTCATCATAACCGCATCCTTATATTCATGCGGGTTAAATTGAATGATGAAATATCCATCATTGTGATAGTACAGTTGCGGCAATTTCACAAAATTCCACGATTTATTCATATAATTCTTCACAAAATTCATGCTCAGATCCTCACTTAGTGCATACATGATAAGCGACATTTCCTAGAATGTGATCTCCGTTGTAGTATCATCGTCTTCAATCTCAATCTTCACCACTCCATCCACTAATTTGGGGGCAATATAGTGGATAGTTAGCCCCTTGGAAGAATTTCAATTCTCAGAGAGTACATCAACCCATAGTTTCCGCTTACCAACCTTGTTCTTCCTTTTTCCCCTTCTTCAATTTCAAGATTTCGTCTCAATTATAAGGCTTCTTTGTTCGTTGCATCAACAGTGGTATCACTCCTCACACCTTCAGCTATGATCTCCTCATACACAGTGGAATGCTCCGTCACCGGAGATGATGGTGAAGTTAAGGTTTCCAGTGTTGGAGCTACCACATTGGGTGGCCTTCCCTTCCTCTTTTTCCTCTCATCCCCGTTCCCATAACACCCCTTAACTTTTTCCTATTTAACCTAATGTATCATACCTATAAACTATTTAGGTAATGTATACATGTAAAATAAAATAAAGGTAAGGAAACAAGCAACTTACCAAATATATGTTGTATTTAATCTGAGATTGATTACAGTGTAGTGGAGTAGAACTTCAGAGATGTGCTAAGCTTCAATGCAACGTAGTAGAAGTTTTGAGAAAACGATTTTTTTTGGAACATGAGTATGCTTACGGGCTCTGTTTGCCCCAGTTTGCTCTATTTGCTAAAATGAAAAGGTAAATGAGAAGAAAAGGTATGGGTGAAAATATTAAAATATAATTGTTCGGATTCCAATCTCCGTAGGAATTTCAAACATTGAAATTCATTTTTTTTAAATTTAGGTTTGTATGGTTCTGAGATTGGGAATAGGCGATTCTAATAATATTTTTGGGATTTCTACAGGGTGCGTGAGTAAGTCATGAGGTGTATTGAACAATCCTCAAATCTAATTAAGTCTTAATGTTATTTATAAGAAGATAAAAGATTACAAACCAAACATTGAGAATTTTTCTTGCCACCCCTTGAATTTTACCCAAAGCCCTCTTAATTTGTCAAAATATAAAAAACACCCCTATCATTTTTTCATTAATAAATTGCTGCAAAATTTTCTCTCTCGTGCGAGAAAAAATTTGGTAGGCTAATAAAAAAAATCCAATATGCATTTTTATCGACATTTTTAAAAATTCCGATGCTTGACAAATTTTACCGGAGTTTTTCGAAAACTCCAGGGAATAAAGAATTTTCTCCATAACCTTGAAAACAAATGAAGATTTGATGGTTATGTGGATCACATGTCATTGGTATGAAACAAAGGATTTTATTAAAGTGAATACGACAATTGCGAGATTTGTAGTTGATATTATCAAGGTGTTGAAACATCTTGAATCATCTACTAGTGTTTAAATTTTATTCATGTTATTTTCTTGTTATATTATGTTAGTCAATGTTCGTGTCAAGTTATGTTAATACCACAATAATGTAAGGTTCTCTGTTTTAATAAGAGGAAGTGTGGGGCTAAACAAGCAAGGTTCTCTGTTTGGAAAGAGAATAGTGGCAAGAATGATGGAGATGAGGTTACATCCTTCTTTTTTACAGAGATTCATGTGGGCGAAGTGCCGCGAATTGCCGCGTGTATCATGGAATAGAGTTAACTATGAGAAGATTGTGGTCAAAATTGGTACCTTTATCTCAGTTTCATGTTGCTAGGCTACTTGTGAAAACCAAACTTCCACCTAATGTCTATGCTGAGATGGATGTGGAGGTCTTGGGTAAAGTGTACAAAGTTTGTATGGTTGAAGATAGTTGTGAAGCGATGAAACCTTTGAAGGGAGGGTGGGAAGAGGAGGATGATCATTCAGAGTCTCTTGATTATTCTGAGGATGGTGGCGCGTGGGAGGAATAGAGGGAAAAGGTATCGTGTGAACCTAGTCAAAGTAGATGCCCAGAAGGTGAGGGTGACCTTTCCTCTAACAAGGTTAACCTGGCTGGTGGAGAAGAGGATACAGTACAGGAAACATTTCTGGATGAAATTCTGGAGGTTGTGTCAGTCATAGGAGGAAGGGGGAACACACCCCTAGGTCTGAATCTTGAAAAGGCGCAGTTGGCTAGTAGAGGTTTTGGTCTGCATGAGGATGGTTTTGGGGCTACATTAAATGCAGTGGGGACAAATGCTGGGGAATGCCAGAATAAGAAAGATGGTCTTTTGCCTAGCGGTACAAGTTGTGGTGGCAGAGGTAGTACAAAGTTATTGGACCTTAATTTTGGTGATATGGGCCTTGAGAGTTGTTCGGATCCAATATCAGATTACAAAGCCAGGAAGACTTTACCCCACACCCCCCACTTAATCCCATACCCCCACAACAATTTTTTTTTGACCAAATTGCCCTCATATAAATAGTTATTAAATCAAATTTACTTTCCATTTTTACCATTCGTCCAAAAGTTACAGAGAGAATTTTTTTTTGTTTTTCGTACGTGTTTACCGGAAGACTACAAGTAAGTCTTCCGGAATGGAAAATTGTGTACCGGAAGAGTTTGTGAAAGTCTTCCGGTACCGGAAGACTTTATGAATGTCTTCCGGAATGGTTTGATTGACTACCGAAAGACTTCATCAAAGTCTTCCGGAATGATGTTTTTTAAATTGCCTACCGAAAGACTTTGATGAAGTCTTCCGGAATGGTTTTGTGTGTACCGGAAGACTTGAAGAAAGTCTTCCGGAAATTTTTTTTTTTTTTTATTAAATAATTGTTTTTTTGTTTTTTTTTCAGTGGTGCGATCACGCGGCAGAGATGGGAGGATTCCACTGGGATCGATGGGACGGGGCGATACGAGTAGGACACGCGCAGATGATGCTGGTACATCTGCAGCTGCAGCTGACCCTGTGGGGTATCCTGGTGGTCCGTACGATACTAGTATTTTGGTTTCGTACGAGCATCACGTGGCGAGACGTGTATGGTTTGGTGAGGTAAGAAAATTATAATTATTTAGTTTTGAATAATAACCGAAATTATATAATTTGTTTATCTAATTTGTTTAATTTTATTTGATTTCAGGAGAGAGGGGCAAAGAAGGAATTGAAGGTGGCGGGACATGGGTTGAAGTTGACCCAGATGGTTCCACAGCAGCTTCCACCGGAGATTGAGGGTATCATATCTAGATCCGGTTTAGCTTCCTTACAGAGATCGAGTTTGAAGAAGATTGATGCAAACTTGGTTTCTGCATTTGTGGAGAGATGGCATATAGAGACATCTTCATTTCACCTGCCGTTCGGTGAAATGACGATTACTCTAGATGATGTGGCATGTCTGCTTCATTTGCCTATCAGGGGGTATTCTGGAACCCTCAACCCATCAGTGAGGAGTTAGCCATTGAGTGGGCGGTTGACTATCTTGGAGTGTCATCGAGAGTGACACTTTTCCAGGTTCGTGAGTGCAGAGGTTCGTACTTCAAGATAGAGTGGTTATATGATCGATTCGTAGAGCATCGAGCAGCTTCATCATGGGCATTTGCGACCAGATGTTATTTGATGGTGTTAGTGGGCTGCACCATCTTTGCGGATAAGTCATTTACACTCGTGGAGGCGCGATACTTGGCATTATTTAGGGACCTGGATGCGTTGTCCACCTATAGTTGGGCAACAGCTGCATTGGTGACATTGTATAGGTTTCTTGGAGATGCGTCTATGTTTAGTTGCAAACAGCTTGGTGGTTATCCGACTCTCCTACAGGTATATATTTAAATTCAGTTTATTATGTTAAAGTTATATATTTAAATTTAGTTTATTGATTTTCTTATGTTAAAGTTATATATTTAAATTTAGTTTATTGATTTTCTTTTAAGTCTAATTTTAATTTTATTATGTTCATTATGTTATATTTAATTATTATGTTATTGTTTTTTTAACAGTGCTGGATTCACGAGTATTTTCCTACACTTGGGAAAAAAGGAGAGAATTGGATACCTGCTCAGAACTGTGGACTCCCGCGAGCGATGAGGTGGACGTACAAACAGGGGGCGTTAAAGGTGGATGAGTTGCGACCCATTATGGATGAGCTGACACCGACTGATGTCATATGGAGGCCGTTCGAGGATCATAGAGTTCATTGTCGTTTTGATGAGATTTCTCTATTCAGGGGTTGTTTGAGGTGGGGAGATACTATTGTTCCATACATGCCTGACAGGTGTCTTCGACAGTTTGGATACCGTCAGTCCATTCCACCTGCACCCATTGATCCTAGGATGGCTGGTGATATTGATATTGAGTGGATTAGTTACACCCAGAGCGTTGGACAGGTGATTCGTTCTGCTGCACGGGCGACTATCCCATTTGAGGTAGAGGATGGATACCTTGAGTGGTATTATCGTGTTTCGCATCCTCGATTGGTACCTCCTACCTATGATGTGCCGCCAGTTGCATCTATTCCTGATTACGATGCGGGACCATCTGATCCTGCATGGGGTTCTGTGTCTACCTTGATTCATCGCTACCTTCAGCAGAATGCAGCTGAAGAGGATGATCCACATTTTGTTGATCTGTTTGCAGCTTTACGTATTGCTCGTTCACAGTGATGTATAGTTATGTTTATGTCATATTATTTCTTAGACTTTGTTTCTTAATATATTGACATTTGAACTGATATTTATGTTATATGTTATTTAAGTGAAAATAAAAATGAAAATCCTACCATATATGTTATTTACCTGAATCCAATTTATGTTATATGTTATTTAAGTGAAAATAAAAATGAAAAACATAATGAAATTAAAACATATAATATAATTCATGAATAAAAATGAATAACATAGTTTATAATTTATAATGTGTTTGTAATATAGGCGTAAGTTGTTGCCAATGTTGTAGACGCGCAGCAAATCCTACCATCCACGATGTTGCTGCTGGAGAACGAAAGTTCCTCCAATCTGTTGTCACTAGTGGCAATGAAAATCCTTCTTTCATGTTAACCTATATTCAAAATTAAACAATACATTATTTAATGTTACTCAAATAATTTACTAATAATATCAAATTATAACAATGTTTACCTGAATCCAATGATTTGAGTTTACAAATCCAATGCAATAAAATGAGACATTCGGTGAGAATGTAGTTGTCATAGGGAAGAAAGTCAAACATTCGACTCCTAGACAGACAAGTACCACGTTATACCGATTCGCAATCACGTAACCCATATCTGGTAGAGTCAACCATTTATTTATTGGTTGAGAACCACTTCCCTCTATCTTCAAAGAATCTCTCACTTCAGCTAACCGATCAGCAAATAAATTGGCATATAAAGTTGATCTTTCATTATGTATAATTTCCAATTCTAATTCCCGACGAACCATTGGCCAACCATCTTCAGCATAACCCCGCAATGAAGCAATCACTCTAAATCCACAATTACCATCTGACATTACGTTGACAACGTCATCAATAAATGACCTAATATGATAAGGAAATTGAAGGATGAACCGTTTAGATGACTGTGAAGTTTGTGCTAATTTTAACTTCTTTTTCACAGGTTGTGATGGTTGAGATGGCTGAGATTTCTTTTTTGAATTTTGTGATGGTTGAGATTGTCGTTGTGAAGATTGTGATGCTTGATCAACATATTCATGATACGAAGGATCCCTGTAAACATCATACCCTTCAGGTTTTTTGTCTTTTTTCTTGACTCCACCTTTTGTCTTTATTTTTTCAGGTGGTGCTAACAAAGAAGTCGTTGTGGGAAATGCAAGTTCATAAACCCTACTATGTAATGCCCTTCTTCCAACAACATCTTGTGACCTATACCTTTTCCATAACTCATCCATTGCAGATTTCATACCCACATCTGATTCCTCATCTAAGTCTTCTTCCAACTTAATTTCCATACTTAGTTTCCTCCAATGTACATGCACAACCTCAATTGGTATCGGAATACCACTAATTCTATACCCTGCCAACTCACACGCGCAAGGTAATCCATAGGTGGATCTAAGTGTACATCGGCATCTGTCTTTGTTAGTTCCAATATAATCAACTCTATTTAACTCTTCAGCAACGCGCCTCAATGCAGCTCGCGACACTGAAGTACGTAAATATGTGTAAAATGGACTTGAATGGACATGTGCAACTTCATACGAACTTTTTTGAAAAGAAGCTCGAATGTTGCTAATTTGTATCTTTAAGTTGTCATTCATGGCCTCCCAACATTTGACCATGTCACCAATACTGTTACCCAACATCTGCTTTAACTTCCAATGAGCAGACTCAACCCTATAATAATACATATTTAAACTAAGTAAGAAAAATACAAAATTCACAAAAATTATATTTTGGGATCTAAATCAAAACATACCGATTAGTCGTCGTGTTACCCATATGTAGGACTCGATTAATCCATGCGCAAACAAACCTTTGTCTATGTGGTGTCAACCATGTGTCGTTCACGTACTCAAAAAATTTAGGACAATCAACACACTCTTGCTCAAGTTCTTTTAAATGTTGTGCATACTCAACCTCATCACTAGCCCATACAACATCCGTCCATAATTTGCCAATTGACTCCTGCTTATCAGGATCCACTAATAGTTTCCTTTTTGCACCAACATTTTTGTTAATGTGAAACTGACATAGCAAATTATTTGTCCTTGGAAACACAGTCTCAATGGCTTTCATCAAAGCAAGATCTCTATCTGTCATCATAACTTGTGGAAATAAATCTTTCTTCACAAACAATTTTTTAAGCTTATCTAACACCCAACAAAAAGTCTCAGTCTGCTCAGACTCAATATACGCAAATGCGACAGCAAAAGTCAACTCGGTAGATGTCATGCCAACAATTTCAAACAAAGGTTGTCTGTATTTGTTTGTCTTATAAGTGCTATCCATAACTAACACAATAGGAAACATATTCAACAACTTAACTGAATCTGGATGTGCCCAAAATATATCTTTAATAACTTCAGAGTCATCTCTTTTTCTACTCCAATAAACATAACCTGCAGCCTCGATAAGCTTAAACAAATGTTGTATCTCACTTCTAGGACCTCTTATCTCTTTTTCCATCATACTCTTTTGCTTGTATATTTGTGTGATACGAGTGACACAATCTGGATCTCGCTTGTACAAGGAATGCAATATATTTCTGGGTGCAACCTTTCTCTTTGTTAAATCAGCAACATGTTGCTTCTGATCCGCTGTCAACCTACCAACAAATGAGTGACCTTCTAATCTATCGGGTAAATCATGGTTATGAACGCCACATTTTACATCAATCTTCCATCCAGATCCATCTTTTGTCGGAATCGACCTGATCTTAAATGGACATCCACATTTTTTCGTCGCACTTTCTATTCCAATACGAATATCCTTGTATTTCCCACCTTTATCGCAACCAAATATTATTTTGTTCTTTCTTCCTCTCTTGCCTGTTTGTGTATCTGAACGAATGATGACGACCGTCACTTTATTTCGTAATCCGGTGTCTTTGACCCATCTTATCACCTCTTCTCGTGTACCAAATCTCTCTGTCGTTGTAAATACATCTGATGTATTCACACATATCGATTCTTTTTCGTATAAAGGTATTGCACCTACAAAATAAAAATATTTTTTTAAAAAATGAATTAAAAAAACTTAAATAATAAAAAAAAAAAATCAAACCTGAAGACTTTATGAAAGTCTTCCGGTATTGTACTCTTACAATACCGGAACACTTACATAAAGTCTTCCGGTACACATATTCATTGCTACCGGAAGAGTTAATAAAAGTCTTCCGTACCGGAACACTTTTATTAAGTCTTCCGGTGTACAAACATCACAATACCGGAAGACTTACATAAAGTCTTCCGGTATGTTAATTAACGTACCGGAACTCATACCCAAAATCTTCCGGAACGTATATTTTTGGACAAATTTTTACTTTAATCTGACGGTCTGACACAAATGGTAAAAAAAATAAATAATAAAATAATAATATAATAAAATATTTTAAGGTTAAAATGGGCATTTTTTAAAAATTGTGGGGGTACAGATATAGGTGGGGGGGTGTGGGGTAAAGTCTTCCAAAGCCAGGAATAGTGGGCCTTCGCGTTACCCCAAGTTCAGAAAGAAAAAGCCTCTTTTAGATGTGTATGATAAGGTAAGAATCCCTATTTCACCTTCTTACTTCTTAGCTCTCCTTCAAGCGGATGTTTTCAAACATAACTTTGTACCATAGGAGGTATCTGATAAGACGAATTTTATTAAGAATAAGGTGATTTTGGCTCCTATATTAGCTGAGGGTAGCTTTGAATCTATTTCGGATTCAGATGTCTTAAGAGGAAATGTTAGAGTGAAATAAGTTCTTGATGATGTCTCTTCTAAAGTCATGCATACATTGAAACAACTGGGTATTAAGGGTGGTAATGATGCAGAAGCATTCGAAGATATCATTAGGAAACTGGAAACAGATGATATGGTACTTATCGAAAGAAAGATGGATTTGGAAGATAGGGAACAATGGATATTGTCTCCTTCAATTCTCGTGGGTGTGGATGCTCCATTAAAAAGAGGAGGATCAGTGATATTATCTTTAGAGGGAAGGCTGAGATTTGTCTTTTGCAAGAAACTAAAATGCAGAATATGGATAGTTTGCTTGTGGATTTGTTGTGGAAGTCTGGTGCGTGTGAGTGGTCTGCTTCAGATTCGTGGGGCGTTCGGGTGGTATTCTGATATTATGGAAAACAGGTACTCTTAATGCTATCTGTAGTTTTAAGGGAAAAGGTTTTCTTGGTATTAATTTTGAGCGGAAGGGTATGAATTTATACATTGTTAACGTTAACTCCCCCTGTGGAATTGTTGATAAAAGAAGAATGTGGGCTGAGGTAACTTCAATTAAGAATAATGTTCCGGTGGGATGCTGGATCGTTGTAGGCGACTTCAATGCCGTTAAATCTAGTGTTGAAAGGAGAGGTAGAAGAGCTGTTAATCATCGGGAGATGACAGAGTTTAGTTGTTTTATTGATGAATTAAACCTTGTAGATCTCCCTGTCGTTGGAAGTAGATTTACTTGGATGAATACTAGTGGTAAAAGTTGCAGTAGGATTGATCGTTTTTTGATTGACGATACCTTGATAACCAAATGGAATATGAAGAACCAAGTTGTGGGCGATAGAGACATATCAGATCATAGGCCTGTGTGGATTAAATCTGATCTGGTGAATTGGGGCCCTAAACCGTTCCGCTTTCTTAAATGCTGGACTGAGCATAAAGATTTTATGGAATTCGTAAAAACAACATGGAAATTGTTGGAATTCTCTGGCTCGTATGGGAATGTTTTTTTGAAGAAGTTACAGGCGCTTAAAATGAAACTCAAATGGTGGAATAAAAACATTTTTGGATGGATGGATCTTTCCATTGAAGAGGATATCAGTATTATGAATGAGATTGAGCTGGATATGGCTAACAATGATGGTAGTATAACTGAGGATTCTAGGGAGGAAAGGATGGGTGTTCAAGAGGAAATTTTACGGAAGTTACTGTCAAGGAAAGCATTATTCAACAAAAGTCTAGAACGAAGTGGGTTACGGATGGAGACCTAAACACGAGATTTTATCATTTGTCATTAAAATCGCGTAATAGGTTGAATGCTATTACCCAAGTTAACATTGATGGTAATATTGTGACTGATCCTACAGAAATTAAAGATGTTGTAGTAGAGTTTTTTTCAAAATAAGTTCTTGTCTGCTAATTTAAACAAGCCTGGCTTCAGTATGGAGGGTTTGAATGTTCTGTCGGAAGAGGATCTGAGGCTACTGGAGGTAGAATTTACTGCAAAAGACGTGGCTGAAGCTATAATGTCTTGTGATTCTAATAAGTCCCCTGGCAATGATGGGTTTAATTTTATGTTTTTTAAACATTGCTGGGAGGTGATTGGCACTGACTTCACAAATTGCGTTATGGAGTTTTTTAGTACAACTTATCTTCCGAAAGTATTTGCTTCGTCTAAGATTACTCTGGTACCGAAGAATACTAATCCGCATTCGTTCGACGAATATAGACCTATTAGTATTGTGGGATGTGTCAACAAGGTGATTTCTAAGATTATGGCTAAAAGGTTAAGGTCGGTTATTCATAAACTGATTTCTCCGTCTCAAACAAGTTTTATACCGGGTAGATAGATTTTAGACGGTATTGTTATGGCTAACGAAGTGGTGGATATAGCTAGAAGATGTAACAAATCTTGCTTATTATTGAAAGTGGACTTTGCGCAAGCGTACGATTGCGTGGATTGGGATTTCTTGGCTCTCATGTTAAATAAGTTAGGCTTTGGTGATAATTGGTGCATATGGGTGAGAGGATCAATGTGCAATAGTTTTCTTTCGGGTCTCATTAATGGAAGTCCTTCCAAGGATTTTAAGGCCACTAGAGGATTGAAACAAGGGGATCCCTTATCTCACTTTTTATTTGCGATTGTTGCGGAAGGCTTAGCAGCTCTTGTTAAACGGGCTATTTCTTCTAATTTGTTGTCCCCGTTTAAGGTTGGAGATACAGATTCGGTTAGCATTCTTCAGTTTGCGGATGATACGGTGTTAATTGGAGACGGCTCTTATTCTAACCTTTGGACGTTTAAAGTTATTATTCGAGGTTTCGAATTAATCTCTGGATTAACTATCAATTTCGCGAAAAGCTATGTGTTCGGTGTTGGTGTGGATGCTAATTTTATGAAGGCAGCATAACACTTTATGAATTGCAAGACTGGAAAATTACCTTTCAAGTTCCTCGGTATTAGCGTCGGTGGTAATCAGAGGAGGTATGCTTTTTGGAGGCCAGTGTTAATTTGTTTACGAGCAAGACTCTCAAAATGGATTGGTAGAAATATGTCATTGGAGGTAGAGTAACATTAATTAATGCGGTGTTGGCCAACATTCCGATTCATTACCTCTCTTTCTTTAAAGTGCCGATGGCGTTGCTAAAGAGATTATGGCAATTCAAAGGAAGTTTTTGTGGTTTGGTAACATGGATAAAAAAGGAATATCTTGGGTTAGTTGGAAGAGTGTGTGCAAGCCAAAAAGTTGCGGTGGTCTCAGAATTAAGGACGTTAATGTGTTTAACCACGCTCTTTTGGCTAAGTGGGTATGGAAGTTTTTCCAACAGGGTGAAGAAATATGGAGGTATGTGTTATCAGGAAGATATGGTATGATTGAGAAGTTGTTTCAACATGGTCTTGCTAGGGTTAATATGAACTCTACTTCTATCTGGCTTCGGGACCTGATGCTTTTATTTGCGCAGAGGGATGCTAACTGAATGCTGAACTCACTATCTTGTAATATTGGAAATGGGCTATCAGTCAGTTTTTGGGAATCTGTTTGGGTTGGTACAATGAATTTGCGTTATGCATTCGAAAATCTGTTTTCTGCACATAGGCATAAAGCTGTGACGGTTTCTGATATGGGCCGGTGGGAAGTTGGTGGCTGGCAGTGGAGTTTTATGCGGGAGGATTTTATCGAATATGCGGAGTTAGATAGAGATATCCAAGAGCTGTTTCGGACATTGGATTCAGTTGTCTTATCTCATAATGTGAGGGATAAGTGGATATGGAATCAGGATGTTGATATTGGTTTCATTGTTAAATCCTTTTATAAGGAGTATATTGGTAGAAATTTTATTAACATCATCGAGGATCCCGCGACGACTATGATGGATTTAGTTTGGGTGTCTAAGATCCCTTTGAAATCCAAGATCTTTGCTTGGCGTCTACTTCTCAATAGGTTACCTACTAGATTGAACCTTGTTCAAAGAGGCATTATCACGAACAATCATGAGAAGGTATGCGTCTTTTGCTTTCATAATATCGAGGATGCGGAACACTTGTTCATTAATTGTAATATTACTATTCAAGTGTGGAGGAAGGTGTATGATTGGGTTGGTATCGATTGGATTAATGAGTCGGAGTGTGGTAACCACTTTATGGCTTGGTTTATGAGGTTGGCTGGTAGAATAAAAAAGTCTCAAATCACTTCATTTTGGATTATCTCTTGTTGGGTGATTTGGAGAACGCGGAACAATATTTTGTTCAATGACGAAATTGCTAATGTCAATTCTATATTCGATTGTATTCTTGTTTTTTCTTGGAAGTGGATTTTTAACGGGAACTTTAGTAGGAGATCGTGTAGTTTATACGATTGGGGTAAGTTCCCGTTTGATTTTGTGATTTCTTGTTTTTCCCTTCCTATTAGATGGTTGTTGGTTTTTGGATTGATTGACTTTGACCTTTCTTTTGATTGCTTGTATTCTTTGGGTTTGAGATGCCCTTAATCTCTCCTTATTGAATTTTTGCTTATCAATTTTTTTTTTATAAATTTACCCTGATAATATAAAACCAAAATCTTTTCTAAGAGATATAAACAAAGTTTAGAATAAAATCCAGATGAATTTCAAAAGGTAAATACAAAATAGAAAAATAAAAATTTACATATGCCACATCAGCAATAGAAAATATTTCTATCAACTTGTCATTAACGGGTCAAATTAACAAAAATCTTTATATTATAAAGATAATACAATTTTCTTTTACAGGAATATTATATTGCAGAATATTATTTAACCCTAGATTCAAATATGAATAAAGGAGTTTTTAAAGAAAATTTTACCCCATATTACATTTATCCTTATACTCTTTCAATTTTGTAAATATTTCAAAAATATCTTTGATAAATTTTTTTTTTAATTTTTTACTATTGGGATTTATATGTTATTAATTAGATAACTTTAAATAAATAAATCCCGAGTATTTTTTTTCAAACCCCGAAAAACAACAAAGAAATAAATTTGATTATTGTTATTTTCAAAACCGGATAACTTGTATATACAATTTTTTTTCCAAATTACTTTCTAGGATGAGTTTCGGATTGGTACAAGAGAATTGGAAAATAAGACACCGTTCCGTTTGGGAATGAATTGGTTGCAGAAGTTTACTCAGAATGAATCACCTATAGTTTGATTGGATAGAGGTTCCGCTTATGGGAATTATGATAAAATCCCAATATTTTTATGAAGCAAGTGAGAAGACTCAATTTAGTGAAGGCATTTTGGATGGAAAAAACATAAGCGAGCACACGACAAAGTTGAAGTCAGGTCAAGAACAAAATTTGAAGAAAGCTTGTGTTCTTATATGTGCAATAATTATTAGACAATTACAAACCAAAAATCGTCCTAGAAAATAATCCGGAAAAAAAATTGTGAACCGGATAACTTACCTACAAGTTATTCAATTTGAAAAAAAAACAAAAGCTGAATATCTTTCTTTGTTGTTTTTCGGTTTGAAAAAAAATACTTCGGATTTCTTTACTTAAAGTTATCCGGTTAATATTGTGTAAATTCCAATAGTAATTTTTTATTTCTTTAACTGAGCAGTAAAAAATTAAAAAACAAATTAAAATAAAAAAATTATCAAGGATATTTTTGAAATATTTGCAAAAATATAGGAATATAGAGATAAATGTAGGGGTACGAAATAAAATTTTCTTTTATTTTTTTTAAATGAGTGGATAAAAAGAAAATCTCTTACAATTAAGGGTTATACTAATTTCTACTCTAGTCAACAGATAAAAATTTGTGTTGAATTTTTATTTTTTATTTTTTAAAATCTTTTTTTATAAATAAAAAATAATATTTATAAGAAAATATTTTTATTTTTAAATTTATTTTTATAATACAAATATAAAGTTTATCATCAATCAATTTTATTATTCCATTAACCACAAAAATATAGATTATTAATCACATATTTTATTTATAATGTAATTTATTAATCAAATTTACTATTTCACTAACCAATAAATTACATAATATTAATCAAGTTCTAACATTAAAATATAAAATATAATAATTAGTTTTTAAATTCTATTAATCAATCTTATTTATTTTATTTTATATATTTCATGATTTAATATCAGAATTTGGTTAATAGAGTGTAAATATTGGTTATTATATTTCATATTTTTATGTCAGAATTTGGTTAATATTATACATTTTATTGACTATTGAAGTAGTAAACTTGATTAATGAATTATAAGTAAAATATGTGATTAATAATATATATTTTTGTGGTTAATGCAATAGTAAAATTTGTTAATGAAAAACTTTATATTTGTGTTACTAAAATAATTTTAAAAATAAAAAATATTTTTTATAAATTTTTATTTATTTATTAAAAAAATAAAAATACTATTTACCATATAAATACAATGATCAGTGTTTGGTGTAAATATTTATAAGTCTAGAAATTAATGTAAGAATAACAATATTCATATAAATAACCTTCAACCTAAACATACACTTTAGAGAGTTAAAATACTATTTGTTGATATTTGATAGCGAAAGAAAATTATTGCAAAGGAAAAAAAATAGAAAACAATTTACAAATGAAAAATAGAAAAAAAATTTAAAAATAAGAATCATTTGATTTATTTGTAAACATATAATGTGTTCTTTGACACCATTTTCAATTCTTAAGTAAATACACTTTCTATATTATTTAGGATCGACCAAAATAATATATGCTTTATCCATACCGATGTAGAAACAAAGATTTTAGTCTTCAAGAACGAACAACAATCAAAGGTTTAATTTCTTGATATATCTAAAAGATTATTGTTTAAAAGTAATTAATCCAGTAGTTCTTTTTAAGTAGAATTACATCGCCTTGAGTTCTTCATAACACATAGAGATACGAATGAGTAGGATTTTGAAATCTTGCTAGACACCCCTTTAATAAAACACATTAATGTTAAAAAACACATTAACTAAGCTAACATTCAATCACAAATCTAACTAACAGGTCCACGTTGAGTACAACAGATGTGAGAGGTGCTAATATATTTTCCTTGCATAATTGAATTTTGAACTTGAACTTGGTTGTGACAACCATTTTCTTTTCTTTTTAAAGGAATTTTATCGATATTTTCCCTTTCATGCTTTGGAATAAATAAAGTTCGGTGACGACTCTATTCGAACATTTTTCTCACCAGCGTGCAAACGCTTTGCAAATGACCATGTTTTTCGAGATGCGACATATGGAAAACCTAAAGAAATCGTTTGAGATGAAGGAGCCAGTTTTTTAATAAATTGTTTGAAAATCTAATGGCAAGGTATGGGATCAAGCACAAGATTGCTACAACCTACCATCTAGAAAGTAGTGGGCAAGACAAATTATCTAATAGGGGATAAAAATAATATATTAAAATGTGATTAATCCTACAAAGAAGAACTGGTCCAAACATATTGATGACGCTCTATGGGCTTATACGAGTGCTTGTAAAACCCATTTAGGAATGTCGTCCTATAGGCTAATATATGGAAAGACTTGTCACTTACCTATTGAGTTAGAAAAAAAGAATTAAGGGGCTATAAAATGTTTAAACATTAACTTGACCACTATTGGGAAAACAAGAATGCTTCAACTCAATGAGTTGGAAGAACATATATTATTCTCATATGAAAATGTTGAATAATACAAGGAAAATACCCAAAAGTTGAATGACAGGAAATGTCAAAAAAGGGAATTGGTAGAGTGCCAACATGTTCTCTCGTTTAACTCAAGATTGAACGATTCCCTGAAAAAATTGAAGTCAAGATGGTTAGGCCCCTTCAAAATTTTAAAAATTTATCCACATGGGGTTGTAGATATTTTGAATGAGAAAACAGGGAATGCACGTTTAAAGTTAATGGGTCAAAGAGTGGAAACTTATCTTGGTGATCCCTTAAACAACACAAGGTTCACAATGAATTTGAAGGAGTAATAGCTCTTGTTTCAATTCAGATTATAAGACTCTAAAATAACGCTATTGGAAGACATCCCAATTTAATAAATTTATATTTATTGTTTGAAGTAATAAAGTTGGAAAATGGTGGAATTTTGATGCCTTCTGAAGTCTTGTGTCATGACAACAACCTGGCCTAAAAGGGAAAGTGTGAAGTTGAATGAAGACAAAAAGTCTTGAGGGAAGAGAAAGAAAAAAGGAATATTAAAACTTGGATGTAAAAGAAAAATATTGAGGAAAGAGAAAGTCAGTAACATATAAGACATTGAGCCATGTGCGTGACATCATGAACGTCGTACTCATGCTAGGGAAAAATGCTAGGGAAGATATTGAGGAAATAGAAAGTCAGTAACATATAGGTCTAATAGCAAGAAGGTCAAGGCTAAGGCTCTGAAAGATGAAATATTTGATGATAACATTTTGTAAGAAGCTTTATATGATGATGGATTTTTCATCTTACTAATAGTCTAATGATTGACAAATCAAATATTCAAAACCTCAATATAAGAAAGAGTTCAAATGTTGAAGAAGAATGACTTTTCATACAAGAACTTTTGATACTCTTACTCTTTCAACATTTTTTTTGCTTTTTATTTCATTATTATGTTATAAAATAATAAAAAATAGAGAGAAAGTGTGTAAGCGTACCTGATCGTGTCTGTCTGAGTGACCAATGTCTTGTAAAGTGTAACACCCCCTTTCTATACCCCCAAATAATCAATTTAATCATTTAGGCACATGTTAAAAATTTCATCAGAGTATAATTAAACATGGTATAAAAGAGGCATGCCACATTATGCTTGAAATTAAAAACATACAACACCTGCTCACAACAGATATGCAACAATAGGGTAATTCCCAAACGATAAATGGTTATACAACGGAAACATTTCAACAACCTCAAACATATATATTTCCATTCATATATATATATCAACAAGTTTGATGCCAACAACAAATATTCATGTCTATACAAAACATCCATCCAAAAGATACACGTACACAATGCATCACAAAAATGACACTAAGTCAACCCAACTACCCGATGCTACATATCAGAGCCGACCGACCAAAAGATGAAGACGAGCTTCACAAAAATATGCCATCCAACAACCTACTCTGCAATGCCTCATAGAGCATCATAAAATAGCAGAAGGGTGAGAAACATTATCATAATAACATTGCGTATAATTATATATCTCAACATATAAAAATACACATAAAACATATTCTCACCATAAATCATTCCTCATCACCTATACACATCGCAACGTGTACTTACACAAAATCAAGCATATTCATCATGCACCAATTCACTAATTCACATAAACTTACTTTATTTATGTTTATTTCTCAATTCTATTCATTCCGTATAAACATACGTCTAGCTATGTTTAATCACACATATACATTACAAATGTATAAATCACATACATATACATATATCATACATGTATATATACAATCAAGTATGTTTCATCACACATACTATCATCTCCATAATACTCCAAATAAACATATGCACATTCATGTTTATTTCTGCATATCATAATTAAAATGATAAAATGCAACTCATAGAGACCGACATACGACTCTATGCAGATGCAATGCGGTACCGACTCAACATTTCAGCAGGTTCACTCAGGAACCAAATGGAATCATCGCTTGTTACCAAAAGTAACTCCCCGTCGGGCACACGATGTTCCCCATTGCTCACACCCCACATGGGTACACAATGTTTATGGATTGCTCACACCCTACACGGGCACACAATCCAATTGCTCACACCCCACACAGACACACAATCAATGTGAATAAATCACCCATCGGTCACACCCCACACGGGCACACGATGTTTCTGGATTGCTCACACCCCACACAAGCACACAATCCGATCGCTCACACCCCACATGGGCACACGATCTTGTTGTAGTTATCACTCACACTCCACATGAGCACACGATGCTACAACGGATTCACAAAGAATCCCACAGCACAAGAATGCATACATTATGCTTACATGCAAAATGACACACAACATTCTTGAAAATGCATACATATTCACAATATAGTTATGCATTCATCTCATACAATTAGCATACATTCACATTTAATTCAAGCAATGTATCTACTTGCCAACGACCACAACACAACAATCAAACCCACAATCTCTTAATGATTGATAATGACTATATACAAAAGCCTTCCATTTGTGGCTTGTGAAATCGATTATTTGAGGTTAATCAATTAGCCTAATCAATTATCATATTGATTTGGCCCATGGATTATTTCCAATTTATACCACGTCATGGAAAATAAATATAGAGCTTCTCTATCACTTTTTCACATCCAAACAACCAACTCAGATATCACTGCCTCTCATAATTTGTTTTCTAAATCTCTCATTTCTCTCACATATATTTATGTATAATGCTTTGAGAGTAGTCTTAAGTCTAAGTGAGGATATTTTCTTTGAGGTAAAATTTTAAAATTACCAAAAGTGTATTTTCCCTTGAGTAAATAATTATTCCATAGGAATTTTTTATTTCGGTTTCTAGCTTAACCAATTAAAATCTCTTGTTTGGTTTGTGGATAATTTTAAGATGTCTTTGTTAGGTTTGGAGTTTCACATTGAAGAAACTCTATCTTTTGTTTCATGAAGATTAGTCAATAAAATCTCCATAAGAGTTTGTTGTACCCCAAAATTTTCCCTCCCATATTCAAGATAATGTATCTCAAGAGGTCTCCAAATAGTCACAAGATTCACAATTGCTCACAAGGATTTCAGGTTTCATCAGACAAAGCCTCCTCCTAAGTAATGTATCTAAAAATAGGGTTTTGAATTTCTCAAGGAAAAGTGGAATTCCAAAGATTCAAGTGGACTTAATGACATCTCATATACCTCAAAGAATCCTCATGTCAAGTTTCAAGGCTCTCCCTACAGGTTTGGTCAGTCAGATGCTCAGAATATCAAAAAATCAGTTAACTTGGTCAACAAGTCAACAATGGTAAACATAAAGTCAAACTTCAAGATTCTTGGTAAACATCAAGATTATGATGTGAAATTAATCATTTGATCAAGGGTTGGATCATGATTCATCAAGGAAACCTCAGAATCATCAAGAATCAGGAGTTACTAAATTAGGGTTTTGTGTAGGAAAAGTCAATTGTACTTTGACCAGCCATAACTTTCACATACTTCATCAATAATTTCCCATTCAAAGCTAATTTTGAAGTAAATTCAATTCTCTACAACTTTGTGTCTCACAAGGCAAGTCCAAAAATGCTTCATTTGAGAGGTATGAGCCAAAACATTACAGGTCTTTTTAAAAGTCAACAAAAAGTCAAGTTTTTCCAAAGCTTATAACCTAAAAATGGAAAATGATATGGACATGGGACCAAAGGGAGAAGTTATAGGACACTCTAAGCTTTATAAAAAGCCCTAGAAAACCTTCATGGAATAAAAACTGAGGAAGTTATGTCTTGTTGAAGTTGGGCAATTTTAAGGAGGTGTATGAAGCAAAAAAGGCCAAAACTCAAAATATCTTCAAATGGACCCATAATATTTCAACCCAAACTTAACGATGAGACCATTCACGACCCAATGATCAAATTTTCTGATTTTTAATTATTTATTTCATATTATATTGAATTTTAAACATTTAAATTCAATTTTAATTGAAATAAATTATGAAAAATCAAATATTTGATCTAAGATTTATTTTTAGATCAAATATTTGATGTTTAAGGTGATTAATCATTGCCAAATTCGTACAAAACCAAAATAGCATGATCAAATTTGATTTTTGGACAAATATGGTAGTTTGATTTCTTCATCTTCAAGTAATCAACAAATCCCACCCAAAGGCCCAAAATTTAAACCTAATTTACATCACTACATATACACAACAAGACCATAAGGATTGAGGACGAAAATTCAGAGAAAAAAGCCACCACCAAACTTCAAAAATTCAAGGAAAATTTAAAATTCGGTTTTACAAATTTAAGCTTTTTCCAAGTTGTTTAAAGGTGGCAAACGAATCCTTGAGGCATCTTGAATGTATCCCCATCATCATCATCCTCAAACTCATACAAAAAACGCATAAATTGAACTCGTTTTCTCTTTATTTTATTTTTTTATTTTCGATTACGATTATTGATGCATAACTAATCGATTTTTGATCATGTTTTCTTGTTTGTATGATGGTATAGATGGATTCTGGGCTATTTGATTCAAGTTTTAATGTAGGGAACACTATACACCATTGTTAGGGCTTCGGAAGTTCAAAATTGGGAATCTTAGCTCAAGATGATTTCACTTGAAATTGATACACTGTTTGGAATTAGAAGACAAGCTTTGACTGATTTGAACAATTAAAGCGTATTTATTTTGTGTATTTTGCATGATTGTGTTTGCAGGACATGTAGTGACGAACAAAATCCGTCACTGCAAGCTTTAGTGACGAAAAAACCGTAGCTAGAAGCTAACTGGACGGTCTTAGATTGAAGAAGACATCACGCGCATTTTCTGATTTTTGAAATTTTACTTTATATTATATACTATTATTATTAACATATTTCACAAATTATGCAGGTGGTCCAGTGGCTAGGGTGCGCGCGTGTTACCATGGAGACCTGAGTTCGATTCCCAGGCTCCCCCTTTCTTTTTAGACCTTGGTTTTTCTCTCTTTTTTCCAATATTTCTTAATTATTATTCTTTTTAATTAAACAATAAATCTTAATTAACCAAAAACTAATCTAATTACCTACACTAACCTTTTTCTTTAAATAAATCTCATAATATTTTATTTATTTATTTATTTAATTATTTTCTTTAAAAATTAATTTAATTATGTTTTCTTTTAATTTAATTAAATTTATGTTAACTAACTACCCTGATTTTTTTTCTAAACCTTGACGATTTTGCCACAAACCCTAAATTTCAATCTTAAAACTCTAACCCTGTTTTTTTTCTCTAAACCCCAAACCCTAATTTTTTTTCTCTAAACCCTATACCCTAATTTTTTCGTAAAACAATTAACTATTTTTCTTAACCTAATTTAAAAAAACTTATTTCTTTATTTATTTTCTTATTTATTTTGTTTAGAAATTTGTATAGGATGCCCTCTTATGTAATTTAATTTTTCGCTCGATTATGTAATTGCTCCTCTAATGTAATAGCGTAGGTTTAAATTTCTGCTTTTATTTTTCCGCATCTTTTATCATGTAATTGCCCTGAAGCCATGTAATAGCGTAGGACCCTTTTAAATTCTGTCTTTAAATTTTTGTAAATATTTAAAATTGTGTGGTTAGTAATTTAGAGAGTGCAAATAATAATTGAACAATTGGACTTAGATCACTAATTATAAGATAAATAATTAAAACTAATATTCACACACGTAAGTCGATCGTTTTACGATCGTCATCTGCACCTCATAGGGTTTCCCCTCTTGGTTGCCTTAATAAATGGTCAAGTCCCTCGAACGTGGGGGTGTCTTAAAAGAAAAGTCCCTTGAAAAGAAAATCATCAATGTCCCTTCAAGCAAAAAAGATCATAGTCCCTTCGAAGTTGCCTACGAGATAAATGATCTTGTCCCTCAACGACCTTACAAAAATGATGATAGTCCCTTCGAATTACCAAGACACCCCTGCCAGTTGCTTACTATGACCATACGATGACCTTACGTCCGTCCCTTAATGAATCCAAGGAAATAACTACTTACTCCTTAATAGTAAGGACAATCTTACTCTTGAAAGGAAATATAAAAACATGAAAGACCAACTTAGGATAGGTAGCATTTAATTACTTGCTCACTCTTTCAAAACTCTTTTCAGACCCCACTCTTAAAATATTTTCAAACTCAATGCTTTGTATACATCCATACGAGGATCATTATAAAAACTTATAAAAATTTTCTAAGCACACACTACACATTTTTCAAACAAGTTAAAGTGATCTAAGTAATTAAGAGCCCATGGATAACCATGAATATAAAGGGTGCTAACACCTTCCCTTTATATAACCTACCCCCCGAATTCAAAATATTTTTAAGGTCTTTCCTGTTCTTTTATACCCTTTCCTAAATTGGATAAAATAAAAGTCGGTGGCGACTCTTGCTATACGCACATGTTTTTGTCAAACAAAAACACCCAAGTCAGTTCTCCCACTGTGTTACAGAACTGACGACTCTGCTAGGGATTACTAAGTAAAAGAGGGATCACCTTAGGAATTAGATAACTTTACTTGTTTGATTTGTTTGCTTTATCTTTAAGGGATTGTTGTGGGGTTACTTTGAGAAAGATCCTAACCTAGATCTAGTGTACCTTAGGTAAGTGGCAATAGACCAAGGAAACTGTACGGCGTATATCGATATGGTTGATCTGGTGGCTACAGTTAGTGTGACTTCTTGGTTGGTGCTTATGTTCCTTAAGTAAGTTGAGGATAATATGAGGTTGCCATATTGTAAACACCCCAAATTTGCCCTCACCCATTCAAACCATGGCTTGTGATCATTTCATATGCATAGACTCAATCATAACATCTCACACCACATTTTTGATTCACTGCATTGGTTCAAAGTCATCTGCATCTAGGGTTTGTGATCTGAGCAATCCAAGAGATTCTTGAGCCACTCCAAAGGTCATCAATCACTTAAAAGGGGTCCATGTGTGTTCAAGTATCATATTATATCCTCTCAAAGTCAAGAATGTCAAAAAATCACAAGAACTGAGAATGGTATGGAAGCAGAGCCAGGTTTGACTGCACAGATGACCTAAAATTAGGGTTTTGGTTTCAAAGGCCATAACTCCAAATTTTTTGGTCATTCTTGTTTCTATTGGTCTCTATATGGTATAGGTAGTATGCATATCAATTTTCATGAAGAAATTCCATGGGGAAGTCATCTGATCAAGAGTTGACTTTTCAAGCAAGTCAGTGCAAAATCAGGGCATCTGAGGCCCCCAATGACCCAACCAAAGGGTGTTCATCATCATTTTGATTGTATATGATCTTTATTTGATCATGGAAGACATTATAAGTTCTCAAAATTAAAGAATTTCAAGTCTTTTGCAAAGTTGACTTTTTGGGCAAGTTTGACTTTTAATGAAATTGTCATTTTAGGCAACTTTTTCAAACCTTACTTTTTGATTCAAAAAATCTTCAAATGGAAAAACTTTGGTCATGAAAGTTGTGGAATAGATCTTTCCCTTTTCAAAAAGTACAAGAACATGACCTAATTCATTATGGATCAAAAGTTATGGTTTGTCAAAGTTGGCAAAAATCACAAAATTTCAAAGTTTCTACCAAAGAGGTATTTTGCAAAATGACTTGATCAAGTGTTCTAAAGATATCAAATGCACTTCTAGTCTTCACAACATGATCAGGAAACACCTAAAATTCAGAATGGGCCAAGGAACTTTGCATTTTCATGCCTTGAAACTCAAGAATTCATAAAGGGGCCAAAACTTGTGAAATTTGCAAAACACATCATAAACTTTATACCACTTGCTGCATTGCCTCAAAACCTCTTCCATGGTTCTCCTTGTTTCAAGCTGCAGCCAAGCCATGCTTTGTACCTTGGCAGAAATGGCCCATACCTCTCTTACACAAAAAGTTGACTTTGTGCATTTTGCTCCATACCAATCACACTGCTCCACAACAACTCTCTGACCTATCAAGGATTGAAATGTGTACCAAAAGCAACCCAACACATAACATATACAAGGCTGAAACCTCCCACAAGACAGGATTCACAAAATCTCTCCAACTTGCATTTTCCTTCGAAACACTCTCCACAAGCCTCAAACACAAAAACAAACTTCACAAACAATCTCAACTCACTTCACTGATCACAAACCACCCCTTACCATGGCCTGAAACCCCCTACATCAAAAACACGATTTCAACATACACTTGACCTGAGCTTCTGCCAACTCTCTCTAGAGGCCACACAAACTCCAACTAAGTGTCAAAAGCTTCAAAGGAGGATCATTGGGACTTGTTTGAGCCAAAGAACCAGCCAGAAAGCTCCAAACTGAGAAGCTTCAACTCAGGTAGCTTCATGAACTTTTTTTCCAGAACTTGCTTTTTAAGTTTCTAAATGAATCTACATGCCTCACTAATTATCCTGATATGTTTACTTTTGAAAATGATTAAGAAATGAGCATGTATTGAACTTCTGAAAGTTTTGTTCAGTTTCACGATTTGCTTCGAATCTTGTTTTTGGTGAATGATAAATGTGTTTTGTTTGCTGATTCATGATGTATGATGCTTGGGGATCATTTCTGGGCAAGAAATTTGGGGTTTAGTGACCTAGGGAAGAAGTTAGGCATTTTGATTGGCCGGAGAAGACGACCGGAACAGTGTTCCGGTCGCCTGAGAGTGATTAGGGCATGGATTAGGGTTTAATCTTTAATTAGCGAAATTTGAATGTGGGCCGTCCAGATGCGCGCCAGGTCCACTCCCGCGCGTGTGAATTCAAATCTGGGCCCTTGGATGCGCATACTTTTCTTTTTTCAGATTAATTTCATTTTATTTTTCCAATTAATTCATTTGTTTTCTCATATTTATTAAAAATAGCAAAACCTTTTTAAAAATTCTGAAATTTTTTGTACAAACTTTTATTTAATTTCAGAAACCAAAAACATTTTTATTTTTATTTTTTGCATTAAAAACTATTTTTAAATCATTTAAAAGTTTATTTTTAATTAATTAATGAGAATTAATTAATTAAAAATACTTTCAGGTATTTAAAAATCACCAAAAAATTCATGAAACATTTAAAATCATTTAGAAACATTGTCCAATTCTCAAACCAAATTTCTTTTTTGATCTTGATGCACTTTGATGATTTTCCATGGAATTAATTCATTTTCAAAGCATTATTTTGATCCAAACTTCAAAAAATCATTTCTGCCTAACCATTGAGAGTTGGACATTGATTCTTTTTGCATTGTGTTTAGCATATCATGTAGTTTGTGAGATTAAATTGGAATGATTGGATCTTTCATTTTCCTTTTGTTTGACATTTTTCTTGTTAGGATACCCCAAAACGCTAGAAATCTTAGGAAATTCATAACCCTCATTAGGTTAAGATTTAGAACCCCTCCTTTGGGCAGTGAGTTTGTGTAGGTTTAGGGTCCCTTTGAATGCATTTTCAATTTTTTATCTTGATGTTTGCTTCTGATTTTGGTTTTTGTTTGATGCATTGATCATAAACCCTAATTTGGGCTTCCTTTTGCATTCATCTTGCATTTGCATTCATACCTTGACTTGTCATAGCATTTTTTTTGCATCCATTTGATTCATTAGACATCTTAAGACATATTAGAAGCATGTTTGATCATTGCTTCTTGCATTGGCCATGTTGTATGCCATTTGCATTTCATAACCTTTCATGTATGATCATGGTTCTTAACTTGCTTCATTTGCATCCATAAGCTTGTATGATCATCCCCATGATTTATGTCATGCTTGCATCATATCATAGCATCATTAACATCATGTGTTTGCTTCTGGTTTTGATTTGCATCATGTCATTTCATCTCATCTTGCATTGCATTGCATTCCTTTCATTAACTTTTCAGGTGGTAAGTAACTTTGAGAAGTGAATTTGCCTTCACTTCTCACAACTTCTTTTCATTTCTCTTATGCATCCTTGCTGCATTTTGTCTTGTGTTTGAGATTGAGCTTGCTCCTTCTTCTTCATCTTACTTTCTTTCTTCAAGTGACTTGACTTCTTGAATGAAGCAAGTTACTTTGCTTTCTCATTGCTCCATTCATCTGCTTCCTGGTGGTTCCTCTGAAGATTTCTTTCTTAAACCTCACAAACCTTAGGAACAACCAAGCATGACAATGATTAGGGTTTTGATTAGTCCCTCATTAGATTTTACCTTTGTTTCTCATTGAGTCTTCTCTTCTCATCTCATAATCAAGGACTAAACCCTAAAGGCTTTAAGGCTTTGTGATTAAGCTTATGCCTGCATCCTTCTATTAGGATGGAGTGTATAACTTTAATCCTAAGTGTTAAACCCTTAATGTGTTTAAATCCTTTAATCAATCCATCTAATAATCATCAAGACATCACACTTATAACTTGGGCCTTGCATTAGGGTTGTAATTCTTCCTTAATTGGTTAAGAAGGACTAACCTTAGTGTTAATGGACAAGTCCCCCTCAAGTTGTCTTACAAACCCTAAAAATCACTTCATCATCATATCATTAAATAAAATCCACTCTAATAAAGGCTTTGTTTTGTCATGAGTTTAATCCCTAATCATGGATTAAGTTGAGGAGCTTTCCTCAGCTTAAACACTCTCATCTATTATCCTTCTATTAGGATGGTGTAATGAGTCTGTTTAATCCTTGATTATGGCTTAATCTCATTACTCAACACTAAACAAGAACACCAAAAACATCTAATTAATCACAAATAGGTTAATGATCCTAATCCTGCATCAAAGGTGTTTAAGTGTGAGAAGCTGACTTCACACTTAAGGTATTCTCATTACCCCTAAACAGAGGGAAGATGTGATGAGTTTACCAAATCCATTGGTTTAGGCTTAAGCTCATTAACTTATGACAAACACCAAAAAGCAATAAAAGACTGAAAACTCAAAAACAAACAATAATCGTCTCCTCTGGGATTCTTTTCTCATCATCTTCACTCACAAACGAGAACCCGCTTCTTCCGTCTAATGCAAGACAGTTTGCATCTGTGCCAGACAAATCATACACTTGAGCATTGACAAGCAAGCAGTTCACAAGTCAATTCATCTTTCAGTCTCTTTGGGTCGAACTACGGTGTTCTGACTTCCTCATTGCACGAGAGGATACGTAGGCATAACTTAACAGTTATCGAACAAAAGCCTCTGTATATTCCCCCTCCTTCCAGCATCATTCTTTAAGCCTCATGGTCATGATCATTTCATTCCTGATCTCACACTGACACTGTACATTTCCACACTTCATTTCTTTACACTGACACCTGTACATCTTTTTCCAGCTCTTTTATACACAGATTGCACTGACACTACCCCTTTTAAAACACAAATCTTTTAAGCGTGGATCCCGTCGAGTACGACGGACAATCTGGGTGCTAATACCTTCCCAGGTTGTAACCAACCCCCTTTCTCAGTCTCTCTGGTTCGCAACCGTCTTATCCATATCTTTCTAGGTTTATGCAGCATTACCTTTCCTTCGGGATAAAAATGCCTAGCTGGAGACTCTATTCATTCCCTGTGAGTTCACTCCTGTGTGTTCTTACATCCTCTTTTCGCCGACCGTTCGCGTCTGTACCCCATTTGACCCGACTTCATTTGGTGGGAGCGACAGCTTGGCGACTCTGCTGGGGAATCTTATACTGCAACCAGGGCTTCTGGTTCTTTTTGTGGGTTCCTCCTAGCGCTTGTTTGATTTGTGTTTACTAGGGTGTTATGTGCTATTTGTGCTTGTATTTGTATTTATTTTTGCTTTATGTACAGTTGTTTTATTTCTTTCTTTATAGCTTTACATATATCATACTGTCATACTGTGCTGGCTGGATCTGTTTTGTTGCTTTGGTGGGTGGGTGTTCCATTGAGAGTTGAGGTCCTATACCTGGGACCTGAGTGACACCTAGGCTAGAGTGGTTCATGTTCTTTCCCATTCCATTTCGGTCTGGTGCGGGAATATGAAACACGGTTCAGATATGGGTTTCTTCTTGAGAACTCTGTGCTACAGATTTCCTGTAGTGCTAGGGCTATCTGGGAAGCCTGCTAAGTCTGAATGACCTTTAGTACTGACCTTCAGAAACTGAGGTGAATTAGAGGAGGATCTTTTATGGTTATTGTAAACACTGTACCTCTGGGTTAGAAGTGTTTACACTTCTCATAACTGATCCAAGTCTGAGGATCCTTGTTTTAGAACATCACCTGTGAGGGGGTTGGGCTGTTTACAGGTTTGCAGGTACCCTTGACCTCAACATACCCTGTTACATTTGTTAAGAGTACTCCATTTTGGAACAGTTCTTGTGATTTTTTTAACCCTGGACATGTGGCTCTTTATTTGAGCCCCCCACCTTGGTTACTGAACTTATGAACCTCCATCTGGATTTCTTGAACATATATGGACCTATATCAAGGCAGTTAATCAGATTCAGCTCAGTCACAAACCCTTGCATATCATTTGCATACATCATCATTGCATCATTTTAACATGTGTTTATTTGTTTTTCAGGGTATCCATCCTACATTTTGGATTGGTTTTGACCCCTTCTTCAGCATAGACCTACCTTCATCAGTACTTACTCCAGCTATTATCTACCTGCTTCAGTCACCTGCATCACCAGTCTCAGCCTGTCAGTAGCCCACCTTCAGTGTTATTCTCAACATCTGTCTCAGCTCTTCTTCAGCAACATGGCACCCAAGACGAGTAACATCTCCTATCATTTCTTTGAGCCTGAGTTGGCTAGCATCAGGAAGATTCAGACCCTGATTACTCCAGACCATATACCACTTTTCAGAGAACATTATGGAGGAATCCTTGATGTGGTTATGGATTTGGACCCTTCACAGAGGAGCCTGATTCATACTTGCCTGCAGTTCTATGATCCCCCTCTGAGGTGCTTCACCTTCCAGAATTTTCAGTTGGGACCCTTGTTGGAAGAGTATTCATCACTGATTGGTGTACCTATCAGGGGTGGAGTCCCCTTCAACCCTGAGATGGCTATCCCTAGTAATGAAGAGGTGGCAAAATCTTTGTATCTGGAACCAGTCCTGATTGGGCAGAATATGACTACCAAAGCAGGAATCTCTGGTCTACATCTGGATTTCTTGACCTCTCAGGCCATCCTGAAGGCCTCCTTGGGGGAGTGGAAGGCAGTCTGTGCTTTGTTGGCCCTTGGCATATATGGGGTCATACTTTTTGCAGATGAGCCTAAGTTTGTTAGCAAGAATGCAATCCATCTTTTCATCCTGAGGAACCCAGTGCCCACCTTACTGGGAGATCTCTACTACTCTATTCACCAAAGGAATGAAAAGCAAATGGGAAGATTAGTGAGATACTGTGCTCCTTTGTTCCATACCTGGCTGCTCAAACATTTGCCAAAGACTTATGCATTCTTGAACCCTCACCAGCAGAAGAACTGGGCTAGGAGGCTGGTTGCTTTAACCTCAGATGATATCAGGTGGTGTACTCAGAGCACCAAGGGCAGAGACATCATTACTAGTTGCGGGCAATTTCCCAATGTGCCTCTGATAGGAGTGAAGGGTTGCATCAACTACAACCCTCTGCTATTCAAAAGACAACTGGGCTATGCATTGATCCACCCTCCTAGAGCACAAGATCTGACTGAAACCCTTTATTGTGAGATCAAGCCCAATTTGGTTGTTGTCAGGCAAGCATCCTGGGCTTGGGACAATGTACAGACTAAAGGGGTAACCATCCTTGGGAGATGCAACAATGTGGCCTCAGCTCAGTATTATGAGTGGTCTCATGCCAGGGCTCAAGTTTCTGGGATGCCCTTCACCCTTGAAGATGTGCCTGGACCCTCCACAGCCCCACCTCCAGCAACTGTCAGCTTAGAGGAATTTGAGAAATTGAAGGAGATAAATGAGAATCTGACTCAGGCTCTACAGAAGACCCTCTGGGAGAGGAGTGATGGTCGGCTGGACATTGAAAGGTTAGAAAAGCTAAAGGTGGAGCATCTAGCCAGAATTGAGAAGTTAGAGGATTATATCAAGAAGTCTAGGGCTGGAGAGCAGATCTTGAAAAATGCCTGCAAAGAGGCCCAATTCCAGAGAGCTAGGACTGATTTGTATCTGAAGGAGAGTCAAGCTAGGTGGGTCAGGATCACCGAAGCCCGTACTCAGGAGGATAAGAGGACTCAGGACAAGATTGAGCAGCTGAAAGCTAGTGCAAAAGAGCAGCAGGAAGCCCTGGCAGCAGCCCAGAGGGAAATCTCCGAGTTGAAGATTAGAGCTGGTGTGAAGAGGTCAAAGGACCAGAGTAGACACAAGAAGCTAACTGCAGCTGTTACTACAAGGAATCTCCTTATCAGGAACCTTACAGAGCGTCCAGCTGATCCAGTGACTGAAGCACTTCTCAAGGAAGTTCAGGAGGATGAGTTTGGTCTCGGTGTCTGACTTTTGCTTGTTGTTGCTTTCATTTCATGTACTTTTCTTTATGTTGTATTTTTGACCCCTCAGAGGGCATGTATTGTAAAAAAACAAACTATGTATCATTTACTTTTTGTAATATATGTGTTAGTTTGTTTTATCTGAATTCTTCAAGCAACATCACAAGCATCCTCCTCAAGGGTCTGGAAAGGTCAAAACCAAGTGCCAAGCCGGATACCTTGGATACAAATAAGCATACTGCATTGCATACTAACCTTTTGTTTTGTTTTGTAGGTTTTTGTTTTATTGTTACTAACTCTGTTGTGACTTCAGGAACTATTGCTCGACGTCGGGTGTTTCCACTCAACCGTCCACACAGATATCCAACCCGCAACAACCTTCCGGGTATACAAATGGACCAAGTACAGCAGGACCTTACAGAGGTCAGGACTCAAATGGCCAACGAGAGATTGGAAATGAGGAATCAGATGACACAATTTATGGAGGTGATGAATAATATGGCTCAAAGCCAAGAAAGATTAAGAGCACTGGTAGAGGGGCGGAATCAGGAAGACCCCCATCCAGGGACTGCTGGGACAAGCAATAATGAGAGAGTTCAACCTCATGTTAATCCTTCAGTCTATGGACCCCACCTTCATCCAGAGGTTAATATCCCTGTTAATGTGCAAGGGACTGCCACTGCAGGTAGAGTGCTGCAAGAAGACCCCCAGGAAGATCAGTTCACAGTGATGGGAGCTGGGGAGGAAGCCTATGACAGGAGGCTAGATGAGATTGCTGAGAAACTAAGATCCCTAGAGTCCCAGAATTCCTTGGGCTTTGATGTTATGGACATGGGTCTAGTGGACGGGGTCAGGATTCCCCACAAATTTAAACCACCGTGCTTCGAGAAGTACAATGGAACCTCCTGTCCCCGGACCCATTTACAATCCTTTCTGGGGAGGCTGAAGGCATATACCATGGACGAAAAGCTATGGATGTTTTATTTTGAAGATAGCTTAACAGGAGCTTCAAGGGAATGGTACTCTCACCTGACCAGAGCAACCATCAGGTGCTGGAAGGACCTGGCTGAGGCCTTTATCAGACAGTACCAGTACAACTTGGATATGGCTCCCAACAGGACCCTCCTGATGGGGATGTCTCAATCATCCAGGGAAAGCTTCCGGGAGTACGCTCAGAGGTGGCGACAGCTTGCTGCTGCTGTCCAGCCACCCATGTCAGAGAGGGAGATGGCTGATATGTTTATGAACACCCTCCAAGGGACATACATTGACAGGCTGGCTGCCTTCTCTTCCACTAGCTTTGCTGATGTAGTCATAGCCGGGGAAAGAATTGAGAGCCTGTTAAAGAGGGGCAAAATTTCTGACAACGGTGCCAGCTCATCCAGCAACACAAGAAAGCCTTTTGTGGGCCCAAGAAGAACTGGTGAAACCAATGCTATCCATACCAGCAGGGGCAGACCCCAATATGTTCATAGGTCTGTGGCAGCAGTCACCATTCCCGCTCCAATTCATCCACAACCAGCTTATCAACCACTGCAACAAAATTACCAGCAACAAACTCAGTATCCTCCTCAGAGAAATTATAACAACAACAACACCAACAACAACAATCAGCAAAGACCATTTCAACAGAGACCTTCTCAGGCCAATAGGGTGATCGATCCGATCCCTATGCCCTATGCCACATTACTGCCACAACTCCTAAAACTCAACCTAGTTGAGCTAAGGACATTGGCACCTCCAGATCCTGCCAGTCTACCCAGAAATTATGACGACAGCGCCATATGTGCTTTTCACTCAAATGCACCTGGCCACAGTACAGAGAAGTGCAGGGCTTTGCACATGAAAGTACAGGATCTAGTGGATTCCAAAGCTCTAAACTTTGCACCACCGCCAAATGTTAACAAGAACCCTATGCCACACCACGGAGGACCCAGAATCAATGCTATTGAAGAAGATAAGCCGTCTTACTTGATAACCAGTGTGGGTCAGATTCGGACACCCTTGGTAGAGATTAAAGCTCAACTCCTTGAATGTCAAATGTTCCCGGGATGTGAGCTAGGATGCGCTTATTGCAACATCTCAGTGAATGGGTGTGATAACTTGAGGGATGGCATAGATGGTCTCATCCAGAGTGGCCTGCTTCAAATCACAACATCAATACCTACTAATCCAGCAATCCCCCTAACAACAGTTCCAGAGTCTTCTACAACTGCAACAACCATTGTTCCAAACAACTCTTCAATCTCATCAACAAATGAATCATCTGTTACTTCAACGGACCAGATATCAACAAACATCCCTGCTACAACTTCAACACCCCTTCATTCAGAGTCTCCTACAACAACAACACCCATCCAGTCAACAATGTCTCCTACAACATCAGCAGCAAACAATGAAAGTGTCTCAACAGTTACAATTTATTATGATCCTGCCAATGATTCTGCTTACAACTCACAAAATGCCACTCCTACCAGAGCACCAGTCACAATATACTATGATCCACAAACTATCATGGTCCCTTCTGCAGCTGCCGTCAGTCCAGTCACTATCACAGTGCCTGGGATAGTACCTTATGAAAGCAGTAACGCCATCCCTTGGCATTACGGCTCTGATCTATACTGCGAAGGACAGAAAATCACTCTCGAATCATCAACTTCTTCACCACAAGTAGACAATGTGTGGGGAGGCGGAGGCTTCACTCGAAGCGGACGTCTCTTTGCCCCGCAAATTCAAAGACCCACTGCTGAAGCAGAAGCTGCTGCCAAGGCAAAAGGGAAGAACATGGTGCAAGAAGAGCAAATTGTTAAAGAAGCTTTGAAAACACCTTTTGATCAAGAAGTTGATGAATTCATGAGAATCATCAAGAAAAGTGATTACAAGATAGTGGATCAGCTTCACCAGACGCCTTCCAAGATCTCCATTCTATCATTGCTTATGTGCTCCGAGGCTCATCGGAACGCACTACTAAAGGTCTTGCACGCAGATTATGTGCCAGAAGAGATCACGGTCAATCAGTTGGAAGCTGTGGTTGGAAATGTTAATGCTAGTAATGGACTAGGATTTACCAACACTGATTTGACTACGGAAGGCCGCAATCATAACAAGGCTTTGCACATTACCATGGAATGTAAGGGTGCAGTTCTTTCCCATGTGCTGGTAGACACAGGATCATCCCTCAATGTCTTACCTAAAAAAGCCCTTGTGAAGCTGGAATATGAAGGATTGGCGTTACGTCCCAGTAACTTGGTAGTGAGAGCCTTTGACGGCTCTAAGAGATCAGTTCTGGGAGAAATTGAGTTGCCTGTGACGATTGGCCCACAAACTTTCAAAACGACCTTCTACGTGATGGACATTCAGCCTGCCTACAGCTGTTTGTTGGGTAGACCATGGATTCATGCCGCTGGCGCAGTTACGTCTACCCTTCACCAGAAGTTAAAATTCGAGTGGGAGGGCCAAGTCGTTACTATTTGTGGAGAGGAGGATATTTTTGTTAGCCATCTGGCTACATACAAATATATTGAGATGGATGGGGAGATCCACGAAACGATGAGTCAAGGGTTTGAGGCCCTAAATATTAATGAAACATCTGCTGTACTTGGGACTTCCATGACATCCTACCAGCAAGCCAGGAAGGTTGTTGAGGAGGGGAATGCTCAAGGCTGAGGCAAACTGTTGCCTGTGGAGAAGAAAGAAGATAGATTTGGGTTGGGTTACAAACCAACTCAACAAGATCAAGCAGAGGCTGCTAAGAAGCCCAACTTTGTTAGTGGGGGGATGCTCACCCCTCATGCTGTCAACAACTTGGAAGATGAGTCGGAAGATGAACGCAACCTGGAAAGCTGGATTCGTCCAAGGATCCCGGGGAGCCGTATCTCAAACTGGTCTTCCCAGGAAATTATAAGGGTTACTCCTGCAGAGTAATTATTATTTCCTGTATATTTTAAGCATGCATCAAGTCTTGCATCTTGCCCAAGATGACAAGACTCATTTTGTAATCGGGCCATCTGTAATTTTTGTGCAACAAGATTAATCAATGAAATATCAGACATCTTTTGCAAATGAGTCTTTTTCTTCTGCTCACTGTTTTTCCATTTTTCTTTTTGTACAAAAAATAAATGGCAATGTTTTCAAAATGACAACTTTATTTCACTTTTCTAAACAAGATTAAAATCAATCACTAAAATGAACAAACTGAACCCTTGTAGAGAGTGCCTTCCAGACCGCACCGACAACAACACGGCTATGACTTCGTATGACTCTGACAATCCGATCAATCAAGCTGACGAAGGGGTTGAAGAAGATTACGAGCTTCCTGAAGAGTTAGCCAGGTTGTTGAGACAAGAGGAGAAGGTTATCACTCCTCATCAGGAGGAGGTAGAAACGATTAATCTTGGTACGGATGAAGATGTGAAAGAAGTTAAAATCGGGGCCTGCTTACAAGACTCGGTGAAGAAACAACTGATTGACCTGCTTCAAGAATATGTGGATGTGTTTGCTTGGTCTTACCAGGATATGCCAGGGTTGGATACCGATATCGTCATGCACAAGCTGCCTTTGAGAGAAGATTGCCCACCGGTCAAGCAGAAACTGCGCCGTACTCGCCCAGACATGGCAATGAAGATCAAAGAAGAGGTAGAAAAGCAGTGGGACGCCGGGTTCCTTGCTGTAACTAGCTATCCGCCATGGGTTGCTAATATAGTACCTGTGCCTAAGAAAGACGGCAAAGTAAGAATGTGTGTTGACTACCGGGATCTGAACAGAGCCAACCCGAAAGATGATTTCCCATTACCTCACATTGATGTATTGGTGGATAATACGGCTCAGTTCTCGGTATTCTCCTTCATGGACGGATTTTCAGGATACAATCAGATCAAGATGTCACCTGAAGACATGGAGAAGACAACTTTCATCACACCCTGGGGCACGTTCTGTTACAAGGTGATGCCATTCGGATTGAAGAATGCTGGTGCAACATATCAACGGGCTATGGTAACATTATTCCACGATATGATCCATAAAGAAATCGAGTGTTATGTGGATGACATGATTGCCAAATCCCTCACAGAAGAAGACCACCTGGTAAATCTGCTGAAGCTATTCAAGCGTCTGAGGAAGTACCAATTGAAGTTGAACCCCAACAAGTGCACATTCGGGGTGCGATCTGGTAAGCTGCTGGGTTTTATTGTAAGCGAGAAAGGGATTGAGGTTGAACCTGATAAAGTCAAAGCCATTCAAGAAATGCCTGCACCAAAGTCTGAAAAAGAAGTTCGAGGGTTTCTAGGTAGATTGAACTACATCTCAAGGTTCATATCTCACCTTACAGCAACCTGTGAACCCTTGTTTAAACTGTTAAGAAAAGAACAGACGGTCAGGTGGAATGAAGACTGCCAGAGGGCTTTTGACAAGATCAAAGAATACTTGCAAGAACCACCAATCCTTATGCCTCCAGTTGAAGGAAGACCTCTGATAATGTACTTGACAGTATTAGAAGAGTCGATGGGGTGTGTGCTGGGCCAGCATGACGAGTCTGGTCGAAAAGAGTATGCAATATACTACCTGAGCAAAAAGTTTACCGACTGTGAACAGCGTTGTTCACTGCTCGAGAAAACTTGCTGTGCTTTAGCGTGGGCTGCTCGCCGACTGAGACAGTATATATTGACCCACACTACCTTATTGATATCCAAAATGGACCCAGTTAAGTACATTTTCGAGAAGCCAGCTCTTACCGGACGGGTTGCAAGATGGCAAATGATCCTCACAGAATATGACATCCAGTACACATCTCAGAAAGCCATCAAGGGCAGTGTATTGTCAGAATATCTTGCTGAGCAACCTATTGATGATTACCAGCCTATGAGATTTGACTTCCCTGATGAAGACATTATGTTCATAAAAGCGAAAGATCATGAAAAGCCTGTTCACACTGAAGGGCCTGACCCGGAAGAAGAATGGACTATGATGTTTGATGGGGCTGTTAATATGAATGGTTGTGGTGTTGGTGTAGTACTCGTTACACCTAAAGGAGTTCACATGCCTTTCTCGGCAAAGCTCACTTTCAACTGCACTAACAACGAAGCTGAATACGAAGCTTGCATTATGGGTCTTGAGGAAGCCATTGACCTCAGGATCAAGACATTGACTGTATTCGGAGATTCAGCTCTGGTAGTTAATCAAACCAACGACAAATGGTACACACACCAGGATCATCTGATACCTTACAGGGATTATACAAGGAGGTTATTGACTTTCTTCACAACGGTCAAGCTTGAGTATATCCCTCGGGACGAGAATCAGTTTGCAGATGCTCTGGCTACCATTTCGTCAATGATCAAAGTTCAGGCTGCCAACTTTGTACCTCAGATTTCAGTGTCCAGACTTGACAGACCGGCATATGTGTTCGCAGCAGATGTTGTCAAAGATGATAAGCCGTGGTTCCATGATATTAAGTGCTTCTTGGAGGATCAAACATACCCACCTGGGGCATCTTCCAATGATAAGAAGACCTTAAGAAGGCTTGCTGGTAGTTTCTTTCTGAACACTGATGGCTCCCTGTACAAGAGAAACTTTGATATGGTACTTCTTAGATGCGTTGACAGAATAGAAGCAGACTTGTTAATGCATGAAGTGCACGAAGGATCCTTTGGTACCCATGCTGGAGGGCATGCCATGGCTAAGAAATTGCTAAGATCAGGTTATTACTGGATCACAATGGATGCCGACTGTTGTGCCTATGCCAGAAAGTGTCATAAATGCCAGATTTATGCAGATAAGGTGCATGTGCCTCCCAATCCTTTGAACGTGATGTCTTCACCCTGGCCCTTTGCTATGTGGGGCATTGACATGATTGGCAAGATTGAACCAACTACTTCAAATGGCCACAGATTCATCCTGGTCGCCATTGACTATTTTACCAAATGGGTCGAAGCAGCTTCTTATGCAAATGTCACGAGGCAAGTGGTAGCCCGATTCCTGAAGAGAGATATCATCTGTCGATACGGAGTTCCCGAGCGAATCATTACTGATAATGGTTCCAACTTAAACAACAAAATGACGGCAGAGCTATGCCGGGACTTCAAGATCCAACACCACAATTCTTCTCCTTACAGGCCAAAGATGAATGGCGCTGTTGAGGCAGCCAACAAGAATATCAAGAAGATTATGCAGAAGATGGTAGTCACCTACAAAGACTGGCATGAGATGCTACCATTTGCCTTGCATGGGTACCGCACGTCAATCAGAACGTCCACTGGGGCAACACCGTATCAGCTTGTATATGGCATGGAGGCAGTCCTACCTGTTGAAGTTGAATTACCCTCCTTGCGAGTACTGATGGATGTTAAGCTGAACGAAGCAGAATGGGTTCGGTCCCGATACGAACAACTGAGTCTGATCGAAGAGAAAAGATTGGCTGCAATCTGTCATGGGCATTTGTATCAGAAAAGAATGAAGAGAGCCTTCGATCAGAAAGTCAGGCACCGAGAGTACCAAGTAGGAGACCTTGTGCTGAAAAGAATCCTCCCTCCTCATACAGACCACAGGGGAAAATGGACTCCAAACTATGAAGGGCCATTCGTAGTAAAGAAAGTTTTCTCTGGTGGAGCACTGATGCTCAGCACCATGGATGGTGAAGACTTCCCGTCCCCTGTGAATTCAGATGCAGTTAAAAAATACTTCGCATAAAATGACCCGCTGGACATAAAAACAGAATGTAAGTCCATGCAAAAATAGGGCATCCCGGCAAGTCAAAAACAGAATAAAATACTTGGGCAAAAGTAAGGGAAATAATAAAAAAAAATGTGTGTACACCCGCTGAGTTGAAAAGCCGCATTGGACAACTCAGGCAAAAATGGGTATCCCGATGGATTGAAAACCCGAAAGGGCGATCCATGCAAAATAAGGGAATAAGCGAACAACTGCACTCTGAATTCGTCTGTATCACCTACAACTTGGTAAGCTTCGAAAGGATCAAGCTTCTATCAGAATCAGCCTTCTTCAGAAAGCAAGACGAGAAGAACGTCAAAAGTCATACGGGTCATAGCAAGAGGGAAGCTCCTTGAAGCGTCGTCAACATTGCCAGCATTTTGTTTCTCATTTTGTAACAATCTCCTCATTCTAGGGGATATGTTTCTTTGACTGTATCTTGCCAATTCAGGGCACACGAATTAATGAAATCAAATTTTTCAGTCATGTTTCGTCTTGTACATTTTTATTTACAAAGAATGTCTGATGTCTTAAGAAAAACTGATTGCATGAATACAAATGCTTATCTTTAAAAAAAATATATATATAAAAACTACGTGCTTGCAGGAAATATACTTACTCTCGGGAGTGTCTCACTCCTATGACGGAATCCGGTAAGGGATGCCTCGGGATTACTTGTGCATTTCTCTGCCTTTACAGGATTGCAGGTTTCAAAAGCGCAACATGGGGCATGAAAGCTTCATCCCAGCAAGCTGGCAAATCAACACTCACTCATTCTTAGCACCCAAGTGCTTTCTCCCCAGCTGAGTTGCCACTTGTTGTTTCTCCCCGGCTGAGTTGCCATCCGTTACTCCTCCTCATCCAAATACAAAAAGCCAGGGAACCATCTCCCCACAGAGTATCAGCCTCTATCCAGAAGAGAAATGCATGAAGGAATCACAACAGAGTGACGAAAGCTTCTACAAACCCCAGCTGGGTCCTTCATTTACAGGAATAGGTCTATCATTGACCCATTTCCCTAAACAGAATCATTTCATCAGATCTACCGATGATCTCATCCCCAGCTGGGATGTTCACTTCAAACAGATCAACCGAAGATCTTCACAGCAACGGGATCCTAATCCCGGATCGGTATCTTTTGCATAATCATGGCATTCGCATCATATTCACCCACAAAGCGTAGCATTCCGTTTAATACGGAGCATTACGGCAAAAATCAAACATATTGCATAATTATAAGCCATGGTCTGAATCAAACACTTGTGAATATTATCAACCCATCAACAATATACAGAATCCCCCCAGATTCCCCAGCAAAAGCAGTTGCCTCACATTCACAAACATCAGTATATAATCCTTTTGGCACCCGTCCGTGTCATATCCCCAGCAGAAAGCCAAAGTATCCCCTTTGCACTCACAGATACTTGAATATATACAATTCCTTGACATCCGTCCATGTCATTTTCCCAGTACAGTAATGTAAACACTTTGTATACCAGATACTTGTTTATTTTATACTCTTCTCCTTTCGACACTCGTCCGTGTCGCTCTCCCTAGCAGTTAAACACTCGTCTATACATCACTTATACGTACTACTCATGTTACTTATACAGATAGTCGTCCGTATCTTGTATACACCATTTATATCCCCGCAGATTCGACACTCGTCCGTGTTCTCTGTTAACCCGTTGGTACTCGTCCGTGCCATCATCTCAGAACATGCGTCAAGCGTTTGTTTCTACTGGATACTCGTCCGTATCATAGTCTTAAGGATGCTCGTCCGCATCTTTAATCCATACACCGTGTCAAACACTTTTGTCTTCTTGAATATAGATATTCGTCTGTGTCTACTATTCCCCAAAAGAGTCCCTTCAGATTCAACACTCGTCCGTGTTCCTTGTTAACCAGTTGATACTCGTCCGTATCATCATCTCTGAACACGTGTCAGTATTTGTTTCTACCCAATACTCGTCCGTATCATAGTCTTAAGGATGCTCGTCCGCATCTTTAATCTGTACACAATACCAAACACTTATACCTTTTATTTCTTGGATATAAACACTCGTCCGTGTTTACTATTCCCCAGTAAAACAATTTTCTTTTTATCTGACATTCGTCATGATAAACCCTGAGAGCAGCCGTACCCTGCTAGGTGGTCGTCCTCCACCTCTTGATGATCGTCCTTCATCATGCTCATCCGATGGCCGTCCCCATCGTTGACCCCTTTTATCCGACATTCGTCCTATGTCGTGATATATTTAGCAGCCGTTCCCTGCTAGGTGGTCGTCCTCCACCTTTTGATGATCGTCCTTCATCATTTTATCCAATGGCCGTCCCCATTGTTGATTATGGTTATCTGGCATTCGTCCTATGTCATGACAAACCTTGAGAGCAGCCGTCCCTTGCTAGGTGGTCGTCCTCCACCTCTTGATGGTCGTCCTCCATCATGCTCGTCCGATGGCCGTCCCCATCGATGACCTTTTATCCGGAATTAGAAGACAAGCTTTGACTGATTTGAACAATTAAAGCGTATTTATTTTGTGTATTTTGCATGATTGTGTTTGCAGGACATGTAGTGACGAACAAAATCCGTCACTACAAGCTTTAGTGACGAAAAAACCGTAGCTAGAAGCTAACTGGACGGTCTTAGATTAAAGAAGACATCACGCGCATTTTCTGATTTTTGAAATTTTACTTTATATTATATACTATTATTATTAACATATTTCACAAAGTATGCAGGTGGTCCAGTGGCTAGGGTGCGCGCGTGTTACCATGGAGACCTGAGTTCGATTCCCAGGCTCCCCCTTTCTTTTTAGACCTTGGTTTTTCTCTCTTTTTTCCAATATTTCTTAATTATTATTCTTTTTAATTAAACAATAAATCTTAATTAACCAAAAACTAATCTAATTACCTACACTAACCTTTTTCTTTAAATAAATCTCATAATATTTTATTTATTTATTTAATTATTTTCTTTAAAAATTAATTTAATTATGTTTTCTTTTAATTTAATTAAATTTATGTTAACTAACTACCCTGATTTTTTTTCTAAACCTTGACGATTTTGCCACAAACCCTAAATTTCAATCTTAAAACTCTAACCCTGTTTTTTTTCTCTAAACCCCAAACCCTAATTTTTTTCTCTAAACCCTATACCCTAATTTTTTCGTAAAACAATTAACTATTTTTCTTAACCTAATTTAAAAAAACTTATTTCTTTATTTATTTTCTTATTTATTTTGTTTAGAAATTTGTATAGGATGCCCTCTTATGTAATTTAATTTTTCGCTCGATTATGTAATTGCTCCTCTAATGTAATAGCGTAGGTTTAAATTTCTGCTTTTATTTTTCCGCATCTTTTATCATGTAATTGCCCTGAAGCCATGTAATAGCGTAAGACCCTTTTAAATTCTGTCTTTAAATTTTTGTAAATATTTAAAATTGTGTGGTTAGTAATTTAGAGAGTGCAAATAATAATTGAACAATTGGACTTAGATCACTAATTATAAGATAAATAATTAAAACTAATATTCACACACGTAAGTCGATCGTTTTACGATCGCCATCTGCACCTCATAGGGTTTCCCCTCTTGGTTGCCTTAATAAATGGTCAAGTCCCTCGAACGTGGGGGTGTCTTAAAAGAAAAGTCCCTTGAAAAGAAAATCATCAATGTCCCTTCAAGCAAAAAAGATCATAGTCCCTTCGAAGTTGCCTACGAGATAAATGATCTTGTCCCTCAACGACCTTACAAAAATGATGATAGTCCCTTCGAATTACCAAGACACCCCTGCCAGTTGCTTACTATGACCATACGATGACCTTACGTCCGTCCCTTAATGAATCCAAGGAAATAACTACTTACTCCTTAATAGTAAGGACAATCTTACTCTTGAAAGGAAATATAAAAACATGAAAGACCAACTTAGGATAGGTAGCATTTAATTACTTGCTCACTCTTTCAAAACTCTTTTCAGACCCCACTCTTAAAATATTTTCAAACTCAATGCTTTGTATACATCCATACGAGGATCATTATAAAAACTTATAAAAATTTTCTAAGCACACACTACACATTTTTCAAACAAGTTAAAGTGATCTAAGTAATTAAGAGCCCATGGATAACCATGAATATAAAGGGTGCTAACACCTTCCCTTTATATAACCTACCCCCCGAATTCAAAATATTTTTAAGGTCTTTCCTGTTCTTTTATACCCTTTCCTAAATTGGATAAAATAAAAGTCGGTGGCGACTCTTGCTATACGCACATGTTTTTGTCAAACAAAAACACCCAAGTCAGTTCTCCCACTGTGTTACAGAACTGACGACTCTGCTAGGGATTACTAAGTAAAAGAGGGATCACCTTAGGAATTAGATAACTTTACTTGTTTGATTTGTTTGCTTTATCTTTAAGGGATTGTTGTGGGGTTACTTTGAGAAAGATCCTAACCCAGATCTAGTGTACCTTAGGTAAGTGGCAATAGACCAAGGAAACTGTACGGCGTATATCGATATGGTTGATCTGGTGGCTACAGTTAGTGTGACTTCTTGGTTGGTGCTTATGTTCCTTAAGTAAGTTGAGGATAATATGAGGTTGCCATATTGTAAACACCCCAAATTTGCCCTCACCCATTCACACCATGGCTTGTGATCATTTCATATGCATAGACTCAATCATAACATCTCACACCACATTTTTGATTCACTGCATTGGTTCTAAGTCATCTGCATCTAGGGTTTGTGATCTGAGCAATCCAAGAGCTTCTTGAGCCACTCCAAAGGTCATCAATCACTTAAAAGGGGTCCATGTGTGTTCAAGTATCATATTATATCCTCTCAAAGTCAAGAATGTCAAAAAATCACAAGAACTGAGAATGGTATGGAAGCAGAGCCAGGTTTGACTGCACAGATGACCTAAAATTAGGGTTTTGGTTTCAAAGGCCATAACTCCAAATTTTTTGGTCATTCTTGTTTCTATTGGTCTCTATATGGTATAGGGAGTATGCATATCAATTTTCATGAAGAAATTCCATGGGGAAGTCATCTGATCAAGAGTTGACTTTTCAAGCAAGTCAGTGCAAAATCAGGGCATCTGAGGCCCCCAATGACCCAACCAAAGGGTGTTCATCATCATTTTGATTGTATATGATCTTTATTTGATCATGGAAGACATTATAAGTTCTCAAAATTAAAGAATTTCAAGTCTTTTGCAAAGTTGACTTTTTGGGCAAGTTTGACTTTTAATGAAATTGTCATTTTAGGCAACTTTTTCAAACCTTACTTTTTGATTCAAAAAAGCTTCAAATGGAAAAACTTTGGTCATGAAAGTTGTGGAATAGATCTTTCCCTTTTCAAAAAGTACAAGAACATGACCTAATTCATTATGGATCAAAAGTTATGGTTTGTCAAAGTTGGCAAAAATCACAAAATTTCAAAGTTTCTACCAAAGAGGTATTTTGCAAAATGACTTGATCAAGTGTTCTAAAGCTATCAAATGCACTTCTAGTCTTCACAACATGATCAGGAAACACCTAAAATTCAGAATGGGCCAAGGAACTTTGCATTTTCATGCCTTGAAACTCAAGAATTCATAAAGGGGCCAAAACTTGTGAAATTTGCAAAACACATCATAAACTTTATACCACTTGCTGCATTGCCTCAAAACCTCTTCCATGGTTCTCCTTGTTTCAAGCTGCAGCCAAGCCATGCTTTGTACCTTGGCAGAAATGGCCCATACCTCTCTTACACAAAAAGTTGACTTTGTGCATTTTGCTCCATACCAATCACACTGCTCCACAACAACTCTCTGACCTATCAAGGATTGAAATGTGTACCAAAAGCAACCCAACACATAACATATACAAGGCTGAAACCTCCCACAAGACAGGATTCACAAAATCTCTCCAACTTGCATTTTCCTTCGAAACACTCTCCACAAGCCTCAAACACAAAAACAAACTTCACAAACAATCTCAACTCACTTCACTGATCACAAACCACCCCTTACCATGGCCTGAAACCCCCTACATCAAAAACACGATTTCAACATACACTTGACCTGAGCTTCTTCCAACTCTCTCTAGAGGCCACACAAACTCCAACTAAGTGTCAAAAGCTTCAAAGGAGGATCATTGGGACTTGTTTGAGCCAAAGAACCAGCCAGAAAGCTCCAAACTGAGAAGCTTCAACTCAGGTAGCTTCATGAACTTTTTTTTCCAGAAGTTGCTTTTTAAGTTTCTAAATGAATCTACATGCCTCACTGATTATCCTGATATGTTTACTTTTGAAAATGATTAAGAAATGAGCATGTATTAAACTTCTGAAAGTTTTGTTCAGTTTCACGATTTGCTTCGAATCTTGTTTTTGGTGAATGATAAATGTGTTTTGTTTGCTGATTCATGATGTATGATGCTTGGGGATCATTTCTGGGCAAGAAATTTGGGGTTTAGTGACCTAGGGAAGAAGTTAGGCGTTTTGATTGGCCGGAGAAGACGACCGGAACAGTGTTCCGGTCGCCTGAGAGTGATTAGGGCATGGATTAGGGTTTAATCTTTAATTAGCGAAATTTGAATGTGGGCCGTCTGTAAACACCCCAAATTTGCCCTCACCCATTCACCATGGCTTGTGATCATTCTCATATGCATAAACACAACCATAATATCTCATATCTCACTTTTGATTCACTGCATAGTTTCTAAGTCATCTGCATCTAGGGTTTGTGATCTGAGCAATCCAAGAGCTTCTTGAGCCACTCCAAAGATCAGCAATCACTTCAAAGAGGTCTACATGTGTTCAAGCATCATATTACATCCTCACAAAGCCAAGAATTCAAAAGAATCACAAGAACTAGGGTTTGAGTGGATGCAGAGCCAGGATTGACTGCACAGTTGACCTAAAATTAGGGTTTTGGTTTCAGAGGCCATAACCCCAAATTTTTTGGTCATTCTTGTTTCCATTGGTCTCTATATGGTATAGGGAGTATGCATATCAATTTTCATGAAGAAATTCCATGGGGAAGTCATCTGATCAAGAGTTGACTTTTCAGACAAGTCAGTGTAAAATCAGGGCATCTGAGGCCCCCAATGACCCAACCAATGGGTGATCTTCATCATTTTGAGTGTATATGATCTTTATTTGATCATGGAAGAAGGTTGAAGTTCACAAAAATCAAGAATTTAGGGTTTTTGCAAATGTTGACTTTTTGGGTATAGTTGACTTTTTCAAGAATGCTTCATTTTAGGTCATTTTTCAAGCCTTGATTCTTGATCCAAAAATGCTTCAAATGGAAAAACTTTGGTCATGAAAGTTGTAGATTACATCTTTCCCTTTTCAAAAAGTACAAGAACATGATCAAACTCTTCTTGGATCAAAAGTTATGGTGTGACAAAGTTGGCAAAAATCATTGATTTTCAAGGCATGCCTCAAATGGAAATTTTGCAAAATCATGAACCAATGCCTTTTGTGACCTCTAGTTCATTTCAAACCAGCATACAAACATTCTATAGGTCATACAAATCAGAATTGAACCAAAATCACATGTTCATGGTTCATGTAACAAGACTTTCTTTCATGAAGTGCAAAAAGGCAACAACTTGCAAAAACACTCATGACACTTCTACCACTTGATGCATTGGATGCTGCACTTTGCTAGCCCTCTCACATCATCTTGCTGCACCAGAACCAGCCCATGTACTAGCTATAGATCAAGCCATACTTGCCTTACACAAAATTTGACTTTTTGCAAAAGGTGACTTACCAATCAATAAAGCACATGTCCAATCATCTGACCAATGAGAGAGGTTTATGTGAACAAAGAGCAAGCCATTCCATACATCTAGCAAGGCTGAAACATTTCATAACAACACATTCACAAAAACACTTCATTTTTGCATATTCCTTCGAATCTGTCCCCACAGCATACAAACACAAAAACCATCTTCACCAATCATCTTGCCATGCTTCATTAAGTAGAAACCACCAAAGTTCAAGCCTGAAACCAGCCTGACCTGAGCTTCACCATTCCTCCCCTTCCAAACCAGAACTCTTCGAATCTCACTATACATTCAACAAACACATCATTTCTCTTCACCAACAAATCAGAAACACCCAAAGGAGTCAAAACCACCCTTTACTTTGATCAGAAGCAGCCTGTACACAAAGCTCATTTCCTGCTACACCAGAACTGGTTCTCACAAATCAGCCATCCACAAGAACTCTGAAGCCTTCCATTAGCATCAGGGGATACAAGGGAGTCCATTTGCACGCAAGGGAAGCTCTGGAAGCTCAGTTTTGAAGCTTTCCAGCTCAGGTATGATCATGGAAACTTTTCTCTCAAAGCTTGGTTTTTGAGTTACAAATTGATTATTCATGTCTTGCTGGTCATGGGGTTAGTTTCAGAATAAAAAATAAGTGAAAACTGAGCTTGTATGGTCCCTCTGAACATTTGCCCGTATTTTACATTTTGCTTCGATTCAGGCCCATGGATGAAAATAAATGAATTTAGGTTGAGGGTTTAGGTTTAGATTGATGAGAGAATCATTTTGGTGGAAGAAATTTGTTGTTTGGTGACCTACAGAGGAATCTAGGGTTTTGGCTCGCCGGAGAAGACGACCAGAAGTCTTCTCCGGCAGCCTGAAGGTCATTAGCCCTAATCTCAGGTCATTAATGAGATTTGAATATTGGGCGTTGGATGGAGTGGACCGGTTGACTTCGCGCGCGGATATAAGGCTCAGATCATTCGGATTAGCCCTAATTCATTTTATTAACTTTAATTAATTGCAATTAAGTTAATTGGCTCAGAAACAATCCTGGCCCTTAGATCTGGCGCCAGTCAACCCATTCAAACCAGGATGCAATCCCAGCCCTTCCTTGCGTTTACTTTTCTATTTTATTTATTTTAATTTCATTTTATTTCATTTAACTTGCATAATTATTTTAAAATAGCAAAAATGGCTTAAAAATTATGAAACTTTTTCTTAAAAGTTTTATTAATTTTTAAGACCCAAAAATATTTTTATTTTATTTTTTATCATTAAAAAAGTATTTTTAAATATTTAAAAGATTATTTTTAATTGATTAATGTAAATTAATTAATTAAAAATACTTTTAGGTATTTAAAAATCACCAAAAAATTCATGAAATGTTCTAAGACATTTAGAAGCATTGTCCAACCTTCAAACCAAATTTCTTTTTGGATCTTGATGCATTTTAAGAATTTTTCATTGAATTAAATCATATTTTGTGCATTATTTTGATCATAAGTTCAAAAAATCATTTATGCCTATTTGAGAAGAGTTGGACATTGATTCTTTTTGCTTTGTTTTGTGTTTGGCATGTAGTTTCTAGGGTAAAATGGCCATGATTTGTTTCCTCATTTTCAATTTGTTTGGTATTTCTTTTGTTTAAGAGCCCTAAAAACCCTAAAATCTTGTAAAAATCATATCTTGAGATTGGTTGAGAGTTGAGACCTCCCCTTTGGACTTTGGTTTAGTGTAGGATTAAGGTTTCTTTGAGTGGCATTTTCCATTTTTTATCTTAGGGTTTGCTTCTGTTTTGGGTTTTTGTTTGTTGTTTGATTCATAAACCCTAATTTGGGCTTTCATTTGCATCCCTCTTGCATTCTCTTGCATAACATGACTTGTCTTAGCATTTCAAGCATTCTTGTGATGCATTTGACATCTTAGGACACATAGGAAGCATGTTTGATCATTGCATCACATATTTGCTATGTCATTTGCCTTGTATGCTTCATAACTTTCCATGCTTGTTCATGCTCCTTAACTTGCATCATTTGCATCCATGATCTTGTATGAACATCTCCATGCCTTGCCTCATGTTTGCAGCACCTCATAGCATCATTATCATCACCAACATGCTTCTGGTTTTGTTTTTCTTCATGTCATTTCACCTCATTTGGCATTGCATTACATTTCTTTTCTAACATTTCAGGTGGTAAGTGAGGTTGAGAAGTGAATTTGCCTTCACTTCTCATAACTTTTCTTTTCATCTCTCTTGCATCCATTGCTGCATTTTTGTTTGTGTTTGAGATTGAGCTTGCTCATTCCTATTCTTCTCACTTTCTTTCTTCAAGTGACTTGACTTCTTGAATGAAGCAAGTCACTTTGCTTCTCTTGATCCTGTTCATCTGCTTCCTGGTGGTTCCATTGAAGATTGTTCTTGTTTAACCTCACAAACTTTAGGAACAACCAAGCATGACAATGAATTAGGGTTTTGATTAGTCTCCCCTCATAGTTTTACCTTTGTGTCTCTTTTGAGTCTTCTCTTTCTCACCTCGTAATCAGGGATTAAACCCTAAAGGCTTTAAGGCTTTGTGATTAAGCTTATGCCTGCATCCTTCTATTAGGATGGAGTGTATAACTTTAATCCTAAGTGTTAAACCCTTCATGTGTTTAAATCTCTTAATCAATCCACCTAATAACCATCAAGACATTACACTTGTAACTTGGGCCTTGCATTAGGGTTCTAATTCTTCCTTAATTGGTTAAGAAGGACTAACCCTAGTGTTAATGGACAAGTCCCCCTCAAGTTGTCTTACAAATCATAAAACTCACTTCATCATCTTATCATTAAATAAAATTCACTTAATCAAAGGCTTGTTTGGTCATGAGTTTAATCCCTAATCATGGATTAAGTTGAGGAGCTTTCCTCAGCTTAAACATCCTCATCTATTATCCTTCTATTAGGATGGTGTAATGGGTCTGTTTAATCCTTGATTATGGCTTAACCTCATTACTTAACACTAAACAAAAACCACAAAAACATCTAAATAATCACAAGTAGGTTAATGATCTTAATCCTTCATCAAAGGTGACTAAGTGTGAGAAGCTGACTTCACACTTAAGGTATTCTCATTACCCCTAATCAGAGGGAAGATGTGATGAGTTTACTAACCCATTGGTTTAGACTTAAGCTCATTAGCTTATGACAAACCTTCAAAAGCAATAAAAGACTGAAAACTCAAAAACAAACAATAATCGTCTCCTCCGGGATTCTTTTCTCATCACCTTCACTCATAAACGAGAACTTGCTTCTTCCGTCTAATGCAAGACAGTTTGCATCTGTGCCAGACAGATCATACACTTGAGCATAGGCTAGTAAGCAGTTCACAAGTCAAATCATCTTTCAGTCTCTTTGGGTCGAACTACGGTGTTCTGACTTCCTCATTGCACGAGAGGATACGTAGGCATAACTTAACAGTTATCGAACAAAAGTCTCTGTATATTCCCCCTCTTTCTAGCATCATTATTTTAGCCTCATGATCTTGAGCATTTCACTCCTGTCCTTACACTGACACTGTATATCTCACACTTTACACTTCTTTGCACTGACACCTGTACATCCTTTTTCCAGCTCTTTTATACACAGATTGCACTGACACTACCCCTTTAAAACACAAATCTTTTAAGCGTGGATCCCGTCGAGTACGACGGACAATCTGGGTGCTAATACCTTCCCAGGTTGTAACCAACCCCCTTTCTCAGTCTCTCTGGTTCGCAAACCGTCTTATCCATCTTTTTCCAGGCCTATGCAGCATTGCCTTTCCTCCGGGATAAAAATGCCTAGCTGGCGACTCTCTTCATCTCCAGTGAGTTCACGGCTGTGTGTTCTCACTGTCCCCTTCGCCGACCGTTCGCGTCTGTACCTTTATCTGGGCCTATTTCCCACTTATCGGGAGCGACAACTTGGCGACTCTGCTGGGGACCCTTATACTGTAACCAGGGCTTCTGGTTCTTTTTGTGGGTTCCTCCTAGCGCTTGTTTGATTTGTGTTTACTGGGGTGTTATGTGCTATTTGTGTTTGTATATTTCATTTATTGCTTTATGTACAGTTTTGTTTATTGCTTTCTTTACTGCTTTACATATATCATACTGTCATGCTGGCTGGATCTGGTTTTGTTTTGGTGGGTGGGTGATTCATTGAGAGTTAAGGTCCTATACCTGGGACCTGAGTGACACCTAGGCTAGAGTGAATCATATTCTTTCCCATTCCATTTCGGTCTGGTGCGGGAATATGAAACACGGTTCAGATATGGGTTTCTTCTTGAGAACTCTGTGTTGCAGATTTCCTGCAATGCTAGGGCTATCTGGGAAGCCTGCTAAGTCTGGATGACCTTTTAGTATTGACCTTCAGAAACTGAGGTGAATTAGAGGAGGAATTGTTATGGTTATTGTAAACACTGTACCTCCGGGTTGGAAGTGTTTACACTTCTCATAACTGGTCCAAGTCTGAGGATCCTTGTTCTAGAACACCACCTGTGAGGGGGTTGGGCTGTTTACAGGTTTCAGGTACCTTGACCTCAGAATACCCTGTTACTTTGTTTTGTTAAGAGTACTCCATGTTGGACAGTTCTTGTGATTCTAAACCCTGGACATGTGGCTCTTTATTTGAGCCCCCTACCCTGGTTACTGGATTTATAGACCTCCATCTGGAATTCTTGAATACGCTTGGACCTATATCAGAGCAGTTTGATCAGATCCAGCTCAGTCACAAACCCTTTGCATATCATTTTCATACATAATCATTGCATCATATTGACATTTGCTTATTTGTTTCAGGGTATCCATCTTCATTTGGTTTTGGTTTTGACCCTATCTTCAGTATTGGCCCATCTTCACCAACACCTGCTTCAGTTATCAGCTGCCTGCTTCAGCTATCACCAGCACCAGCCAACCAGTGGCTCATCACTTCAGCATTGTCATCAACACCTGTCTCTACTCAGTCTTCAGCATCATGGCTCCTAAAAAGAGCAATATCACCTATCACTTCTTCCAACCAGAGTTATCAGACATCAGGAGGATTCAGACCCTGATCACTCCAGATCACATACCCTTGTTCAGGGAGCATTATGGGGATATACTTGACATGGTTATGGATCTGGACCCATCACAAAGAAGCCTCATCCACACCTGCATTCAGTTCTATGATCCCCCACTGAGATGTTTCACCTTTCAAGACTTTCAGTTGGGCCCTCTGTTAGAAGAATACTCATCATTGGTTGGTTTGCCTATCAGGGATGGAATCCCTTTCAACCCTGAGATGGTCTTTCCTGCTAATGGAGAAGTAGCAAAAGCTTTGCATCTGGAACCTATTTTGATTGAGCAACATATGACTTCCAAAGCTGGGATCCCTGGCTTTCATCTGGACTTCTTAATTTCTCAAGCTAGTCTGAAGGCCTCCCTGGGGGAGTGGAAAGCTGTTTGTGCTTTGTTAGCCTTAAGTGTATATGGAATTGTGTTGTTTGCAGATGAGCCTCGATTCATTAGCAAGAATGCAATCCATCTGTTCATCCTAAAGAACCCAGTGCCAACTTTATTGGGGGATCTTTACTATTCAGTGCATCAGAGGAATGAGAAGCAGAGGGGAAGGTTAGTGAGGTGTTGTGCTCCATTGTTCCACACTTGGCTTCTCAGGCATCTACCCAGGACAGATGCATTTTTAAACCCTCATCAGCAAAGCAACTGGGCTAAGAGACTCACTGTCCTAACTTCAGCAGATATCAGATGGTGCACTCAGAGCACCAAGGGCAGGGATATCATCACCAGCTGTGGACATTTTCCCAATGTGCCTTTAATAGGAGTTAAGGGAAGTATCAATTACAACCCTCTGCTGTTCAGGAGGCAATTGGGCTATGCACTGGTCCACACTCCTAGGGCACAGGACTTGGTGGAGACCCTTTATTGTGAGAACAAGATTAGTTTGGCTGTTGTTAGGCAGGCTGCCTGGGCCTGGGATAATGTTCAAACCAAGGGAGTCACCATTCTGGGGAAGTGTAATAATGTGGCATCAGCACAATATTATGAGTGGTCCCGTGCCAGGGCCCAATTCTCTGGGATGCCCTTTACCATAGAAGACATGCCTGAGTCATCTTCAGCACCACCCCTTGCCACTATCAGTTTGGAAGAGTTTGAGAGCTTGAAGGAAAGAAATGAGAAGTTAACCCAGGCTTTGCAGAAGACCCTCCGGGAAAGGAGTGAAGGTATGAGGGAGATTGAGAGGTTGGAGAAGATGAGAGTGGAGCATTTGACTAAGATTGAAAAGTATGGGGATTATATCAAAAAGTCTAAAGCTGGAGAACAAATTCTGAAGAATGCCTGCATAGAGGCCCAGTTCCAAAGAGCAAGAACAGACTTGTACTTGAAGGAGAGTCAAGCCCGGTGGGTCAGGATCACCGAGGCTCGTACCCTGGAAGACAAGAGAGTTCAAGACAAGATGGAGCAACTTGAAGCTAATGCAAAAGAACAACAAGAAGCCCTGGCAGCAGCCCAGAAGGAGATATCAGAGCTGAAGATCAAAGCAGGGATGAAGAGGTCCAAGGACCAAACTCAGCACAAAAAGCTAGCAGCAGCTGTTGCAACCCGGAACCTCCTTATCCGGAATCTCACGGAGCGGCCGGCTGATCCTGTGACCGAAGCACTTCTCAAGGAAGTTCGTGAGGATGAGTTTGGCCTTGGTGTTTGACCATTTGCTTGTTGTTGTTTCTATTCCATGTACTTTTACTTTTTGTGATGTATTTTGACCCCTTAAGGGGCTTGTGTTGTAAAATGAACAAGTTGTATTATTTCACCTTATGTAATATATTCATGTTAGTTTACTTCGGAAGCAACATTCAACAGCATCTTCAAGGGTCTGGAAGGGTCAAAACTGAAGGCCAAACCGGATACCTTGAGAACAAATAAGCATAACTGCATTGCATGCTAACCCTTTGTTTGTTTTGTAGGTTTTTGTTTTGTTGTTGCTAACCTCTGTTGTGATGTTCAGGAACTATTGCTAGGCGCCGGGTATTTCCTCTCAACCGTCCGCACCGTTATCCAACCCGAAACAACCTTCCGGGAATTCAAATGGATCAGGTACAGCAGGACCTTGCAGAGGTCAGAAATCAAATGGCAAATGAAAGGCTAGAAATGAGGAATCAAATGACTCAGTTTATGGAAGTTATGAACAACATGGCTCAGAGCCAGGAAAGATTGAGAGCCATGGTGGAAAGGCAGAATCAAGAAGAGCCCCATGTGGGAACTGCTGGCACAAGTAACAACGAGAGGGTCCAACCTCATGTCAATCCCCCAGTTTTTGGACCCCATCTCCATCCAGAGGCCAACATCCCTGTCAATATACAAGGGACTGCCACAGCAGGGAGGGTACTACAGGAAGACCCTCAAGAAGACCAGTTCACGGTAATGGGTGCTGGAGAAGAAGCTTATGATAGGAGATTGGATGAGATAGCTGAGAAATTGAGGTCCTTAGAATCTCAAAACTCTTTGGGCTTCGATGTCATGGATATGGGCTTGGTAGACGGGGTCAGGATCCCCCATAAGTTCAAGCCTCCTTGCTTTGAAAAATACAACGGGACTTCATGCCCCCGGACTCACTTACAGTCATTTCTGGGAAGGCTGAAGGCCTATACAATGGATGAAAAGCTCTGGATGTTCTATTTCGAAGACAGCTTAACTGGAGCATCAAGAGAATGGTACTCTCACTTGACAAGGGCAACTATTAGATGCTGGAAGGACCTGGCAGAGGCCTTCATCAGACAGTATCAGTATAATCTAGACATGGCACCCAACCGGACCCTCCTAATGGGAATGTCACAGTCGTCAAGGGAAAGTTTCCGAGAATATGCCCAGAGATGGAGGCAACTGGCTGCTGCTGTTCAACCACCTATGTCTGAACGGGAAATGGCAGATATGTTCATGAACACCCTTCAAGGAACATATATTGACAGATTGGCTGCTTTCTCTTCCACTAGCTTTGCAGATGTTGTCATAGCTGGGGAGAGAATTGAAAGCTTGTTAAAAATGGGAAAGATCTCAGACAACGGTGCAAGCTCGTCCAGTGGTACAAGGAAGCCTTTTGCAGGCCCGAGAAGAACTGGCGAGACCAATGCCATCCATTCAAACAGGGGCAGGCCCCAATATGTTCAAAGGTCAATAGCAGCAGTCACCATTCCTGCTCCAGCTCATCCTCAGCCAGTCTATCAACCTCCTCAGCAAAACTATCAGCCGCAACCTCAGTACCACCAACAAAATCAGTATCCTCCAAGAAATTACAACAACAGCAACACCAACAACAACAGCCAGCAAAGGCCATTCCAACAAAGGCCATCTCAAGCTAACAGAGTGATTGATCCGATCCCCATGCCATATGCTACACTGCTGCCACAGCTTCTGAAACTCAACCTGGTTGAGCTAAGAACGTTGGCACCTCCGGATCCCAACAGTCTACCAAGGAACTATGACTCCAACGCTAGGTGTGCCTTCCATTCAAACGCACCTGGCCACAGCACAGAAAAATGTAGGGCTCTGCATATGAAGGTACAAGACCTGGTAGACTCCAAGGCTCTGAATTTCGCACCACCACCCAATGTCAATAAGAACCCGATGCCAAACCATGGTGGTCCCCGGATTAACGCTATTGAAGAAGACAAACCGTCTTATTTAATAACCAATGTGGGACAGATCAGGACACCATTGGTAGAAATTAAGGCTCAGCTCTTGGAATGCAACATGTTCCCAGGATGCGAGTTGGGGTGTGCTTACTGCAATATCTCTGTAAATGGGTGCGATAATTTGAGGAATGGTATAGACAGCCTTATTCAGAGTGGCCAACTTCAGATCACTACATCATTTCCAGCAAATCCGGCAATATCATCAGCAACGGTTTCAGAACCTCCTACAACTGCAGCAACTATTGTTCCTGACAATTCTTCGGTTTCATCAACAAGTACTTCATCCATCATCTCAACTGATCAGTTTACAACAAATTTTCCTGCTACAACTTCAGCTTCACTCCATTTTGAGACTCCTACAACGACAACATCCATTCTTCCACCATTGTCTCCTACAACTCCAGCAACAAATCATGAAGACGTCTCTACTGTCACAATATTTTATGATCCTGAGAACAACTCTGCCTACCATTCAGAAGGTGCTGCTCCCACCAGAGCACCAGTTACAATATTTTATGATCCACAAACAATTACAGTCCCTTCAGCAGCAGCAATCAGTCCAGTCACTGTCACGGTGCCTGGACCAGTACCATATGAAAGCAATAGGGCCATCCCTTGGCACTATGGCTCTGACGTGTACTGCGAAGGAAAAAGAATCACTCTTGAAACATCAACACCTGCACCACAAGTAGATAATGTGGGGGGAGGCGGAGGCTTCACTCGAAGCGGACGTCTCTTCGCCCCACAAATTCAAAGACCTACCGCCGAAGCAGAAGCTGTTGCTAAGGCAAAAGGGAAGAGCCCTGTGCAGGAAGATCAAGCTGTTAAAGAAGCCTTGAAGACGCCGTTCGATCAAGAAGTTGATGAGTTTATGAGGATCATCAAAAAGAGTGATTACAAAATTGTGGATCAACTTCACCAGACGCCATCCAAAATCTCTATCCTCTCACTACTTATGTGCTCCGAAGCCCATCGGAATGCACTGCTCAAAGTACTGCACGCAGCTTACGTGCCTGAGGAGATCACTGTCAACCAGTTGGAAACCGTGGTTGGGAATGTTACTGCTAGCAACGGGCTAGGGTTCACCAATACTGACTTGACAGCGGATGGCCGCAACCACAACAAAGCCTTGCACATCACCATGGAATGCAAAGGAGCTGTCCTTTCTCATGTGCTGGTAGACACAGGTTCATCCCTGAATGTCTTACCAAAGAAGGCTCTGGTGAAGCTAGAATATGATGGACTGGCATTGAGACCCAGCAACCTGTTGGTAAGAGCCTTTGATGGTTCTAAGAGATCGGTTCTGGGAGAGATTGAGCTGCATGTGACAATTGGCCCACAGGCCTTTAAAACTATCTTTTATGTGATGGACATTCAGCCCGCCTACAGCTGTTTGTTGGGTAGACCCTGGATTCACGCCGCCGGCGTAATAACGTCTACCCTTCACCAAAAGTTAAAATTTGAGTGGGAAGGCCAAGTTGTTACAATTTGCGGGGAGGAGGATATATTTGTTAGCCATCTGGCTACTTATAAGTATATTGAAATGGATGGGGAGATCCATGAAACAATGAGCCAAGGTTTCGAAGCCTTGAATGTGAATGAAGCATCTGCTGTATCTGGGATCTCCATGTCATCATACCAACAAGCCCGGAAGGTTGTTGAGGAAGGAACTGCCCAAGGATGGGGCAAACTGCTATCGGTGGAGAAGAAAGAAGACAAATTTGGGTTGGGTTACAAACCAACTCAACATCAAGCAAAGGCTGCTGGAGAGCCTGGTTTTGTCAGTGGGGGGATGCTTACCCCCGATGCTATCAACTGTCTGGAAGACGAGCTGGAAGAGGAGCGCAATCTGGAGAATTGGATTCGTCCGAAGATCCCGGGGAGCAGTGTCTCGAACTGGTCTTCCCAGGAAATTATAAGAGTTACTCGATCAGAGTAATTATTATTTCCTGTATTTTATAAGCATGCATCAAAGTCTTGCATCTTGCCCAAGATGACAAGACTCATTTTGTAATCGGGCCATCTGTACTTTTTTGTGCAAACAAGATCAATTAATGAAATGTCAGACATCTTTTTGCAAACGCGTCTTTTTTGTTCACTGTTTTTCCATTTTTCTTTTTTGTACAAAAAATAAATGGCAGTGTTTTCAAAATGACAACTTCATTTCACTTTTCTAAATAAGACTAAAATCAGATCACTAAAATGAACAACTTAACCCTTGCAGAGAGTGCCTTCCTGACAGCACCGACAACAACACGGCTATGACATCGTATGACTTTGACAATCCGATCAATCAAGCTGATGAAGGGGTTGAAGAAGAATATGAGCTTCCTGAAGAGCTAGCCAGGTTGTTAAGACAAGAGGAAAAGGTTATTACCCCTCACCAGGAGGAGGTTGAAGTGATTAATCTTGGTACAGAGGAAGACGTGAAAGAGGTTAAAATCGGGGCCTGCCTGCAAGACTCAGTGAAGAAGCAACTGGTTGATCTACTTCAAGAGTATGTGGATGTGTTTGCTTGGTCGTATCAAGACATGCCAGGGTTGGATACCGACATTGTTGTGCACAAGCTGCCTTTGAGAGAAGAATGCCCTCCAGTCAAACAGAAGCTGCGCCGTACTCGTCCAGACATGGCTATGAAAATCAAGGAAGAGGTACAAAAGCAATGGGACGCCGGGTTCCTTGCTGTAACTAGCTACCCGCCGTGGGTTGCTAATATAGTACCTGTGCCTAAGAAGGACGGCAAAGTAAGAATGTGTGTTGATTACCGGGATCTGAACAGAGCCAGCCCGAAAGATGATTTCCCTCTACCTCACATTGATGTATTGGTTGATAATACGGCTCAGTTCTCGGTATTCTCCTTCATGGATGGATTTTCAGGATACAATCAGATTAAAATGTCACCTGAAGACATGGAGAAGACAACATTCATCACACCCTGGGGCACGTTCTGCTACAAGGTAATGCCATTTGGGCTCAAGAATGCCGGTGCAACGTATCAACGGGCTATGGTAACATTATTCCACGATATGATCCACAAAGAAATAGAATGTTATGTGGATGATATGATTGCCAAGTCCCTTACTGAAGAAGATCATCTGGTGAATCTGCTCAAGTTGTTCAAGCGTCTGAGAAAGTATCAACTGAAGTTGAACCCCAACAAATGCACATTCGGGGTAAGGTCCGGTAAGCTGTTGGGATTTATTGTAAGCGAGAAAGGGATTGAAGTTGACCCTGATAAAGTCAAAGCCATCCAAGAGATGCCTACACCGAAAACAGAGAAAGAAGTTCGAGGGTTCTTAGGTCGATTGAACTACATCTCAAGGTTCATATCTCACCTCACAGCAACCTGTGAATCCCTGTTCAAACTGCTAAGGAAAGAGCAAACGGTCAGGTGGAATGAAGATTGCCAGAAGACTTTTGACAAGATCAAGGAGTATCTGCAAGAACCTCCAATCCTTATGCCTCCAGTTGAAGGAAGACCTCTAATCATGTACTTGACAGTATTAGAAGAGTCAATGGGTTGTGTGTTGGGCCAGCATGACGAGTCTGGTCGAAAAGAGTATGCAATATACTACCTAAGCAAAAAGTTTACCGACTGTGAACAACGTTATTCACTGCTCGAGAAAACTTGCTGTGCTTTAGCGTGGGCTGCTCGCCGACTAAGGCAGTATATGTTGACCCACACTACCTTGTTAATCTCAAAAATGGACCCAGTCAAGTACATATTTGAGAAGCCAGCGCTTACCGGACGGGTTGCAAGATGGCAAATGATCCTTACAGAGTACGACATCCAATACACATCTCAGAAAGCCATCAAAGGCAGTGTATTGTCTGAATATCTTGCTGAGCAACCCATTGATGATTACCAGCCTATGAGGTTTGACTTCCCTGATGAAGACATCATGTTCATTAAAACAAAAGATCATGAAGAGCCTATTCACACTGAAGGGCCTGACCCGGAGGAAGAATGGGTTATGATGTTCGATGGGGCTGTTAACATGAATGGCCGTGGTGTTGGTGCAGTACTTATTACACCCAAAGGAGTTCACATGCCTTTCTCGGCAAAACTCACTTTCAACTGCACTAACAACGAAGCTGAATACGAAGCTTGCATTATGGATCTTGAGGAAGCCATTGACCTCAGGATCAAGACATTGACCGTATTCGGAGATTCAGCTTTGGTAATCAATCAGACCAATGGGAAATGGTATACACACCAGGATCATCTGATACCTTACAGGGATTATACAAGAAAGTTATTGACTTTCTTCACAACAGTCAAACTTGAGTATATCCCTCGGGATGAGAATCAGTTTGCAGATACCTTGGCTACCATTTCGTCCATGATCAAAGTTCAAGCTGCTAACTTTGTACCTCAGATTTCAGTGTCCAGACTCGACAGGCCAGCATATGTATTTGCAGCAGATGTTGTCAAAGACGATAAGCCTTGGTTCCATGACATTAAGTGCTTCTTGGAGGATCAAACATACCCACCTGGGGCATCTTCCAATGATAAGAAGACTTTGAGAAGGCTTGCTGGTAGTTTCTTCCTGAACACGGATGGATCTTTATACAAAAGGAACTTTGATATGGTACTCCTCAGATGTGTTGATAAGACAGAAGCAGACCTGTTGATGCATGAAGTGCATGAAGGATCTTTTGGTACCCATGCAGGAGGGCATGCCATGGCTAAGAAATTGTTGAGATCAGGTTATTACTGGATCACAATGGATGCAGACTGTTGTGCTTATGCCAGGAGGTGCCACAAATGCCAGATCTACGCAGACAAAGTACATGTGCCTCCCAATCCTTTGAACATCATGTCTTCACCATGGCCCTTTGCCATGTGGGGCATTGATATGATTGGCAAGATCGAGCCCACTGCTTCAAATGGTCACAGATTCATCCTGGTCGCCATTGACTATTTTACCAAGTGGGTTGAAGCAGCCTCATACGCAAACGTCACAAGGCAAGTGGTAGCCCGATTCCTAAAGAGAGATATCATCTGTCGGTACGGAGTGCCCGAGCGAATCATTACTGATAATGGTTCCAACCTGAACAATAAGATGATGGCAGAGCTGTGCCGGGACTTCAAGATACAACATCACAATTCTTCTCCTTACAGGCCAAAAATGAATGGCGCTGTTGAGGCGGCAAACAAGAATATTAAGAAGATTGTGCAGAAGATGGTAGTCACATACAAAGACTGGCATGAAATGCTACCGTTTGCCTTGCATGGGTACCGCACGTCAATCAGAACGTCCACTGGGGCAACACCGTATCAGCTTGTGTATGGTATGGAAGCAGTCCTACCTGTTGAAGTTGAACTACCCTCTCTGCGGGTGCTGATGGATGTTAAGCTGAACGAAGCGGAGTGGGTCAGGGCCCGATACGAGCAACTGAGTCTGATCGAGGAGAAAAGATTGGCTGCAATCTGTCATGGGCAGCTATATCAGAAGAGAATGAAGAGAGCCTTCGATCAGAAAGTCAGGCACCGAGAGTACCAAGTGGGAGATCTTGTGCTGAAAAGAATCCTCCCTCCTCATACAGACCACAGGGGCAAGTGGACTCCGAACTATGAAGGACCATTCGTGGTAAAGAAAGTTTTCTCTGGTGGAGCACTGATGCTCAGCACCATGGATGGTGAAGATTTCCCGTCCCCTGTGAATTCAGATGCAGTTAAAAAATACTTCGCATAAAAATGACCCGCTGGACACAAAAACAGAATGTAAGTCCAGGCAAAAATAGGGCATCCCGGCGAGTCAAAAACAGAATAAAAGACTCGGGCAAAAATAAGGGAAATAAATGAAAAAAGGTACACCCGCTGAGTTGAAAAGCCGCATTGGACAGCTCAGGCAAAAATGGGTATCCCGATGGATTGAAAACCCGAAAGGGCGATCCATGCAAAATAAGGGAATAAGCGAACAACTGCATTCTGAATTCGTCTGTATCACTTACGACTTGGTAAGCTTCAAGATCGAGTTTCAATCAGAATCAACATTCTTCAAAAGCAAGATGAGAAGAAAGTCAAAAGTCATACGAGTCATAGCAGAAGAGGAAGCTCCTTTGAAAGCGTCGTCAATACTGCCAGCACTTTGTTTCTCAATTTGTAACAATTTCCTCATTTCAGGAGATATGTTTCTTTGACTGTATCTTGCCAATTCAGGGCATTTAAATTAATAAAATCAGATTTTTCAGTCATGTTTCGTTTTGTATATCTTTATTTTGCAAAGGATGTCTGATGTCTCTAAAAAACTAATTGCATAAGTACAGATGCTTTTCTCTCAAAAAAGTAATAATAATAAAAAACATGCTTGCAGGAAATTTCGCTTACTCTTGAGAATACTTGACTCCTATGACGGAATCCAGTAAAGGATACTTCGGGACCTTTTGTGCGTTTCCTTATCTTTGCAGGATTGCAGGTATCCAGAACGCAACTCGGGGCATGCAAGCTACATCTCAGCAAGCTGGAAAATCAACAAAAGATCTCAGCATCCGAAATGCTCTATCCCCAGCTGAGTTGCCTCTCATTACTCTCCCCAACTGAGTTACCAACGACATTCCCCAGCCATAGTACCAATCATTCTTCCTCAGCAAAATACAGGAATCAGGGAAACATCTCCCCATAGAGTTCCAGCCTCTATCCAGAAGAGCAACGCATGAGGATCACAACAGAGTGAAGAAGGCTTCTACAAACCCCAGCTGGGTCCCGCATTATAAGGATATGTCAACCAGGTGGCATATATCCCCAAACAGATACATCTCTCCAGGTCTATCAATGATCTCTATCCCCAGCTGGGATGTCCATTTCAAACAGATCAGCCAGAGATCTTCACGACAACGGGATCCGAATCCCGGTTTGATATCTTTGCATAATCATGGCATTTGCATCATATTATCCCCTCAGAGCGTAGCATTCCGTCTAATACGGAGCATTACGGCAAAAGTCAAACGCATAGCATAATCATAAGCCATTTTCTGAATTAACACTTGTGAATAATAAACCATCTGTTAGTATACAGAATACAATACACAAAAAACCCCCACCAGAGTTCCTAGCAGAAACAGTTGCCTCACCTTCACAAACACCAGTATATATTTCCTTTTGATACCCGTCCATATCATCACTCCCCAGTAAAGTCGTCTGAACACTCTTTGTAACAAAATCACCCGTATTACAGATACTTCATGACACCCGTCCGTGTCATATTACCAGCAGAAAGCCAAAGACATCCTCTTTGCACCCACACATACCTATATATACACTTTCCTGACACCCGTCCGTGTCATATCCCCAGCGCAGTCGCCTAGACTTTGTATAGCAGATACTTGTTCATATTACACTTTTCTCTCTTGGCACCCGTCCGTGTCATTCTCCCCAGCAGTTAAAACACTCATCTATATATACTCACTACTCACGATACACTTATACAGATACTCGTCCGTATCTTGTACACACCATCACTTATCTCCCCACAGATTCGACAGTAGTCCTTGTTCTTTGTTAACCAGTTGGTACTCGTCCGTATCATCATCTCAGAACATTGCGTCTAATGTTTGTTTCTACATGATACTCGTCCGTATCATAGTCTTAAGGATGCTCGTTCGCATCTTTAATCCATACACTGTGTCAAACACTTTTGTCTTCTTGAATATAGACACTCGTCCGTGTCTATTATTCCCCAGAAGAGTCCCTTCAGATTCAACACTCGTCCGTGTTCTTTGTTAACCCGTTGATACTCGTCCGTATCATCATCTCTGAACATGTGTCAGTTTGTTTCTACATGATACTCGTCCGTATCATAGTCTTAAGGATGCTCGTCCGCATCTCTAATCTATACACAATACCAAACACTTATACTTTCCTTTCTTGGTTGTGAACGCTCGTCCGTGTTCACTATATCCCCAGTAGATCGCCAACAAAGCAAATCTTTTCCTCTTTATCTGACACTCGTCCTGTGTTATGATAAACCCTGAGAGCAGCCGTCCCCTGCTGAGTGGTCGTCCTCCACTTCTTGATGGTCGTCCTCCATCATGCTCGCCCGATGGCCGTCCCCATCGTTGATCTTTTTAGCAGCCGCCCCCTGCTAGGTGGTCGTCCTCCACCTTTTGATGATCGTCCTTCATCATTTTATCCAATGGCCGTCCCCATTGTTGATTTTGGTTATCTGGCATTCGTCCTATGTCATGAGAAACCTCGAGAGCAGCCATCCCCTGCTGAGTGGTCGTCCTCCACTTCTTGATGGTCGTCCTCCATCATGCTCGTCCGATGGCCGTCCCCATCGTTGACCTTTTATCCGGCATTCGTTCTATGTCGCGATATTTTCGGCAGCCGTACCCTGCCAGGTGGTCGTCCTCCACCTTTGATGGCCGTCCCCATCGTATTTCTTTTATCCCCAACAGAGCAGCCGTCCCCTGCTAGGTGATCGCCCTTCACATTTGATGGCCGTACCCCATCATCTGTTTATTTCATTTATTCTTTAACCCGATGGCCGTCCCCGTCGTGGTCCCTTTTCCTTTTAGCCCGATGGCCGTCCCCATCGTTGGTTACTTTACCTTTATGAACTTGATGGCCGTCCCCGTCATGTTTCATTAATCCCCAGAGAATTTTACAGCTTTATCTTGATGGCCGTCCCCATCATGATTTTATTTTCCCAGCTAGTCGGCCGTCCCCGTCTTGGCTTTACCTTTTATCCCCAGTATGTCGGCCGTCCCCGTCATTGCTATTTACCCAGCAGTCGTCCTCCGTCGCCCACACTTTAAAATATACTTTATTTTCTTTTACAATCTATATCCATTTTCTTCTTCATTCTGTGAGTGCAAATTTTGGACTGTCTTTGGTATTCAACCACAAGTTATCTTGTTTGCCTGTTAAGCCGTTGCTTACATCCTGCACAGCTAACTCATGTTTGAATAGGGGAAGCTGTAAACACCCCAAATTTGCCCTCACCCATTCACCATGGCTTGTGATCATTCTCATATGCATAAACACAACCATAATATCTCATATCTCACTTTTGATTCACTGCATAGTTTCTAAGTCATCTGCATCTAGGGTTTGTGATCTGAGCAATCCAAGAGCTTCTTGAGCCACTCCAAAGATCAGCAATCACTTCAAAGAGGTCTACATGTGTTCAAGCATCATATTACATCCTCACAAAGCCAAGAATTCAAAAGAATCACAAGAACTAGGGTTTGAGTGGATGCAGAGCCAGGATTGACTGCACAGTTGACCTAAAATTAGGGTTTTGGTTTCAGAGGCCATAACCCCAAATTTTTTGGTCATTCTTGTTTCCATTGGTCTCTATATGGTATAGGGAGTATGCATATCAATTTTCATGAAGAAATTCCATGGGGAAGTCATCTGATCAAGAGTTGACTTTTCAGACAAGTCAGTGTAAAATCAGGGCATCTGAGGCCCCCAATGACCCAACCAATGGGTGATCTTCATCATTTTGAGTGTATATGATCTTTATTTGATCATGGAAGAAGGTTGAAGTTCACAAAAATCAAGAATTTAGGGTTTTTGCAAATGTTGACTTTTTGGGTATAGTTGACTTTTTCAAGAATGCTTCATTTTAGGTCATTTTTCAAGCCTTGATTCTTGATCCAAAAATGCTTCAAATGGAAAAACTTTGGTCATGAAAGTTGTAGATTACATCTTTCCCTTTTCAAAAAGTACAAGAACATGATCAAACTCTTCTTGGATCAAAAGTTATGGTGTGACAAAGTTGGCAAAAATCATTGATTTTCAAGGCATGCCTCAAATGGAAATTTTGCAAAATCATGAACCAATGCCTTTTGTGACCTCTAGTTCATTTCAAACCAGCATACAAACATTCTATAGGTCATACAAATCAGAATTGAACCAAAATCACATGTTCATGGTTCATGTAACAAGACTTTCTTTCATGAAGTGCAAAAAGGCAACAACTTGCAAAAACACTCATGACACTTCTACCACTTGATGCATTGGATGCTGCACTTTGCTAGCCCTCTCACATCATCTTGCTGCACCAGAACCAGCCCATGTACTAGCTATAGATCAAGCCATACTTGCCTTACACAAAATTTGACTTTTTGCAAAAGGTGACTTACCAATCAATAAAGCACATGTCCAATCATCTGACCAATGAGAGAGGTTTATGTGAACAAAGAGCAAGCCATTCCATACATCTAGCAAGGCTGAAACATTTCATAACAACACATTCACAAAAACACTTCATTTTTGCATATTCCTTCGAATCTGTCCCCACAGCATACAAACACAAAAACCATCTTCACCAATCATCTTGCCATGCTTCATTAAGTAGAAACCACCAAAGTTCAAGCCTGAAACCAGCCTGACCTGAGCTTCACCATTCCTCCCCTTCCAAACCAGAACTCTTCGAATCTCACTATACATTCAACAAACACATCATTTCTCTTCACCAACAAATCAGAAACACCCAAAGGAGTCAAAACCACCCTTTACTTTGATCAGAAGCAGCCTGTACACAAAGCTCATTTCCTGCTACACCAGAACTGGTTCTCACAAATCAGCCATCCACAAGAGCTCTGAAGCCTTCCATTAGCATCAGGGGATACAAGGGAGTCCATTTGCACGCAAGGGAAGCTCTGGAAGCTCAGTTTTGAAGCTTTCCAGCTCAGGTATGATCATGGAAACTTTTCTCTCAAAGCTTGGTTTTTGAGTTACAAATTGATTATTCATGTCTTGCTGGTCATGGGGTTAGTTTCAGAATCAAAAATAAGTGAAAACTGAGCTTGTATGGTCCCTCTGAACATTTGCCCGTATTTTATATTTTGCTTCGATTCAGGCCCATGGATGAAAATAAATGAATTTAGGTTGAGGGTTTAGGTTTAGATTGATGAGAGAATCATTTTGGTGGAAGAAATTTGTTGTTTGGTGACCTACAGAGGAATCTAGGGTTTTGGCTCGCCGGAGAAGACGACCGGAAGTCTTCTCCGGCAGCCTGAAGGTCATTAGCCCTAATCTCAGGTCATTAATGAGATTTGAATATTGGGCGTTGGATGGAGTGGACCGGTTGACTTCGCGCGCGGATAGAAGGCTCAGATCATTCGGATTAGCCCTAATTCATTTTATTAACTTTAATTAATTGCAATTAAGTTAATTGGCTCAGAAACAATCCTGGCCCTTAGATCTGGCGCCAGTCAACCCATTCAAACCAGGATGCAATCCCAGCCCTTCCTTGCGTTTACTTTTCTATTTTATTTATTTTAATTTCATTTTATTTCATTTAACTTGCATAATTATTTTAAAATAGCAAAAATGGCTTAAAAATTATGAAACTTTTTCTTAAAAGTTTTATTAATTTTTAAGACCCAAAAATATTTTTATTTTATTTTTTATCATTAAAAAAGTATTTTTAAATATTTAAAAGATTATTTTTAATTGATTAATGGAAATTAATTAATTAAAAATACTTTTAGGTATTTAAAAATCACCAAAAAATTCATGAAATGTTCTAAGACATTTAGAAGCATTGTCCAACCTTCAAACCAAATTTCTTTTTGGATCTTGATGCATTTTAAGAATTTTTCATTGAATTAAATCATATTTTGTGCATTATTTTGATCATAAGTTCAAAAAATCATTTATGCCTATTTGAGAAGAGTTGGACATTGATTCTTTTTGCTTTGTTTTGTGTTTGGCATGTAGTTTCTAGGGTAAAATGGCCATGATTTGTTTCCTCATTTTCAATTTGTTTGGTATTTCTTTTGTTTAAGAGCCCTAAAAACCCTAAAATCTTGTAAAAATCATATCTTGAGATTGGTTGAGAGTTGAGACCTCCCCTTTGGACTTTGGTTTAGTGTAGGATTAAGGTTTCTTTGAGTGGCATTTTCCATTTTTTATCTTAGGGTTTGCTTCTGTTTTGGGTTTTTGTTTGTTGTTTGATTCATAAACCCTAATTTGGGCTTTCATTTGCATCCCTCTTGCATTCTCTTGCATAACATGACTTGTCTTAGCATTTCAAGCATTCTTGTGATGCATTTGACATCTTAGGACACATAGGAAGCATGTTTGATCATTGCATCACATATTTGCTATGTCATTTGCCTTGTATGCTTCATAACTTTCCATGCTTGTTCATGCTCCTTAACTTGCATCATTTGCATCCATGATCTTGTATGAACATCTCCATGCCTTGCCTCATGTTTGCAGCACCTCATAGCATCATTATCATCACCAACATGCTTCTGGTTTTGTTTTTCTTCATGTCATTTCACCTCATTTGGCATTGCATTACATTTCTTTTCTAACATTTCAGGTGGTAAGTGAGGTTGAGAAGTGAATTTGCCTTCACTTCTCATAACTTTTCTTTTCATCTCTCTTGCATCCATTGCTGCATTTTTGTTTGTGTTTGAGATTGAGCTTGCTCATTCCTATTCTTCTCACTTTCTTTCTTCAAGTGACTTGACTTCTTGAATGAAGCAAGTCACTTTGCTTCTCTTGATCCTGTTCATCTGCTTCCTGGTGGTTCCATTGAAGATTGTTCTTGTTTAACCTCACAAACTTTAGGAACAACCAAGCATGACAATGAATTAGGGTTTTGATTAGTCTCCCCTCATAGTTTTACCTTTGTGTCTCTTTTGAGTCTTCTCTTTCTCACCTCGTAATCAGGGATTAAACCCTAAAGGCTTTAAGGCTTTGTGATTAAGCTTATGCCTGCATCCTTCTATTAGGATGGAGTGTATAACTTTAATCCTAAGTGTTAAACCCTTCATGTGTTTAAATCTCTTAATCAATCCACCTAATAACCATCAAGACATTACACTTGTAACTTGGGCCTTGCATTAGGGTTCTAATTCTTCCTTAATTGGTTAAGAAGGACTAACCCTAGTGTTAATGGACAAGTCCCCCTCAAGTTGTCTTACAAATCATAAAAATCACTTCATCATCTTATCATTAAATAAAATTCACTTAATCAAAGGCTTGTTTGGTCATGAGTTTAATCCCTAATCATGGATTAAGTTGAGGAGCTTTCCTCAGCTTAAACATCCTCATCTATTATCCTTCTATTAGGATGGTGTAATGGGTCTGTTTAATCCTTGATTATGGCTTAACCTCATTACTTAACACTAAACAAAAACCACAAAAACATCTAAATAATCACAAGTAGGTTAATGATCTTAATCCTTCATCAAAGGTGACTAAGTGTGAGAAGCTGACTTCACACTTAAGGTATTCTCATTACCCCTAATCAGAGGGAAGATGTGATGAGTTTACTAACCCATTGGTTTAGACTTAAGCTCATTAGCTTATGACAAACCTTCAAAAGCAATAAAAGACTGAAAACTCAAAAACAAACAATAATCGTCTCCTCCGGGATTCTTTTCTCATCACCTTCACTCATAAACGAGAACTTGCTTCTTCCGTCTAATGCAAGACAGTTTGCATCTGTGCCAGACAGATCATACACTTGAGCATAGGCTAGTAAGCAGTTCACAAGTCAAATCATCTTTCAGTCTCTTTGGGTCGAACTACGGTGTTCTGACTTCCTCATTGCACGAGAGGATACGTAGGCATAACTTAACAGTTATCGAACAAAAGTCTCTGTATATTCCCCCTCTTTCTAGCATCATTATTTTAGCCTCATGATCTTGAGCATTTCACTCCTGTCCTTACACTGACACTGTATATCTCACACTTTACACTTCTTTGCACTGACACCTGTACATCCTTTTTCCAGCTCTTTTATACACAGATTGCACTGACACTACCCCTTTAAAACACAAATCTTTTAAGCGTGGATCCCGTCGAGTACGACGGACAATCTGGGTGCTAATACCTTCCCAGGTTGTAACCAACCCCCTTTCTCAGTCTCTCTGGTTCGCAAACCGTCTTATCCATCTTTTTCCAGGCCTATGCAGCATTGCCTTTCCTCCGGGATAAAAATGCCTAGCTGGCGACTCTCTTCATCTCCAGTGAGTTCACGGCTGTGTGTTCTCACTGTCCCCTTCGCCGACCGTTCGCGTCTGTACCTTTATCTGGGCCTATTTCCCACTTATCGGGAGCGACACCGTCCAGATGCGCGCCAGGTCCACTCCCGCGCGTGTGAATTCAAATCTGGGCCCTTGGATGCGCATACTTTTCTTTTTTCAGATTAATTTCATTTTATCTTTCCAATTAATTCATTTGTTTTCTCATATTTATTAAAAATAGCAAAACCTTTTTAAAAATTCTGAAATTTTTTGTACAAACTTTTATTTAATTTCAGAAACCAAAAACATTTTTATTTTTATTTTTTGCATTAAAAAATATTTTTAAATCATTTAAAAGTTTATTTTTAATTAATTAATGAGAATTAATTAATTAAAAATACTTTCAGGTATTTAAAAATCACCAAAAAATTCATGAAACATTTAAAATCATTTAGAAACATTGTCCAATTCTCAAAACAAATTTCTTTTTTGATCTTGATGCACTTTGATGATTTTCCATGGAATTAATTCATTTTCAAAGCATTATTTTGATCCAAACTTCAAAAAATCATTTCTGCCTAACCATTGAGAGTTGGACATTGATTCTTTTTGCATTGTGTTTAGCATATCATGTAGTTTGTGATATTAAATTGGCATGATTGGATCTTTCATTTTCCTTTTGTTTGACATTTTTCTTGTTAGGATACCCCAAAACCCTAGAAATCTTAGGAAATTCACAACCCTCATTAGGTTAAGAGTTAGAACCCCTCCTTTGGGCAGTGAGTTTGTGTAGGTTTAGGGTCCCTTTGAATGCATTTTCAATTTTTTATCTTGATGTTTGCTTCTGATTTTGGTTTTTGTTTGATGCATTGATCATAAACCCTAATTTGGGCTTCCTTTTGCATTCATCTTGCATTTGCATTCATACCTTGACTTGCCATAGCATTTTTTTTGCATCCATTTGATTCATTAGACATCTTAAGACATATTAGAAGCATGTTTGATCATTGCTTCTTGCATTGGCCATGTTGTATGCCATTTGCATTTCATAACCTTTCATGTATGATCATGGTTCTTAACTTGCTTCATTTGCATCCATAAGCTTGTATGATCATCCCCATGCTTTGTGTCATGCTTGCATCATATCATAACATCATTAACATCATGTGTTTGCTTCTAGTTTTGATTTGCATCATGTCATTTCATCTCATCTTTCATTGCATTGCATTCCTTTCATTAACTTTTCAGGTGGTAAGTAACTTTGAGAAGTGAATTTGCCTTCACTTCTCACAACTTCTTTTCATTTCTCTTATGCATCCTTGCTGAATTTTGTCTTGTGTTTAAGATTGAGCTTGCTCCTTCTTCTTCATCTTACTTTCTTTCTTCAAGTGACTTGACTTCTTGAATGAAGCAAGTTACTTTGCTTTCTCATTGCTCCATTCATCTGCTTCCTGGTGGTTCCTCTGAAGATTTCTTTCTTAAACCTCACAAACCTTAGGAACAACCAAGCATGACAATGATTAGGGTTTTGATTAGTCCCTCATTAGATTTTACCTTTGTTTCTCATTGAGTCTTCTCTTCTCATCTCATAATCAAGGACTAAACCCTAAAGGCTTTAAGGCTTTGTGATTAAGCTTATGCCTGCATCCTTCTATTAGGATGGAGTGTATAACTTTAATCCTAAGTGTTAAACCCTTAATGTGTTTAAATCCTTTAATCAATCCATCTAATAATCATCAAGACATCACACTTGTAACTTGGGCCTTACATTAGGGTTGTAATTCTTCCTTAATTGGTTAAGAAGGACTAACCCTAGTGTTAATGGACAAGTCCCCCTCAAGTTGTCTTACAAACCCTAAAAATCACTTCATCATCATATCATTAAATAAAATCCACTCTAATAAAGGCTTTGTTTTGTCATGAGTTTAATCCCTAATCATGGATTAAGTTGAGGAGCTTTCCTCAGCTTAAACACTCTCATCTATTATCCTTCTATTAGGATGGTGTAATGAGTCTGTTTAATCCTTTGATTATGGCTTAATCTCATTACTCAACACTAAACAAGAACACCAAAAACATCTAATTAATCACAAATAGGTTAATGATCCTAATCCTGCATCAAAGGTGTTTAAGTGTGAGAAGCTGACTTCACACTTAAGGTATTCTCATTACCCCTAAACAGAGGGAAGATGTGATGAGTTTACCAAATCCATTGGTTTAGGCTTAAGCTCATTAACTTATGACAAACACCAAAAAGCAATAAAAGACTGAAAACTCAAAAACAAACAATAATCGTCTCCTCTGGGATTCTTTTCTCATCATCTTCACTCACAAACGAGAACCCGCTTCTTCCGTCTAATGCAAGACAGTTTGCATCTGTGCCAGACAAATCATACACTTGAGCATTGACAAGCAAGCAGTTCACAAGTCAATTCATCTTTCAGTCTCTTTGGGTCGAACTACGGTGTTCTGACTTCCTCATTGCACGAGAGGATACGTAGGCATAACTTAACAGTTATCGAACAAAAGCCTCTGTATATTCCCCCTCCTTCCAGCATCATTCTTTAAGCCTCATGGTCATGAGCATTTCATTCCTGATCTCACACTGACACTGTACATTTCCACACTTCATTTCTTTACACTGACACCTGTACATCTTTTTCCAGCTCTTTTATACACAGATTGCACTGACACTACCCCTTTTAAAACACAAATCTTTTAAGCGTGGATCCCGTCGAGTACGACGGACAATCTGGGTGCTAATACCTTCCCAGGTTGTAACCAACCCCCTTTCTCAGTCTCTCTGGTTCGCAACCGTCTTATCCATATCTTTCTAGGTTTATGCAGCATTACCTTTCCTTCGGGATAAAAATGCCTAGCTGGCGACTCTATTCATTCCCTGTGAGTTCACTCCTGTTTGTTCTTACATCCTCTTTTCACCGACCGTTCGCTTCTGTACCCCATTTGACCCGGCTTCATTTGGTGGGAGCGACACATATGCTGTCATTAACACTAACTACCCTTTAGAACCCTAATTGACCCATCTTGGCCTTTAGAAAGTAGTGAGATAGCTGGCTTTAGTGAAGTCCAAAGTTGGTTGATACTTGATGCTACGCTCATTGAGATTATAATCTTGGGGGGTTTTGGTTGGCAAGTCAGTTTCTTACTGAACAATAACCCTTAAGAAGGATCAGTGATATTGAGATCCCTTAGAACCCGATTACTTTTACTTAGACATGATGAACCAACTAAACTTCAGTGGGGAGGGTACTTACCTATGAACTTCATGCAAGCCTTTAAACCTAGGTCTATTGTGTGACTTGTTTGTGTGTGCCACTTGCTTGTGTATGAACATAACATCATACCATCATGACATCATAAGCATAACATTTTCACTAACCATTTCAAGGACCAAAGGATTTATCTTTGTTCTTTGTTGCAGGTTATGGCTTCCACTCGTAGGAACACTATCCGGATCAACTTTGTAGGGATACCTTCCAAGCTTAAGGATTTGGTCTCAAAACTTCCTGAAAGCTCCCTATTCATCAAGAATCATGGTTATCTACCTGACTTGGTTACCTCAGGATTTGATGAAGATATGATGAGTGTCCTGTTCCAGTTCGTTGATCCTAAACATCATTGCTTCACATTTCCCGATTATCAGCTATGTAACACCCCAAAATTTGCCCTCTTATTTATTAACCTCAGTTGGCTTATGCTTCACATACATTGGCACTTCCGCTAGGTCACAACGTTCATAATAACGTATTTCGTGGAGTTCTTAAGACATGAGATCAAAGTGTTTTACTATGGTTTAAAGTTTTCTTCATTCAAAGATGTTTTATCTGGTTATTGAAATAAAGGTTGAGCCTATACCATCATGGCATATTCCTATTCAGGGGATCATCAAGTTCCAAGTTTCTCCCTACTCGGAGGTTTCATCAAAAGCGTTGAATCAGGATGTTATTGCTAGGAGTTAGGATATTTCCTTAATAATGTGGCACTCAGAAAGAGGTAGGTCATGGGTTTGTAAGGAAGGATCACCACCTCAAAATAAGTGTGTAGGTATATTAAAGGAGATAAGGTTCAGTTTTGGTCAAGTATTTGAGAGCATAATCAATCAGTGATGGTCCAAGGGTTTCCAATTGGTCTTGGGATATAGAGATTGTTTCAAAGAAAGTATGAGACCATGTTTAAGAAGAAAAAACTTTCATCCTTGGACCATTTTTATTTCTCCAAATTATCCTTTGGTCTTAAGATATGGTCTTAAAAGCTTTTGTTCTTTAAGTGGTGTCAAAGACCATGTCTCTTCAAGGCCAAGGCATGGCTTCCTCGTTGTTTAAGATGATGTCAAAAATGGATTCTAGGCCGTGAGGTCAAATTACTCAAAGAATTAGTTTAAGATGATTTCAAGCCTTATTTTAAACTAAGGGTGGATTGGATCACCCATGTATTAAAATTACAAAAGGTATAACCATTCATTAAAAAAAAATATTATAATAGAAAAAATATATTACAAATTAAAACAGCCTGAAAAGCCAACGGAATTGGCTTTGCATTTCAATAACATATGTGAAAATGATTTCATAGCTACATAACATCATCTTCCTACACTACCCAATACAATCTGAGTCATTCATGAGATGGATATACTAGCTAATGGCGGTAACGCATCTTTAACGTGTCATAGAATCCGATGGTAATTTTGAAATCTTCCATCTGCAAGGGATCCTCATAACCTTCATCATCAAAAGTCTACAAAGAAAAGGAGAAATCATCAACAAACTTCCAACTGAAAAAACAGAATCCCTAACCACTTCTAACTGATTTTCAACTGAATCACAAAAACACTCACCTCTATAAAGCCATTGGTCAGTTTCTTTCGGATCTCTCTCCACCATTTTCCTCATTTTTCATTCACTCTCTTCCAATATTCATTCACTATCTCTCTCAACTCTTCTCCATTTGAACTTCATCTTCATTATCTCTCTCAGCTCTCTGCAACTTCAAAACCTCTTCAATTTCCATTATTCTTCTTCACCATAACAACTTCAACCTTCCCGCAGAATAACCTTCACATAATTTCAATCTTCATCAGTCCGCAAGTTTTCCAAACGAACCTGCAAGAATCAATACAACGTCAACAAGAATCAACAAAAACGGAAGCGAACTCAACAATGATATCGACATCGCACGAACAAAATTCAATCAACACAACGCAACAACAACAAATCTGTACGATAAAGAGAAGGCGAGCAATAAGAGAACAAAGTCAAACCAAGATGAAGTTATACCTGGTCGATTCTTCATCGACACCTGTTCTCAAGGAAAAATTCGTGTGGAGCTTCTCCGATTTGGTGAGGGTCTTGTCGTGAAATTGGTGGCGACTTGTTAGGAGAAGGCGATGGCACCATTGAGCAAAGAAACGAGTGATTGAGATTTCGGAAAACTCTTGCATCAAAGTTCCCCCTTCTCTTTGATCATCATCGCTCGGCGTTCATCTTCGTCCTCTCAAGACCTTCAACATCTCTTCACCTTCAAGAACAACTCACACGCCGCAAAGAATTAGAAAACGAAGGAGGTAAGGTTTTGATGTTTGAAGGTTTTTGTTTGCTTTTGAATTGGATCACTCGATCTTGCTATTTGGTTGAGAGTTAGGAAAAAATAGCACCAGATTTGAGATGAGGAGAAGAAAAGAAGTGAGGTTTGTGTTTACTGATTGAGGTTTGAGAGAGGCCATTTATGGTGGTGAACCGCCAACGACGGAATTAGGGTTCCTTTTGGGGAAGAAACCAAGAATGTGTTCGTTGAGAGAGAGATGGAGAGAGTTTTTATTCTGATTTCATTTTAGTTTATGATGATAATTGAAGCTCATAAAGAAAAATAAATCTCACCATTCAAATTCAATGAAGAGATAGGGTTGGATAAGATTCTCTTAGGGTGGTCCAATCCGGCGGTGACACTTGTCACCGTCCGGTAGGACCACCAAATTTTCCTTTCACGCATGGCACCCCACCATAACATCATGTACCCTATCTTTCACAACTTGCCATCACATCATCATCACTAACTGATAGATCAAACAGATAATAATTAGTCAACAAAATTGACTAAGACCTATGTTATGCACCTCCTAGACCTGTGCGGGTGGGCCTAATGAAATCTCTATTGGCACTCCCCATTTTCGAGCCCAATCAGTGTTTTTAACTAAAAATATTTCTTACTGCACCCCCATTTCTATATTTCTATTTGTTTTAATTTCTGTTTTCACACCCTTTCAAATTAATTCATAAAAAATATTAAAATGAATAATAAAAATCCCCAAAAATTATAGTCGGATATTAATTCAATTTAGAAATTTTCCACATTTTTACTTTCTGAAAATTTTCATTTTTTCAATTTAATTTCGATTTTTCATTTAATTGATTTTATATTGAATTCTCACATGGGCACATTATTTTGTACATTTTATTTCTCCCACCTCCTGTAACATTTTTGGCCAATTCTTTTTGCTATAATTAGAGGACAAATAATAGTATCTAGAATAAGTTTGGTATATTTTTTAGGACATTTTATCCACTGTTTTGGTAGTGTGATTTGTGCAAAGTTATGATGGAACCTTAGATAAGTTTAAGTAACCATTTGACATAGTTAGACTTTGAATTTTTAGGAGATCTTTTAACACAATATTATAGTCAGGTTAGAGACCCTAGGGAATTAATTTCACATTTTTTCCATGAATTTTGATATTTTTGTCATCTTAATTCATTTCCATCATATTGTTGCATATTCATTTTCATTTCATTTACTAACAATTTTCCTTTTGTGCAAGGTATTTTCCGAGGATTTGCTTATGGACTTGGATTATGTTTTGTTATGCCTCGATTATATTTTTGTGTTTTGTACCTTATGATGTAATATCTTAGAACTTGTATGCTTGTATAGTTCCTATAACTAGGATAGAAAAGATAAAACGAATCGATAGAAAACCAAAATCTCAAAAATAAATAAAGACTCGATCCAACGTCGAGTAAAATTTCAAATAAATGAATAAGGTTTCATGTAACTTTAGGATTCCTCGATTACCATCGTTCCAATTTATTATACCAAAAGCAAGCCTTATATGTTGCACACCATAAGTCGTGCGTCTTAGCACCACGCAACTGACCCACCTGATCCATCGTTTCATCCCATTTATGTTTCATACACGTTTTTACCCACCATGACTTAGGAATACCATGTTCATTAATTTTTGTACTTGTATTTCTAGTTTAATATCTCTTTAGGTAGATTTAATCTTTCAAACCTCACTAACCATAGGTCATCCTTAAATTCAACTAACTTAGGGTAAGTCTAGTTTCCCTTAGAATTTTTTCCTTTTGCAACTTGAGTCTCACTTCTCATCTTAAAAGAAAATAAAAAACACTTAATAAAGGAAAATGTGTACAATGCGTCACGAGCCTTAAGCTATACGGGAAATGATTAATGAATGTCTCTTTCACTCTTCTAGGATGCTTTATAAACGTTCCATTGGGGGCGATCTTGGAAAGTATTCGCTCCTGTGTCATAGTCTTTAGTGTTGTACATACAACAAACACAAACTCAAAACAATTCTTCTAAAAGACAACAAACCAAGACATCATATCTTCTCTTCTCATCTCATACTCATTGCAGACGAACATTACTTGTCTCGATAGTTCAAACAGCGACACGGTAAACACCCTCGAGTCAGAGCCGGTAACACCTAAGCTAGAGTTATGGCAACTTCATCCTAAAAAACCACAAACAAGTTTCAGCCTTAGTTAGACGAACTATGGCGTCTCTGATCCTTATTTATCCCGATGAGGTACGTAGGCAGCGGGGTAGGGCCTGTTCGAGCACAATCTTTATTTTCCCTACATTCCCCCCTTTATTTCCATTTGTCAATTCCATTCCTTTTCTCATTTCCATTTCATTCCAGATAGTCATTCTTCTATTCAAGCAACATATTATTTCTCACCCTTTGAAAGAGATTTATAAGCGTGGATCCCGTCGGGTACGACAGACGGATTGGGGTGCTAATACCTTCCCAATTCGTAACCGACTTCCGAACCCAGATCTTTGGTTCGCAAGGCCTCGTCCTTTTCATTCTTCCTTAGGTTTGTGCAACATTACCTTTCCCATTCCTTCGGGATAAAAATGTCTGGCTGGCGACTCTAACTTTTCCGCGCGACTTTCGCGTTTGTACCAGGATGAAAATCCCGGGAGCGACAAGCTAATGCCCACAATTAAAGAATTCTCCAAGCTACTTGGTGTGCCTATCCTTGATCAGAAACCTTTCACAGGCTTAGAGAAGGAGCCTAAACCTGAAGTCATTGTTGCAGTCCCACATTTGAAGAAATCAGACATTGTCCTAGAAACTAGAAGCGAAGTTAAGGGTGTTCTTTCCAAAGTATTGATAAAGAAAGCTCAGGTGTTCTTGGATGCTATGAGTTATGATGCTTTTGAGGAAATCTTGGCCTTGCTGATTTATGGTTTGGTTTGTTCCCTAATCCAGACCAATTCATAGATGTGCATGCAATTAATATATTTCTGACTCACAATCCTGTGCCTACCTTGCTTGGAGATATCTTAGACTCTTTTCACACTCGTACTACGAAGGTGCAAGGAACTATAATGTATTGCATACCATTACTATCAAGGTGGTTTATTTCACACCTTCCTCGATCTGTGATGAAGAATGTACAAGGTTTGAGATGGTCTAGAAGGATAATGTCATTATCTCATTCAGACATTCATTGGTGTTCCCGATCTATGGAGAATATTTCTATCATTGACCGTTGTGGAGAGTTCCCTAATGTGCCACTCCTTGGTATAAGAGGGGGCATTACTTACAACCTGTCTTTAGCACTACGTCAGTTTGGTTATGCTCGGAGTAATGGTCCTCATGACATGCTTATTCAAGGTATTGTGTTTGATTATGACAACAATCTTCAAGGTTACCGTCAAAGATTTATACAAGCTTGGAGTAAGGTGAACAAGGTTGATAGAAAGATTCTCTGGAACCAAAATACTCCATCCCTATGGAACCTTACCTCAGATGGGCACGGTCTCGTGCTTAAACTCTTATGATGCCATATCCTGCTGTTCTACCAGTGGTTGTTGAGCCTATTGTTGAAGGAGATATTCCTTATACCATTCTTTATCCTGATATGCCTACTGACCTAGAAGAGTTGTAGAAGTCTTGGATCCAACTGAAGAAGCAAAGGGATACTGTAACACGGTGGGAGAACTGACTTTTATAAATGTTGCAGATAGTAAAAGTCGCCACCGACTTATATTTTATCAATAAGGAAGGGACATAAAAGAACAGGAAATACCATTTTGAAAAGATTTGGGTTCGGGGGGTAGGTTATATAAAGGGAATGTGTTAGCACCCTTTATATCCATGGTTATCCATGGGCTCTTAGTTACTTAGCTCACCTTAATTGTTTTTGAAAAGAAAGTGTAGTGTGTGTTTAGAAATTTTTCTAAGTACTTTGTAATGATCCTCGTATGGATGTATACAAAGTCTTTAAGTTCGAAAAATGTTTAAGAAAAGTGATGTGTGAAAAGTAGTTTTAAGATGTGAGCAAGTCACTAGGAGATACCTACCATAAGCTAAGTCATTCAAGTTCTTTTATGTTTCTTCAAGAGTAAGATTATCCCTATTATTAAGGAATAAGTAGTCATTACTTTGGATTGTTATAAAGGGACAGGCGCAGGGTCATCGTATGGTCAATGAAGGCAACTTAGGGGTGTCTTTAGCAATTCGTAGGGACTATCATCATATTTACTGAAGGGACAAGATCATTATTCCGTAGGCAACCTCGAAGGGACTTGATCTTTTTAAAATCTTTAAAGGGACAATGATGATTTCTTTTGAAGGGACTTTGCTTAAACACCCCTATATTCGAAGGACTTGACCATTTAAATAAGGCAACCAAGAGGAATACCCTAGGAAGTGCAGATGACGATCAAAGACCGACTTACGTGTGTGAGTGTTATTTTTTTAGATATTTATTCTTTTTGATTAGTTATCTAAGTCTATTTAATCACAATTTGTTTTGCACTCCCTAATTACTAACCACGTTGTTAAATATTTACAAAGAAAATAAAAACGGAAAAATAAATCTATAAGCTATTACAAGGCTTTGGCAGATACATAATAATCGGATAAAAATGAATTATAAAGCAATAATAATAGATATAATAAAATAATAAATAAACAATAGTAATAAAGCAATAATAATAAAGCAATAATAATAATAAAGTAATAATAAAAAGAACTTAAGATTAGAATTTAAAAAGAAATTATTTTAGGTTAGACAAATTATAAATTTTTTAGAAGTTATTTAAGAAAGTATAAATTTAGATAATTTAATAATAATAAAAGAATTTAATTATTTGCATAATAAAAAAATAAGTACTTATTATAATATAATTAAGAAAACAATATTAATAATATACAAAGTATGAAATAAAATAATTATTAAAAAAAATTGAATATTTACAAAAATAATAAAGATAATAGAAAGTACTAAATTATTAAGTTAATAGATTAATTATAAGTTAATTATGAAAAAGATATTATATTTATCATTATCATTTACTTTAGAATAAATAAAATTATTAACTATGTTAATTACAAATTATAAAATTATAAATCAAAGATTTACAAATTGATTGATTATTTTAAAAAACAAGTTAATTACAATCTAGATAAAATAAAGGTTATTATTATAATTAGTATTTATTATTTATTTAAAAAATGATAAAAGTTATATACAAAACTAAAAGTAGCACAAATTATAATTTTTTTTAATGAATTTACAAAAATAACATTTGTTTATTTTTTTAGGTTTTCTTATTTTAATTTAGAAAATAATTATTTTAATTACCTAATTAACTTATATTAACAATTATTTAAACAAAACAAACAAAATAAAATGAAAAAAAACATACCAAAACAAACAAAATAAAATGAAAAAAAACATACCTAAGGGAGCCTGGGGTCGAACCCAGGTCTCCACTCTTCAGTCACACTCCCTTAAACCAACTAGGCTAGTTGCGCCTTATGTACATATGCGGGGTATTGATAATTATATATTAAACCTGCAAAAACTATTGGAAAATAAAAAAAGGAATTGCAAAACCAGGAAATCGAACCCTCAACCTGAAGCTTCAATACACCAACACTTGACCAACTGAGCTGCACAACGCGCGTGTTATTTCAAGGAAACAAAAACAACAAAAAGTATGCCAATTATTTGAATTTCTGAACGCGCCAAAACATCATCTTCTTCCTCAGAATTTCACAGGTTTTCCTGCGAATTTTATTATGCATTTTTGCTGCAAAGTTTCCTGTACGTAAAACCTGTGAAACTCAAGTACGATATACACGATGAATAAATTAGTTTTATCAGCTCAGATCAATCAAGGTCAAGTCCCTCAACATAACTACATCACTAATTTCTCAAGAAATTGCCTCTATCTGAGATTTTTGATTTCGAGCTCAAAAATCCTAACCATGGCAATCTGCTATTCCTGTGCAAAAAATCCAATTAAATAGCCCAGAAACACTGCATACATCATTATGAACAACATTATATGATCAATTTACAATTTAAGAGCATATATAGTTGAAGTCGAAATTCAAGAAAAATAACAAAAACAAGGAAACAATTTAAGCAATTTATGGCGTTATGAATGCTGGTGATGATTGCAATGTGTCTAGAATCCTTCAAGGATGCCAATTTAACCTTTAGAATGCTTGGAGAGTGCTTAGAAGGCCAAAACCGATTTTGGATTTCCTTTGAAAATTTTGAACTTTGTTCTTCTTCTTGGAGGTTGCAAAAACGTGTTCTTGTGTTTGTGTTAACTTGTATACTTATAGAAGAATGATTTTAGGTCAAAAAATCAGATGTTTTGTGGGCTTTTTGGATACCTTGAGATTGAAGAAACCAATTATTCATAAATGTCCAAAAATCATACCAAACCTTGCTATTTCTGTTATGCACGAATTTGGATGGCATATAATCAACTTAAATGTCATTTAAAGGCTTCTAGAAGAAGAATCAAATCAAATATTTGTATTTTCATATTTTATTTTGATTTTTTGGTGAATACTTGAAAAGTAAAATGACATAAAATAAACATTTGGTGTTTCAACAATGAGAAAAATTTGTTGGGGTTAGACTTCATTGTCTTGTTTTTATGTAGCATCATTGACAAATAATATGCAATTCTTATTAGCTATTACTATATAGAATATAAGTTCAACAAAAAGATAAATGTTTCTAACTTAGAAGTGAAAGTTTGAGATCATATCATCCCACAAGTCACACAATTTAAATATCTTGAGTCTGTAATATAAAGAGATGAAGAAATATTAGGGGATGTAAATCATCATATTTAAGTTGGATGGATGAAATGGAGGAAGACTACAGGGTTTTATGTGACACAAAAGTACCACTCAACTAAATGATGTTTTTTTTACTGTATTGCGGTAAGACCTGCAATATTGTTAGAGGTAAAATATTGGACAGTTACAAATCAACACAAAAAAGTAAGTGTATTAGATATGAGAATGTTGCATTGGATGTGTGATATGACTATACACGATAAGATTAGAAATGACTATATTAAAGAGAGTGTTGAAGTAGATCATATAGTAGAAAAGATGATGAAAAACACAATTTGATGATTTGGACATGTAGAGAAAATATCTGAATATTATGTGGTAAGTGTAACACCCTAATTTTTGCCCTAAGACTGTTTCGCATATTATCTGCATGTTGCATATCAAACAAGATCGCACTGGTTTCGAGTTTCTCCTCAGATTTAGGGTCTATGCTTCGTAGGGGATCACCATTATTCTTACTGTTTTATATTTGTTTATATTTACTGACTTCTAACCAAAATACAAAAATATGTTGCAGTGTTCTTCTTCTTCTCTGTGTTGTAGGTTTTCAAAGACAGGGCAGTAATTTCATTCAGATGCGTTTGTTCAGTCGCAATTCGATTTCAAGTGGATGTTTGACCTAATATTGGTCAAACTATCAGATAAATTGCTTCGACTGCTAGTTGTGTGTGCCAGTAATTCATTTATCAGGAAACGTGTCTTCAAAGTACAAGTTGGTTTGTGTGACAATGTTTTGTGCAAAGTTTGGTTGGTTCATCAGTTATCAGACGGTGTCCTGTGCGAAGTTTGGTTCGAATCTCCAATGTTTATCAGTTCATCGGTTCATCATTGGTTCATCCATGGATTTATTTTCCAGAGATCGGTTCAGGTTTATTTGAAAAGATTCATAATATCAAAAGTTGATGGTTGTTGTTCATTGGCTTGTGGTTGGTTTCCTTCATCATGTGTGTGGAAAAATGAATTGGTTCTGGGCTTAAAATAAAAGAAATCATTGCTTCACCTATTACCTGATTCATAACCATTTTTTTTATCATTTACCACCAATTTCCTTATACATTTTTTTCATAGGTAATATCCATTCACATTTCCAATTCTATGACCATTTTTTTATTATTCATTTTATTCCGATTATTCATTATCAATTTCCAATAGCCATTCTACCTATAACCCATTTTTTTCTCGATTTTTATCCATTCACAAATTTAAACCATTTTATCCATTTTCCATTAGTTTTTTTTATCCATTTTATATCCAAATTATTTCCTTGATCTTTTCCAATTTCTATCCAATTACCATTTACATCCATTTTATTTGTCTAAATCCAATTCAAGTTCTAGCAAATTTTATATTTCTTTACTTTTATGTTTTATTTTGAAAATCCACAAAAATTATGATTTCCATTCAAAAACCATACCAAGGCCCATTTCTATTTTTCCTTGATATACCAAATAAAATGAAAATAAAAAACTAATGATTCCCAGCTTCTTCAGCCCACCACACGTGTTTTTTTTACATTTCCCAAATCTCACACATCACAACATTATCCACATGACAAGCTAAACTCTCAGCCTGCCTAAAGCCGCAGCTGGCCCCACTTGCCCACAAACCGTACGCCCAAGCCTTTCCTCAGCTACTCATGCCGCAGGCCTCATCAAGCATACAAGCCTCATCAAGCTGATCTGAACAAACCAGCTTCTCACATCATGCCGTATTACAACAGCAGTTAAAGCCTCACAGAACTCCCAGCTCATGCCCCATCACAAAGCCGCAGCTGTAACACGCATCTAGCCAACAACTTTTTCCAGCCTTCGCATCCGGCAAGTCTATCACTTCACCAAGCCAAGCCATCAGCCTTTAGCAAGCAAACAAAACGCATCAAAGCCAAGCCTCACCGTAAGCCGCATCCAACAAGTACAAGCCTAACAACACGCTTCCCGCACGCACGGACTTCATATCAAGCACGGATTAAGCACCTGGAAATCAAATATTCAAAACACATTTCACATCTGAAGCATAATACCAAAACGCAAACAATCAAAAGGCAAAACGCAGCAAACGCGAATTAAAACGAAAGCACGCACGAGATCACCGTGATATCCCCAAACGCATTTCATCCAATTCCAAACGACATCACCTTCCTTCATTCTTCTCCTATTTAAAGAGCATTAGCTTCACTCAGTAATCAAGCTTCAATAGCACCTCGAATTTCTGCCGAATTCATCCCCAATTAAAATCCCCAATCCTCCTCAAGCTTCAAAATCACTAAATCCTCCATTCCAAATCCCTTTCCACCTTCATATCATCCTCAAATCCTCAATTAATTTCGGAAATCTCCTAACCCCCTCCAAACCTCCATTGAAACCAATTGATCCAAATCGAGATTGAGAGAGAAGAAAGAAGAGAAGTTTGTTCGGTGAATCCGAAAGAAGAAGAAAGAATCGAAATAAAGAGAGAAGGTTTGCGATTGAGGAGAAGAAAGAAGGGACGGATTTTTGTTTGTTTGAGAAGGTGAGATTCGAGGAAGTTCCCTTGCCCTGTTTTTCGCCATCTTCGAATAAAGGAGGAAGAAGTTCATTCTGTTTCTGATTTTTTTTTGTTGACTTGCTTATATATATTTTTTTATTTATTTAATGTGTGATAAACATTTGGGCCTAAGGCCATGGGATTGTTTCTGTTTGATACTACCACCCGCAGATCCTTTTTCCCTATCCCCTTCTATTTTATATTTTTATTTATTTTCTTTGATTTGCTTCTAAATTGATCTTGGCAGTAAAAGGTTTTCTTTAGAAAAATATATTTTGAAAAGATTGTTTTAGAAAACAATTTTTAGAAAATGTTTAGAAATTTTTTTCAGAAAAGATTTTTTTTAAAAAAAAGAGATGTTTAGAAAAGATTTTCTAAGAAATTTTTTTAGAAAAGAGTTTAGAAAATGATTTAAAAAATATTTTGAATTCTTTTATGGATATAATTTTGGATCCATTTTTTTTTCATCTCTTTTTAATTTTGGTCGATGACAATCTTCCGATTCGGGATTGTTGATTTCCGATTAAGTTTAATCTTCATTATTTCAAATCTATGGATGAATGATCATTTGGATCATTCTCCATACTTTGAGATCGTGATAGGTTGCTAATCGAGAAATTCAACGATAATCTCGATTAAGATTAGACCTTCCTCTTTCTTTTAGTGTGGCATGTTTTCGGAGAACGATTCATTATATCGTTTCTCTAACATGTATTAACACGGATATTTTCCACTTTAATTAGTGGTGGCCGGCCTCATTTGTAGGGTAATTACTCCGTAAATTACTCGGCGATTGCTTAACATAGACCTATATTAGTCCCGATTCGATTAAAGATCCACTTGGATCCGGTTGCCTCAGTTTTATTATTCATTGTTGTGGTTGTGCTTGATTAAGTTCATCATACCACCTTATATTGTAAATATTATAATAATGTGAATATAATTGTTTAAATTTAATCTCTTGCACCTTATCCTTTTATTTTAAATCTCTTGCTCCCTTCTCTCCTTATTATATTTTGCCATATTAAATCATATATTATTGTTTATATTCATATTGTGTTTGTTGATATTCATATTGTGCTTGTTTTTATTTTGTCCATTTGGATATCAAAACACTTAATAAAGGCTTAAACTCTTAAAGAAAAAACTTGTGACTTATAATTGTGGACTATGGTTACTATCCCTTTGCTTTTGGAGAATGGACTTAGACTCCTAGGATCTCCCTTTGCTCAAGTTGGAATGGATTAGAAACCTCAACCTCAAGTTACTTCATTAACCTTTGAAGAGGAAATTCCGATCTTTGAAGAATTGTGCATATTATAGTTTGGTAACTTATTTCTTTATCTTTTAATTCAAGCACTAGGACTAGTCTCTTCATCTCCTCCCCATTCTTTAATTTTCAAAACTTCTTCCTATTTCAAAACCTTCTTGTTTTCTAAACTTCAAACACTTTCATAAACAAACCTTGACTTAGGTCAAGCAATTTTTAATCTTTTCCTTTTATTTTCTTAATCAAATATTAATTCATGTAAATATATTAAAGCCATTTTCTCATATACTTTAAAAAATGCAAACCCATTTAATTGTTTTTGTGCCTTGTGCACCTTTCTTCTTTTCCACATGTTTAGATATGATTCATCCCTTTTAGCGGAATTATTCGCTAAGGGATGACGACTTATCTTTACATCTTAAAATCAATTCAACCCACTTATTCTTTTCAAACTTTGTACCACGAACTACGAGGTTTTGATCTCGCATTGCACTTTGTGGGTACGTAGGCATAAGGCTTTAAAACCTTATCAAACACAAAATCATTAAAAAATATTCTTCTCCTCATCTCTTCCGTCATTTTAAACAAACCAATTTCAGACCAAAAAGCAATAAGTATTTCAAAGGGCTCCCGTGGAGTACCACGGATGAGTCGGGTGCCTAAAACCTTCCCGGTTCATAACCAATCCTCTTACCCAATCTCTGTTTATTTCTTTTAGCCTTTGCTTTTAGAATCCTAGGTTTTTATTCGTTCTTTTACCTTTTTCCTTTTGGAAATAAAGAAAAGCGCGGTGGCGACTCTGTGTTAATCGAGTTAAGTTAATCAATAGCTTACACTCACGATTTTACCGCTACAGGAAAGTGGCGACTCTGCTGGGGAATACATCTCTAAGCGGATTTAGCCTACTTTGATTTATTTATTGCTTTGGTTTGACTTGTTTGTTATTTGTTTGTTCCGTTTTGGTTTTGGTGATCCTCTGTGTGAGATAGATTCTAACCTGAATCTGAGTGACACTTATGATAGGACGACGATATTCGAAGCGATATGTGATGGAGTAGTCCAAAGCAATATCAATTTGATAATCTCCACTCGGTTAGGCTCTCTTGGACTATCAATGTCATGACGAGTAATCGTACGTGGCATTATTTTCCGACCTTGAGCTGATCATACTGAGGACCTTAGAACCCTTAACCCATCTAAGCCAATTTAGGAACGTAGTGCGGAAGCTGTCTGGATGTAAATCTAAGGCGGTTGTCACGCGATACTACACTCGGACGAGGTCTATTTTAAGAATGTTATTGGTTGGGGAGTAATCCAACGTACCGGTGATATTCTAAAGATGGCTGTTAACTCCGGGCACCTCTGTTAGCACCCTTTTGGTTTCTTGCAGGTACAATGAAGAAAAAACCTTAGTACTTACCTGTGTGGGTTGGTGTTCCGTTACCTTGACTTCATGCTCGTGACTCGGAACCTAAGCCCGTGTGCCTTGTGTGATCTTGTTTGTGTTTGTTGCATACATGCCACCATAACATTCATGAGCATTGTCCGTAAGATTTCAAAGGACTTATAAGGAACTTTTGCAAATTTCAGATGTCCATGGCTATGACTTTTGAAAGGAGGAACACAAAGAAGTATACTTTCAAAAATCCTAATGTTGTAGAGTTGAGAAAGCTAGGAGCTTTGGTTGTTGATACCCAAGAGTTCCGAAGATGTCATGGAAAGCTGTTGTATATGTTGGATCTTGATGTACCTGAGGGGATTCTCCCTACTTTGGCTCAGTTTTATGACCCGTTGCACCATTGTTTCACCTTTCCGGATTATCAGCTTGTACCTACTTTGGAGGAATATTCTCATTGGTTAGGTTTGCCTATTCTGGACAAAGAGTTTCTTTTCACTGGTTTAGAGAAGGAGCTTACTATCAAGGTCATCGCCAAAGCATTGTTTCTTAAGGAATCCGAGCTTAATGGGAAGTTTCTTCCGAAGGGGAGTTTCAGTGGTATTAATGCAAAGTTCTTAATGGGAAAGGCTTCTACTTCACTCGCTTTGGGTCATAGAGATGCATTTGAGGCTATTCTTGTTTTGCTTATCTACGGGATTGTCTTGTTTCCGAACTTGGATGGTATTGTGGATGAGAATGCTATTCAGATCTTCTTGAAGAAGAACCCGATTCCTACTTTGCTTGGAGATATGTACCATGCTTTTCATTATAGGACTTCCAAAGGTGATGGAGAGATTGTTTGTTGTGCGCCTCTTCTTTATAGGTGGTTTATTTCTCACCTACCGAAGTCGGATGTTTTCAAGGACAATAGAGAGAATCGAAGATGGTCTCAGAGGTTGATGTCTCTTTCTCACAAGGACATGTCGTGGTATAGCTCTTATTATGACATTGGAGTTCTCATTGATAGTTATGGAGAATTTCCTAATGTACCTCTTCTTGGTACACGTGGGGGAATTAGCTACAACCCCATTTTGGCTAGACGACAGTTTGGTTATTGTTTGAAGGATGTTCCAAACAATCTTGCCTTATCCCGTTTCTTCTTTCTTAATGGTGATGATCATATAGAGATGAAGAAAAGGATTGCTCATTCTTGTCATGCTGTTCATAGGAAAGAGAGAGGTCAATTGGGTAGACAACACCTTCCTCCTTCTGATTGTTATATTCAGTGGGTTCGATCTAGAGCTTCCAAGCTCAAGATGCCTTATCCACCTGAGGAGCCTATGTTTCCCATATTGCCTTTGTCTGCTTTTCTACCTCCCGTTGATGAGAAGTTGGTTCTTCAAGAAGAGTTAGAGAAGATGAAGAAAGAAAAGGAAGAATGGTTACTTGAGAGGACTACTATGCAGGAGCAGCTTAAGGAGAAGGATGATCTTATTGAGCTACTTGAGCGGCGCGTCACGAAGAGGCCGAGAGAGGATTTATTTTCCTCTAGCACTTCATCTACTATTCCTCCTACTTCCGGTGCTTGGAAGGCCATTGTCGACAAGTTGGTGAAGGATAAGGAAGATATGGAAGAGTGGTACAAGAATGAGATCAAGAGGATTCGTATGAAGTATCAGCCAGGATTCGGGACTTCTTCGGATATGATTCCATAGGCTTAGTTTACTCTTGCTCTTATGTATTAGGATTATTGATGTTTTGTACTTCATTTGTAATCCTCACTTTGATATTAATGAGAATGAGTTTTTAAGTATTTCAAAAAGTTTCTTTATGAATATTGCAAGTTAACTTATAATCCTTTGAAATCTTTGCATTTGCATATACATAGCATGCATCATACTTGCATTTGTCTTGCTTTTTGAGTGTTCTCCAGGGATCTTATTGATGTTTCTTGGTCTTCATTCAGTGTTCCTGTCAAGCTGACTCATCGCTTTGATACTCGAGCTAATCGAAGAAGAGTGATGGATACTTTGCAACAAGAGAATCGCGAGCTGCGCGAAGAGGTTACTTATTTGAGGGAAAGCTTGGAAAGAGTGACTGCTATGATGGAAAATTTGATGGCTGCTCAAAATCAGCCACCTCCTAGTCCTCCTGCTCAGAATACTGTCATCTCAGAGGTTGTTACCGCATCCATTCCTGTTGAGACTGTTATCTCTCCTCGCCATCGTATACCTGCTAGCACGCCCTGGGGCATGCCTGTTGACTTTTTTCCTGCTGGATATCGTCCTCCTCATCGTACGGAGACTGCTGCATTTAATAATCTCCCACAGCCAGTTTGGACTACTCTTCCTCCAATTGTGACTACTGTAGCGTCTGGGGTGCGTAATATTCCGCATCATGATGAAATGATTTACCATGCTGAGTCTAGTGAAGGCGCTGGAGTTGCTGAAAGACTTGATGACTTCCAAGGACGCTTTGTTGAGATCCAGAGGGAGATGAGAGCTTTGAAGCATAAAGATTTGTTCGGGAAAGATGCTTATGACCTTTGTCTGGTCCCGAATGTTAAAGTTCCTTACAAATTCAAATTGCCTGAGTTTGAGAAGTACAAAGGCAACACTTGTCCGTTGAGTCATCTGACGATGTATGCAAGGAAGATGTCTACTCAGACTAATAATGATAAGCTGCTGATTCACTATTTCCAGGACAGTTTGACTGGTGCGCCTATGAGGTGGTATATGAGTCTGGATAATAGCCAAATCAAGACCTTCAATGATTTGGGAGAAGCTTTTGTGCGACAATACAAGTACAACGTTGATATGGCGCCTGATAGAGATCAACTTCGTGCTATGTCCCAGAAGGACAAAGAGACTTTTAAAGAATATGCGCAGAGATGGAGAGAGCTGGAAGCCTAGATTGTTCCTCCGTTGGAAGAAAAAGAAATGACGAAGATCTTCTTGAAGACGTTGGGTTCTTTTTATTATGAGAGGATGATAGCAAGCGTTCCTTCTGACTTCACTGAGATGGTGAGTATGGGGATGCGTTTAGAAGAAGGTGTCCGTGAGGGACGTTTGACTCAAGAGAACAGTAATGGTTCAAGCGCTAGAAGGTTCAACTTCGGGAAAAAGAAAGAAAATGAGACTAATGCAGTATCCCGTGAAAGTTATAGAAGACCTCACAGTCGTGTGAATCACCATTCGCAGCATGTAGCTTCTGCTACACCGATGATTAACGTGGCTCCAACTGTGCCAGCTGTTCCAAAATATCAACCCCGTTATCAGCAACCTTCTGTGCAACAGGGTGGTAATCAACAAGCTCGGGTTAAGCCCAGTTTTGATCCTATTCCGGTGCCGTATGCGGACTTGCTTCCGTCTTTGATTGCAAAGAATCTTGTGCAAACTCGTCCTCCACCTCCAGTTCCCGAGACCATTCCATGGTGGTATAAGCCAGAAGCTCGATGTGCTTTTCATCAAGGTGCCCCGGGGCATGATGTTGAGAACTGTTATCCCTTGAAGTTTGAAGTACATAAATTGATGAGGAACAATGTTCTGTATTTTAATGATGTTAATCCTAATGTGCAGAAGAATCCGTTGCTGAAGCATGGTAATGCGTCCGTGAATATGGTTGCTAGTTGTCCTGGACTGTTCAAGATCTATGAAGTCAGTCATATCCGAAGATATCTGGTGGAGATGCATGCTTTCTTGAGTGAATATCACGACATTGATCACGACTATGCTGGATGTTGTATATGCTCGGTGAATCCTCGAGGTTGTGTGATTGTTAAGAGGGATATTCAAAAGATGATGGACGATAAATTGATTGAAGTAACAGCAAAGAGAGATGAATATGAGAATGAAGTGAATGTCATTATGCCTCATTTCAATCTTCCTGAGAGTGCTGCTCCTGAAAGGGTGGTGTTTTCTTTTGATAGTCGCAAGACTGCTGTTACTCCATTGGTGATTAATGTACCTGGTCCAATGCCATATGAGTCTGATAAAGCTTTTCCGTACCGGTATAATGCTACGATGATAGAAAATGGTAGGGAAGTTCCTCTTCCTACTCCAAAGTCTGTGGTTAGCATTGCTGATGTGACGAAAGTTACCCGAAGTGGTAGATTGTATGCTTCAGACCCTCCGAAGAGAGTTGAAGATACCAGTGCCGGCAAGCAGATTATGGATGCTGTTGTCCAATCGAGCCAATCTGGTAATAGTGATGATGAAGTGCTAAAGTTGATAAAGAAGAGTGAATATAACATTTCTGAGCAGTTGTTGCAGACTCCCTCAAAGATATCAGTGTTGTCTCTTTTGATGAGTTCTGAGGCTCATAGGCAGTCATTGCAGAAGATTCTGGATCAAGCCTATGTTGACCATGATGTGACGGTTGATCAATTTGATAGTATTGTAGCGAATATCACGTCATGCAACAATTTGAGCTTCTGTGATGACGATCTGCCTGAAGAAGGAAGAAATCATAACTTGGCGTTGCACATCTCGGTGAATTGTCAAGAAGATGCTTTATCTAAGGTGCTAGTTGATACCGGCTCGTCCCTGAATGTTATGCCAAAATCGACTTTGTCAAGACTTGCGTTTCAAGGTGCTCCCATGAGGCACAGTGGGATTATAGTGAAAGCTTTCGATGGGTCGAAAAAGACAGTGATTGGAGAGGTGGATCTTCCTATTCTTATTGGACCATTTATATTCAAGATTACTTTTCAAGTAATGGATATACGTCCCGCATATAGTTGTCTCCTCGGAAGACCATGGATCCACGAGGCAGGCGCTGTAACATCCACTCTTCATCAGAAGTTGAAGTTTGTGAGAGAAGGTAAATTGGTGACCATTGAAGGTGAGAGGGCGATGCTTGTGAGTAATCTGTCTTCTTTCTCTTATATTGATGCCGAGGAAGAGGTAGGAACGTCGTTTCAAGCTCTTTCTGTGGTGAATAGTGTTGTTAAGAAGAATGCCATGCCCATGTCCTCTTTCAAGGATGCTTTGCGAGTGATTGAAGCTGGTCAGTCTGATGGTTGGGGAAGAATTATTGATGCTGTCGACAACAAGGAAGGTTTTGGTATCGGCTTTGCGCCTGGTACAGTTGTCAAAGATCCCAAGACTATTCAAGAAGGCTTCAGAAGTGCTGGATTTATCAACGACCATTTTGCTGCTGCCATCATTGATGATGATGATGAAGACGAAGAAATGCTAGACTTCGTTACGCATGGAAAGATTTGCCAGAATTGGATCTGTTGGTGTAAGCCCTAGAGGCCAATACTTTTTGGTACTTGTATCGGATTATTCGTTTAATAATAAAAGGCATTTCTTTATTATGTTTGTCTTTCAGAATAATAAAGTCCCTAGAATAGTTAGTCTGTTTAATGAAATGTTAAGTGTGACTTAATCATGAGATCCCATTAAACATAAAGACATTATTCTTAAAATATCCGTAGTCAAGCTTTATTGCAAAGTGGGATAACATTAAAGCATTGAGACTATTATGAAGATAGACTGATGATCACATCTCATGGATCATGGATAAAGAGTTATCAAGTCTTGACATAGGTATAAATATTAGGAGTAATATTTATACCGGATTGACCCGCTATGAGAATACTACATAGTATGTTATGCAAAGTGTCATAAGTTATTCTCATGGTGATAATGGTGTATTACCACCCTTCAACCTGAAACCACTATGGACCCTAGATGTAGAGTCGGGTGCTTTATTGCTGATCAAACATTATCCGTAACTGGATGATCATAAAGACAGTTGATGGGCACTCCACGAAGCATGCTGAGGGACATGAGTGTCCTAGATGGAATTTGCCAATCCTGCATAACATGAGAAATGTCTAAGGGCCCAATATTGAACTGGACAAGGATGACACAGTGTATGCCTTGTGTTCAATATAGACATAGGGGCAAAAGGGTAATTGTACAAACATATATTATCACGAAAAAAGGTTTTGTCAGATCACATGACATTTTCGTGACTTGGGTAGCAGTGATGTGTTGCTAGATACCGCTCACTGTTTATTATGTTAAATATATAATTTAATATAATTACCAACGTTACGAAATCCTACAGGGTCACACACATAAGGACAGTTTGATGAGAGATAGAGAAATCAAAGGAACACCGTAAGGTACGGTGCACTTAAGTGAAAAATAGAAATTCGGATAATATAATAATAATTATTGTTATTTTATAATGGTTATAAAATAATAATAAAATAAATATATTTATTATAATAATAGTTATTATAATAATATATAATATTATTATGGATCATGTGAATTGGGCTTTTAGCCCGCAGCCCACAAGAGAGTCTATAAAAGGAACCCTTGTGATGAAGCTTTTACTTGATGCAATTTCGTTTTTGATTCTCACTCAAATAATTCCGTTCGTAAGCAGCTAGCACTGTGACCGGAAGCTGTTCGTGTGGACTGAGTAGAGGCGTTGCACTTCATCAACGCTTGTGATCGCTGCATCAAAGATCTGAATCGCCACAAAAAGGTAACGATTCTATCACTGACCATGCTCATTCGTAAGGATCACTAAAGGAAAATTTTTGTTTTCCGCTGCGTTTAGATCGCAATTTTCCTTCAGGATCGCTGTTGATGTTCCTTTTATCGTTCATTCTTCAAAGTAATTTGTTTTTTATTTTCTTTCAAAAATCCTTTCACTCTGCCCAAGGTGAAAGTGATGTTTGTCGGGCTTTGTTTCAAATTTGATCATCATCAATAAAATGTTATTTTGTTATTTCCATATGTGTTTTTCATTTTTGCTTTATTCTGAAAAATGGTAACATAAAAAACCCAAAATATAATAATTGTTTATCTGCATATTGTTTGCACTTTTGTTCATGCTCTAAAATAAAAATAAAATCATTGTGCAGATTGACTGATAAACCCATTGAAAACAATGATCCTATGCCCTCTCCCAACTTTGAATTCCCTGTGTTTGAAGCTGAGGAAGAGGATGATGAAGAGATTCCAGATGAAATTTCTCGGTTGCTTGAGCACGAGGAGAAGATTATTTAGCCTCATGGAGAGTCTATAGAGATGGTCAACTTGGGTTCTGAAGATGAAAAGAAAGAAGTCAAAGTTGGAGCATTGCTTGATCCTGATGTTAAGAAGAGGATTATAGAGCTTCTCAGAGAATATGTTGATGTATTTGCTTGGTCTTATCAAGACATGCCAGGTCTTGATACTAATATTGTGGAGCATAGATTGCCGTTGAAGCCTGAATGTCTACCTGTGAAGCAGAAGCTCAGAAGAACTCATCCAGACATGGCAGTAAAAATCAAAGAAGAGGTTCAAAAGCAGATTGATGCTGGATTTCTTGTGATGTCAACTTATCCCGAATGGGTGGCCAATATTGTTCCAGTTCCGAAGAAAGACGGAAAAGTCCGAATGTGCGTAGATTACAGAGATTTGAACAAAGCTAGTCCGAAAGATGATTTTCCACTGCCACACATTGATATGTTGGTAGATAATACAGCTAAGTTTGATGTGTTCTCTTTTATGGACGGATTTTCCGGTTATAATCAAATAAAGATGGCACCCGAGGACATGGAAAAGACCACATTTATCACACCATGGGGAACATTCTGTTACAGAGTGATGCCTTTTGGATTGAGGAATGCTGGCGCGACGTACCAAAGAGCTATGACTACACTTTTCCATGATATGATGCATAAAGAAATCGAAGTATATGTTGATGATATGATTGCCAAGTCGAAGACTGAAGAGGATCATGTTGAGCATTTGCTGAAGTTGTTTCAAAGATTGAGAAAGTATAAGCTTCGTCTGAATCCGAACAAGTGCACTTTTGGTGTACGCTCTGGAAAGTTACTAGGTTTCATTGTCAGCCAAAGAGGTATTGAAGTTGATCCTGATAAAGTAAAAGCTATTCAGGAAATGCCTGCTCCAAGAACCGAAAAGCAAGTCAGAGGATTCTTGGGCCGCTTGAATTATATTTCGAGGTTTATTTCTCACATGACTGCCACATGTGCTCCAATTTTCAAGTTGCTTCGAAAAGATAAAGGTTGTGTCTGGACAGATGATTGCCAGAAGGCGTTTGAAAGTATTAAAGAATATCTGCTTGAACCTCCTATTTTGTCTCCTCCGGTGGAAGGTAGACCGATGATCATGTACTTGACTGTGTTGGAAGATTCCATGGGTTGTGTGCTTGGTCAGCAAGATGAAACTGGAAGAAAAGAACATGCTATTTACTACTTGAGTAAGAAATTCACTGATTGTGAGTCTCGGTATTCAATGCTCGAAAAAACTTGTTGTGCCTTAACTTGGGCTGCAAAGCGTCTTCGCCAGTATATGCTGAATCATACGACTTGGTTGATCTCTAAAATGGATCCAATCAAGTATATCTTTGAAAAGCCTGCTTTGACTGGGAGGATTGCTCGTTGGCAAATGTTATTATCAGAATATGATATCGAGTACCGAACTCAAAAAGCTATAAAAAGTAGTATCTTGGCTGACTATTTGGCACATCAACCGATTGATGATTACCAACCTGTCAAGTTTGATTTTCCAGATGAAGATGTGATGTTTTTGAAAGCGAAAGATAATGATGAACCTTTGATTGAGGAAGGGCCAGAGCCTGGATCTCGATGGGGTTTAGTTTTTGATGGTGCTGTGAATGCACGTGGAAGAGGAATTGGGGCAATGATTATTACTCCCCATGGTTCACATATTCCTTTTGCCGCGAGATTGACTTTTCCTTGTACCAACAATGAAGCTGAGTATGAAGCCTGCATTATGGGTCTTGAAGAAGCTTTTGATTTGAGAATTAAACATCTTGATGTATATGGAGATTCTGCCTTGGTAATTAATCAAATTTAGGGCACGTGGGTGACTCATCAACCCCACTTGATCCCTTATAGAGATTATGCCAGGAAGATATCAACTTTCTTTACCAAAGTTGAGTTCCATTATATTCCTCGTGATGAGAATCAAATGGCAGATGCGTTAGCGACCATAGCTTCTATGATAAAAGTGCATCAGTGGAATGATGTTCCCATGATTAGTGTCAATCGACTTGAAAGACCAGCTTATGTGTTTGCAATTGAAGAGGTCCATGATGACAAGCCTTGGTATCACGATATTAAATGTTTCCTCCAGAGTCAAGAATACCCGCTTGGGGCATCTGGTAAAGATAAGAGAACTTTGAGGAGATTAGCAGGCAATTTCTTCCTGAATGGAAATGTGCTTTATAAGAGAAATTTTGACATGGTCTTGCTCAGATGCGTGGATAGACACGAAGCAGACATGTTGATGAAAGAAATTCATGAAGGATCTTTTGGCACTCATGCCAATGGGCATGCAATGGCTAAAAAGATGTTGAGAGCAGGTTACTATTGGCTGACAATGGAATCTGATTGTTGCAAATATGTGAAAAAGTGCCATAAATGTCAGGTGTATGCCGATAAGATTCACGTGCCACCAGCTTATCTCAATGTGATTTCTTCCCCATGGCCTTTTTCTATGTGGGGAATTGATATGATTGGCATGATTGAACCCAAGGCTTTGAATGGACATCGTTTTATTCTTGTGGCAATTGACTACTTCACCAAGTGGGTGGAAGCGGCATCGTATGCTAATGTGACCAAGCAAGTGGTGGTTCGGTTTATCAAGAATAATCTTATCTGCAGATATGGTGTTCCGAATAGAATCATTACTGATAATGGTTCGAACTTGAATAATAAGATGATGAAAGAGCTTTGTGAAGATTTCAAGATTCAACACCATAATTCCTCTCCTTATAGACTGAAGATGAATGGGGCTGTTGAAGCTGCGAATAAGAACATTAAGAAGATCATTCAGAAGATGGTTGTGACATACAAGGACTGGCATAAGATGCTCCCTTTTGCTTTGCATAGGTATCGTACGTCTGTCCGCACTTCAACAGGGGCAACCCCTTTCTCACTTGTTTATGGTATGGAAGCAGTGCTCCCTGTCGAAGTTGAGATCCCATCAATGAGAGTTCTGATGGAAGCCAAGTTGACTGAGGCTGAATGGTGTCAGAGTAGATTTGATCAGTTGAATTTGATTGAAGAAAAGAGAATTACAGCTTTGTGTCATGGTCGGTTGTACCAGCAAAGAATGAAGAAAGCTTTTGATAAGAAGGTCAAACCTCGTGTATTCAGAGAAGGCGACCTCGTGCTCAAAAAGATTCAGTCTTTCCTTAAAGATTCTCGGGGCAAGTGGACTCCGAACTATGATGGCCCATATGTTGTTAAGAAAGCCTTCTCTGGCGGTTCATTAATTCTTGCAACTATGGATGGTGAGGAGATCACTCGCCCTGTGAATGCGGATGCAGTCAAGAAATACTTCGCCTAAAAAAATAAAAGAACAGCTCGCTAAGTTGAAAACCCAAAAGGGCGGCTTAGGAAAAAATGAGCGTCTCGGTGGATTGAAAACCCGAAAGGGCGGTCCAGGCAAAAATTAGAGACAAAAACAAAAATAATTATCCCGGTAGATTGAAAACCCGAAAGGGCAATCTAGGAAAAAGTTAGGGATCATGGCAAGTAACTGCGTCGACAGACTAAATCACTTGTAGCAACCGAGGATTTCAGATTCTTGTTCCTCAGAAGAATTATTCATCAAAGATTCTTATTCACTCATCCTTGACTGAAGTTTCGGACACAGTGGAGTTCAAAGTTGATAGGGAGAATAGTGATCATTGTATCTCAATGTAGCCCTTTTCCATGTATTTACCATTTTTCAAACTTGTAATGATCCATGGAGTCATGCCATTTGCTGACTACCATTCTATCAATGAATTTGAGCTTTTATCCAATTGTTTGCAATTCTTTATATTGTTTCTGTTTACAAAATTTCAATTTATTGTTGATGATGATTTTTGAAACAAATTTAATAAATTTAATCTTTGAAGATTTTAAAAACATTTTTCTTTTGATATCTGAACAAATAAAGGATGTCGATAGTGATTCCAAGAATGGTAAAGTCTGGATGTGTGTAACTTGTCTCTCCCAAAGCAGGGTTTGATTCGGTTGTGTCCATGAGAAGTTCCTGGATAGTCTTGACTGATTGATGTTAATGATATTTTGTTCCCCAACAATAAGCATGAATGGAGATTGTATGTATTCCCCAGAAGAGTTGTTGGAAGGGATGTTCAGAATCCCTAGCTGAGTTTTGATCTTTTCCTCAACATTTTATCTTTGAATTGAGATGTATTGGGAATCCCCAGCTGAGCTCTTGTTCCTCAGCTTGATTTGTTTGCATCCTTGTATATAGAAGTATTGATATAGCTGTGAGTTTAGAGTTTTTCTTTTACCCGATGTTGGGTATAGATTTAAAATCCCTCGTAACTGTGTTGTGGCTATGATGTTAACTTCTGATATCCTCATATGGATCCCCACTAGGTCTGCATGTGTTGATTTCCAGCAGGTTCCTATGTGATTTTTAGCAAGTCTGGTACTCTATCCCCAGGTGGAGCAGGAGTTGTATGACAGTTATTCCTCGTGAATTTTGATTTTTATCAAGATATTTTCATCCTCAGCAGATTATTACCTTTTCCTCAGCAGGATGATGTTCCTAGCAGATGTTGTTTCATCATGATCTTAGCCTTGTAGTAGGATTGTATTCCTTTGATGGCTTATGATATTCCCCTGCAGATTTCAAGTTGAATCTCCAACATGTTTCCCTGCATTGTTGCCTTGGGATTAGCCGAGTATCCGGTTGTTGTGGTGTTTACGTCACCTGTTTCTTATCTTGATGTCTGTTTTGTCAGCATATTCATAAGCATATTCATACGCATAAGCATAGCATTGTTTGCTTGCATTCTTGCGTTTATCATTGTTATCTGCTCTTTGGTGTGGATTTTCCCCACAGGGTGTGTGTGTCGTGTTCCTCTCAAGTTTAGAGTGTCGACCATTAAGAAGAAAGTGTTAATCCTTTCTAAATTCCCCACTGAGTTTGTTTCTCGTGGATGATGTTGATTTAGTTTCCTCCCCAGTTTATTATCTGGATGGAATTGTCCCCAGTTGAGATATTTCCTCCTCGGGATGAGTCTTGTTTGACCGTTTCTTTCCAATTTGTTCTTGGATTGAACTTTGGTTCCCTTTTGTGGATATATTTGCTTTGGAATTAAGCTATCACTGTTTGATAGTGGGCAACATTATCTCCAGCTTGCGTATATTTGCTCTGGATTTAAGCTATCAGTAAATCGATAGTGGGTAATATTACCAAATTGATCAAGTTCTTTTACTTGTGCTCCTACCCAGTAATACGGTAGTCAAGATTTTATCCTCTTACCCAGTAAAAAGGTAATAGAGTTTGTTTTCACTTGCTTTAGCTCCTACCCAGTAAATCAGGTAGTTGAGAATTGTTCTACCCAGTAAATCCAGTAGTCAAGTTATTTTCCTCTTACCTAGTAAAAAGGTAACAGAATCAGATATTTCCATCTTACTCAGTAAAAAGGTAATTTGATTGAGTTTCTACCCAGTAAATCCGGTAGCCGATATTTCTTCTTCTTACCCAGTAAAAAGGTAATAGAAGTTGTTTCTCTTTGATTGAGTTCCTACCCAGTAAATCAGGTAGTGGATCATACTCCTATCCAGTAAATTGATAGCCGAGTCCTTTTATATCTCCTATCCAGTAAATCGATAGTCGAGTCCCTTATATTCTCTACCCAGTAAATCAGGTAGATGATCATACTCCTATCCAGTAAATCGATAGTCGAGTCCTTTTATATCTCTTATCCAGTAAATCGATAGTCGAGTCCCGTTTATTCTCTACCCAGTAAATCAGGTAGTTGAAAATTTTTCTTACCCAGTAAAAAGGTAGTGAAAGTAATTCCTTTTATTTTACTCCTATCCAGTAAATTGATAGTCGAGTCCCTTATACTCCTACCCAGTAAATCAGGTAGTCGCGAGTTTCTTGCCCAGTAAAAAGGTAGTTGAGGTTATTCCTCCGTATTTTGCTCCTATCCAGTAAATCGATAGTCGAGTCTGTTGTATTTCCTACCCAGTAAATCAGGTAGTTGTTGATTCTTATCTAACACAGTATTTCTCCATTCTTGGATTCGGATACTTTGTTTGGTTGATATTTCTGGCAGGGTGTTTAATTTGCCCTTGTTGAATCTTGTATCTTGATTATTTCATATTTGTTCCCAAGTGGAGTCTGTTATCCAGTGATTTATTTTCCTGGTAACTCTTTGTTTGTCTGTGGTCTCCCCAGCGGGATTTTCTTCTGTGTCCCCAAGTTGTGCTTTTCTCTGGTGGTCATTATTTTCCCCACGGAGATCTTGGGTTTGCATACCATATTCATATCATATCATTTGTTCTCTTAGGACAAAAATTGGGTTTTCTGTATTTAAGTCTCTCCCATCTTGTAGAGACGAAGATGTCAATCTTCATATCTCCGGATTGAAGAAACTTAAATAGGGGCAGCTGTAACACCCTAATTTTTGCCCTAAGACTGTTTCGCATATCATCTGCATGTTGCATATCAAACAAGATCGCACTGGTTTCGAGTTTCTCCTCAGATTTAGGGTCTATGCTTCGCAGGGGATCACCATTATTCTTACTGTTTTATATTTGTTTATATTTACTGACTTCTAACCAAAATACAAAAATATGTTGCAGCGTTCTTCTTCTTCTCTGTGTTGCAGGTTTTCAAAGACAGGGCAGTAATTTCATTCAGATGTGTTTGTTCAGTCGCAATTCGATTTCAAGTGGATGTTTGACCTAATATTGGTCAAACTATCAGATAAATTGCTTCGACTGCTAGTTGTGTGTGCCAGTAATTCATTTATCAGGAAACGTGTCTTCAAAGTACAAGTTGGTTTGTGTGACAATGTTTTGTGCAAAGTTTGGTTGGTTCATCAGTTATCAGACGGTGTCCTGTGCGAAGTTTGGTTCGAATCTCCAATGTTTATCAGTTCATCGGTTCATCATTGGTTCATCCATGGATTTATTTTCCAGAGATCGGTTCAGGTTTATTTGAAAAGATTCATAATATCAAAAGTTGATGGTTGTTGTTCATTGGCTTGTGGTTGGTTTCCTTCATCATGTGTGTGGAAAAATGAATTGGTTCTGGGCTTAAAATAAAAGAAATCATTGCTTCACCTATTACCTGATTCATAACCATTTTTTTTATCATTTACCACCAATTTCCTTATACATTTTTTTCATAGGTAATATCCATTCACATTTCCAATTCTATGACCATTTTTTTATTATTCATTTTATTCCGATTATTCATTATCAATTTCCAATAGCCATTCTACCTATAACCCATTTTTTTCTCGATTTTTATCCATTCACAAATTTAAACCATTTTATCCATTTTCCATTAGTTTTTTTTTTATCCATTTTATATCCAAATTATTTCCTTGATCTTTTCCAATTTCTATCCAATTACCATTTACATCCATTTTATTTGTGTAAATCCAATTCAAGTTCTAGCAAATTTTATATTTCTTTACTTTTATGTTTTATTTTGAAAATCCACAAAAAATATGATTTCCATTCAAAAACCATACCAAGGCCCATTTCTATTTTTCCTTGATATACCAAATAAAATGAAAATAAAAAAACTAATGATTCCCAGCTTCTTCAGCCCACCACACGTGCTTTTTTTACATTTCCCAAATCTCACACATCACAACATTATCCACATGACAAGCTAAACTCTCAGCCTGCCTAAAGCCGCAGCTGGCCCCACTTGCCCACAAACCGTACGCCCAAGCCTTTCCTCAGCTATTCACGCCGCAGGCCTCATCAAGCATACAAGCCTCATCAAGCTGATCCGAACAAACCAGCTTCTCACATCATGCCGTATTACAACAGCAGTTAAAGCCTCACAGAACTCCCAGCTCATGCCCCATCACAAAGCCGCAACTGTAACACGCATCTAGCCAACAACTTTTTCCAGCCTTCGCATCCCGCAAGTCTTTCACTTCACCAAGCCAAGCCATCAGCCTTTAGCAAGCAAACAAAACGCATCAAAGCCAAGCCTCACCTTAAGCCACATCCAACAAGTACAAGCCTAACAGCACGCTTCCCGCACGCACGGACTTCATATCAAGCACGAATTAAGCACCTGGAAATCAAATATTCAAAACACATTTCACATCTAAAGCATAATACCAAAACGCAAACAATCAAAAGGCAAAACGCAGCAAACACGAATTAAAACGAAAGCACGCACGAGATCACCGTGATATCCCCAAACGCATTTCATCCAATTCCAAACGACATCACCTTCCTTCATTCTTCTCCTATTTAGAGAGCATTAGCTTTACTCAGTAATCAAGCTTCAATAGCACCTCGAATTTCTGCCGAATTCATCCCCAATTAAAATCCCCAATCCTCCTCAAGCTTCAAAATCACTAAATCCTCCATTCCAAATCCCTTTCCCCTTCATATCATCCTCAAATCCTTAATTAATTTCGGAAATCTCCTAACCCCCTCCAAACCTCCATTGAAACCAATTGATCCAAATCGAGATTGAGAGAGAAGAAAGAAGAGAAGTTTGTTCGGTGAATCCGAAAGAAGAAGAAAGAATCGAAATAAAGAGAGAAGGTTTGCGATTGAGGAGAAGAAAGAAGGGACGGATTTTTGTTTGTTTGAGAAGGTGAGATTCGAGGAAGTTCCCTTGCCCTGTTTTTCGCCATCTTCGAATAAAGGAGGAAGAAGTTCATTATGTTTCTGATTTTTTTTTGTTGACTTGCTTATATTTTATTTTTATTTTTATTTAATGTGTGATAAACATTTGGGCCTAAGGCCATGGGATTGTTTCTGTTTGATACTACCACCCGCAGATCCTTTTTCCCTATCCCCTTCTATTTTATATTTTTATTTATTTTCTTTGATTTGCTTTTAAATTGATCTTGGCAGTAAAAGGTTTTCTTTAGAAAAATATATTTTGAAAAGATTGTTTTAGAAAACAATTTTTAGAAAATGTTTAGAAATTTTTTTTAGAAAAGATTTTTTTTAAAAAAAAGAGATGTTTAGAAAAGATTTTCTTAGAAATTTTTTTAGAAAAGAGTTTAGAAAATGATTTAAAAAATATTTTGAATTCTTTTATGGATATAATTTTGGATCCATTTTTTTTTTCATCTCTTTTTAATTTTGGTCGATGACAATCTTCCGATTCGGGATTGTTGATTTCCGATTAAGTTTAATCTTCATTATTTCAAATCTATGGATGAATGATCATTTGGATCATTCTCCATACTTTGAGATCGTGATAGGTTGCTAATCGAGAAATTCAACGATAATCTCGATTAAGATTAGACCTTCCTCTTTCTTTTAGTGTGGCATGTTTTCGGAGAACGATTCATTATATCGTTTCTCTAACATGTATTAACACGGATATTTTCCACTTTAATTAGTGGTGGCCGACCTCATTTGTAGGGTAATTACTCCGTAAATTACTCGGCGATTGCTTAACATAGACCTATATTAGTCCCGATTCGATTAAAGATCCACTTGGATCCGGTTGCCTCAATTTTATTATTCATTGTTGTGGTTGTGCTTGATTAAGTTCATCATACCACCTTATATTGTAAATATTATAATAATGTGAATATAATTGTTTAAATTTAATCTCTTGCACCTTATCCTTTTATTTTAAATCTCTTGCTCCCTTCTCTCCTTATTATATTTTGCCATATTATATCATATATCATTGTTTATATTCATATTGTGTTTGTTGATATTCATATTGTGCTTGTTTTTATTTTGTCCATTTGGATATCAAAACACTTAATAAAGGCTTAAACTCTTAAAGAAAAAACTTGTGACTTATAATTGTGGATTATGGTTACTATCCCTTTGCTTTTGGAGAATGGACTTAGACTCCTAGGATCTCCCTTTGCTCAAGTTGGAATGGATTAGAAACCTCAACCTCAAGTTACTTCATTAACCTTTGAAGAGGAAATTCCGATCTTTGAAGAATTGTGCATATTATAGTTTGGTAACTTCTTTCTTTATCTTTTAATTCAAGCACTAGGACTAGTCTCTTCATCTCCTCCCCATTCTTTAATTTTCAAAACTTCTTCCTATTTCAAAACCTTCTTGTTTTCTAAACTTCAAACACTTTCATAAACAAACCTTGACTTAGGTCAAGCGATTTTTAATCTTTTCCTTTTATTTTCTTAATCAAATATTAATTCATGTAAATATATTAAAGCCATTTTCTCATATACTTTAAAAAATGCAAACCCATTCAATTGTTTTTGTGCCTTGTGCACCTTTCTTCTTTTCCACATGTTTAGATATGATTCATCCATTTTAGCGGAATTATTCGCTAAGGGATGACGACTTATCTTTACATCTTAAAATCAATTCAACCCACTTATTCTTTTCAAACTTTGTACCACGAACTACGAGGTTTTGATCTCGCATTGCACTTTGTGGGTACGTAGGCATAAGGCTTTAAAACCTTATCAAACACAAAATCATTAAAAAATATTCTTCTCCTCATCTCTTCCGTCATTTTAAACAAACCAATTTCAGACCAAAAAGCAATAAGTATTTCAAAGGGCTCCCGTGGAGTACCACGGATGAGTCGGGTGCCTAAAACCTTCCCGGTTCATAACCAATCCTCTTACCCAATCTCTGTTTATTTCTTTTAGCCTTTGCTTTTAGAATCCTAGGTTTTTATTCGTTCTTTTACCTTTTTCCTTTCGGAAATAAAGAAAAGCGCGGTGGTGACTCTGTGTTAATCGAGTTAAGTTAATCAATAGCTTATACTCACGATTTTACCGCTACAGTAAGGAGAGTGAATCATATCAAGCGAAGTTAAACAACTAGAAGTAGATGAAGACATAGAAAAAGAATAAGAAAAATTATTAAGAAATATCTCGAGATTAACAATTCAGATAAAAGTATAATATCAAATAAAATATTATGACACAAGTTAATGCATATAATCAACTCCATTTAATAAAATAAGACTTGAATATAGTTATACCCACTTTTTTTCACACAAGAGTTAGGAATCAAACTCGTAACTAGGGACTCAAATCCCTTACCTTTTAAATAAGTTCATTGTTAATGATATTTTCTTATTATATCTATCAACTTTTTTATCTTCACTTTTTTATCTTATTGAGTCACTTTTTTATCTTTATCAACAAAGCTTACAAGTTAATTTTATAAAAATAATTTTGCTAATTTAACATTTAAGATGATATAAAAATCTATCAATTGAGTCACTCATTGTACTATCAAGTCCAACAAATACTAATATGAACATGTTGATTTGAAAAAATGATCAAAATCTTAAAGTATAAACAATTAGCAATTTCAATGTACAACCTATTTTATTTCAATGTACAATCTATTTTATTAAAATGAGTTGGGACTAATTCAAATCATAATAATTATACAAAAAACTCAAAATTTGAATGAGGCTAGAAGTACTCTTTCACAGCGTTTAAGTGGGAGAAGATGCCTATAGAGCTTCAACCCCAAGTCATATGTCCTAGTTAAGGACATCTTATCAAAGCTTGGCAACTGGCCAGTAGAATAGAACCTCATTAAAGATAGGAGACTTCTCTTATTCCCAAGCCCCCCTCAAGGTTTGCCTTCAATAACCATAACTTAAACTTTTTAATAACCAATACGCAGTCGCATAAAGTCTTTCGCGATTTTGATCAGTACATGTATTGTAATATTGATTGCGGTCGTTACAATGTGAATCTAACATTTATATGTTTTTTCATCATAAAAGAAATTGAATAACGGTTTTGGCATCGACATTTTCCAATACCGATTTATCGCAACCATTTTACAGTAAAAGATTGATATTTAAAACCTTCAGAAAAGGTTATTGAGAATCATTAAATTTCTTTCTTCTAGTGCAAGTTTCTATTCACTCTATCTATAGCTATTAGAGATAGTCACTTCGATATTCTCTTGGGAAGAAGAGACACACACATGTGGCAAGAAGGGAAGACAGATAGAATATAATTCATTATCAGGTTCCTCTTTCCACCTTATTATTACAATATTATATTCCATTCATTTTTGAGCTTCTTCATTGCATTTGATTTGTCCACAACACTATCAGAATCTTCAAAGCATATTGACTCTTTAAGTGTTTCCCAATATGATTAATCCCAAGAATCTTACTATATCATTTCCTATTCCTAAATTCACGAGTTTTTATCTATTTTGATAGAAGAATAACTTCATGACTAACTAAGTTCTTGACATGTAATTTTCCCCATACAAGAAGTGATTTGCTTGCAGTGACATGTAATAAGGGCATAGATCTAACACTTGCATGCAAAGACCTCAAAAAGAGTATACACCTGTATTTGAAAGGAATCGGACAAAGTTTAGATTGAAGAAATCGAAATGGACGTGTAAGTACTTCTAACAATAGTGGCAAACACATTTTATCTCTAGCTCTAGGTCAAATATGTGCTCTCTTTTTCTATGTTTCTTTGTACTCATTTGTTTTAATATATAGAGTTTATCATTCAAGAAAAATAAACTCAAATACACATTAAAATATGACACAAAAGAAAATAAAATTTTACTAATTTGTGCCTTAAAGACTACAAGTAAAAATATTAATTAGTAAAGTTCTATCATTGAAAAATCAATCACTATATAAATACTATATTTCTTAACAAAATTTACTCGAATGATCACTTTCAATATATAAGCCTTAATTTATATATATATATATATATATATATATATATATATATATATATATATATATATATATATATATATATATATATATATATATATATATATAATCTTACCTGATCAGGAGGACCTTCCAGCAATTTGGTGCAACGGCCCAAGAAATGGAGAAAGGGGAGGGGTGTACCTGCAAGACACTCCGATGCTTAAGTGAATATAGGTAATATAAGTAGGTAAGTTATAGGATGAATCAGAATACCTGACCCTTTAATGAAAAAGGGTATTTATAGAGAGCCCTCAGCGCTGGGCCAAGGTCCTTCCTTGGGCTGGATCAACTAGGCCCAAGGAAGAACTGCCAAGGAACGCGTGAGAAGCATGAAGACCTAGCTAAAAGGTCAAGTCCTTGGTTCAACTGCCCCTACCTTTCAGGAGAAAGAAAGGGAGAACAGCTGGGTGACGTGGCAAGTGGACTGATAGACATGTTCCTTGCTAGCTCTGAGTGCATGCCCGTCGTATGGGAACCTTCCCGACTGTTAGATGCCCCTGCCCGTCTACTTGGCGTCCCTGCTCGGGTATATGGGTCTCTACTCGACCTGTTGGGCCATAGCCTAATACAATCGTTAGGCCCAGTCCGGAACAGGAGCCCGTCGAGTCTCCGAGTCGGAGTGACGAATTGTAATATAGTCGGGCGTATGCGTGTTGGATAAAGCAGCGGGCGCATAGCTGAGTCGAGCATGGTGTTCACAGAATCAACCGACTTTGTTCATCGTCGGGCATGTGGCGTTTAACAGAGTCGAGGATGTTTCATATAGTCGAGCAGATGTACAATCGCCCGACGTCGTTCAGGATTCTTGTGGATTGACGTGTCTCAGCATTAATGGTGCGTCGCTTCGTTTCTTGTGCAAACGGCAGTGTAGGCATTAGGCAATGATGACTCGGCGCGTCCGTCCACGCGCTTATGACTATATAAAGGGAATAATCCACTTCATTTGGACTTTTTCGCTCTGACGTTGACCGGAAGCTCTGAAGAAAAATCTTTCTCCGCCCGTCTCCGCCGTCTACACCGCCGTCTCTGCTCGTGCGCCACCGTTTTTTCCTCCACTTCAAATATGTCAGGTACCATTTCAGATCCCCTGTTTTATGTGCTTCTCTGTTTAGTAGCTAGAAATTTGCATGATTTATTTGCGTAAAGTAGGTAGAATTAGTCTGGGGATAGTTCTTTAGGTTTTAGGTATGAAATTTTCTGGTAGGGTTAGAATATCTCGGGCAAAAAATTCATATGCGCTTGAATAAGCCGAGCGTGTTAAGCATGCCACGGGCGAAAAAATTCATGCGTGTATGAATGTTTCGGGCGTAAAATTCATACGCATATGAATGTCTCGGGCAAGTTTAGCATGTCTCGGGCATGAAATTCATGTGTGTATGAATTCTCTTGGGTAAGGCCAGCATGTGGCGGGCGTAGAGTTCACGTCAGTGTGAATTCGTGAGTCGGGACTTTACATGCTCATACGCTCGCGTGGGTTGGCCCTTCGCCGGTCTAGGCCATTAGTCAGGCTTTGGGGCGTGCGTTTTAGTCTTACGCCCTTTCACTTGACTTGCGGTGGAAGGGTGGATTTGATGTGATGTCAAATTCACTTTTTCTATCTGCGTTTCAGGTACGACCGAGCATCTGTAGGTCAGGAGAGGAGATGCCGAACTGCCACCCATTTCATGACCACACCAACAACACAACAACGACATACCCCACTTTGGTATGTTATTAAACTATGCACCATGTCACACAACGCCAATGACATACACGCATATATGCAATGATAACATCATAGAACATCATCAACAACAACGATTTATCACACCACACCGATCGATATACAAAATTCATTATTGCTACGTTTATCATGCATTTTTAACATATAATCACATAAATCAACTTCAACCACCACCACGCCACAACAACACATACCTCAGCATATCACATATACATATATCAACAACAACATGTAACGTATCACAACAACAACGACTCATAACAACAACAAAAACCAATAAACATACTAAACTATATTCATTATCCAAGTTATACTAATTATTCCTATAATTATGTGTATAACTCCTCATTTACTACTTTCCACCACACCACCCCGATTCCTAAGCATTACTTAATCGATTAGATAATTTTAAGGAATTTTTTGGAATTAAAAATCACATTTTTCGCTTCAAGTCTCGCTAAGCGAGGGGAATTTCTCTCTAAGCGAGCTACTCTCAGGTTCCACCTTTTCCAAAATTCGCCTCGCTCGCTAAGCGCGCTCTGCGATTTAGCATATTCCTCTTCTACGATATGCACTCCCTCAGCTACGAAAATACCAATCCAAGACACCAATAACAAGAAGGATTCACATTGATTATCAACTTTTACTATCTAATCCATACAATTATCAACTAACTACAACAATAACTCATAATCCCCAAGCAATTCTTCATCGATTCACCATAATCACAATACCTAATCCTCAACCTACCCAATTCCCATTATAAAACCCTTAGATATGGAAGAATATCACCCTTACCTTGGTATTGACGAGGAATTCTCCTCCCTCGCGGATTCTCCTTCACGTTCTAGCCATTTCTTCTTCTTCTTCTCTCAACTTCTCCCGGTCGTTCTATCGTTCTCCCAAACACGATCCCTTTCCCTTATTTGTCCTTATTCCAACATAACCCCTTAGACCACTTTAGGGACTTCCAACGTTACCCTCACTAATTTCACTGAATGACCACCCTACCCCTTACTTTTTATTATTCCCATTATTTAATTTATCCAATAATAATATTATCCAACATACTATAATTCTCTTAAACAAATATTATATTCAACAATATATTACTCTTTCACACACCAAACATTATAATCCAATTAAAATAAATAAATACCATTTGGGGCGTTACGGACCTCATCCCACAAAGCTTCCTTTGGGCTTCAATTTCAATGCTAGGTGCGATTTCCATTCTGGTGCACCTAGTCACAATGTTGAAAATTGTACGAGGTTCAAGTACAAGGTCCAAGAACTCATTGATTCTAGGGAAATCGAATTCGCGCCAGTCATCACTAGTAAGTAAGGTGATTTTACATCAATTGTTGCCTTCTTCCCTTTCTTCAGGATCCACTTCAAGTCATGGATGTATTTCGCAGCCTTGGGTCCCAGAAGCTCCACGTCAGCAACCTTTGTTTGTTCCTCTACTAAATGTGGAAATGAAAGTACAAGTGCAGGTTGGGCGCATGAATCAACATCGATAACATAACTATCAACAACTGAGGCAACAAAGACCAATGAGGCATGTCGCTCCCCCGAAAAGACACCAGGGTCCCAGGGTGCAGACGCGAACGGTCGGCGAAAGGAGAAAATGAAAATGAAGTGAATAGAGTCGCCATCTAGGCATTTTTATCCTGGAGGAAAGGTAATGCTGCATAAACCTAGAAAGAGATGGATAAGACGGTTGCATACCAGAGAAACTGAGAAAGGGGTTTGGTTACAACCTGGGAAGGTATTAGCACCCAGATTGTCCGTCGTACTCGACGGGATCCAAGCTTACAAGATTGTGTTTAAAGGGGTAGGTGTATGTGTTATCTGTGTTCAAAAGCTAAGAAATGAATTTACAAGTGTCAGTGCAAAAAGGTGAATTGCTCAGGAACTGAGGCTTTTAAAGAATGCTGAAAGAGGGGGAAGACACATAGACTTTTGTTCGATAACTGTTAAGTTATGCCTACGTATCCTCTCGTGCAATTAGGAAGTCAGAACACCGTAGTTCGACTCAAAGAGACAGGATGATTTTGACTGTGAACTGCTTGCTTGTATATGCTCAAGTGTATGACTCGTCTGGCTCGAGTGCTAACTGTCTTGCATTAGACGGAAGAAACGAGTTCTCGTTTGTGAATGAAGGTGATGAGAAAAGAATCCCGAAGGAGACGATTATTGTTTGTTTTTGAGTTTTCAGTTTTTTATTGTTTTTGGTTTTTTGCATAAGTTAATGAGCTTAAGCCTAAATCAAAGGTTGTAAACTCATTATATCCTCCCTGATTAGGGATAATGAGCCTACTCAAGTGTGAGATAAACATCTCAACTTAATTACCATGATGATGTAGGATTAAGATCATTAACCTACTTGTGATTATTTAGATGTTTTTGGGTTTTTGTTTAGTGTTAAGTAATGAGTTTAATCTCTGATCACAGATTAGTGAACTCATTACACCATCCTAATAGAAGGATAATAGATGAGAACACTTGAGCTGAGGAAGATACCTCAACTCAATCCATGGTTAGGGATTAAATTCATTGTATAACAAACCTTTATTAAGTGGATTTAAAATAAGGGATGAGATTAATAAGTGGATTTTAAGTTTGTAAGACAACTTGAGGGGGACTTGTCCATTAAACACTAGGGTTAGTCCCTCTTAACCATAAGGAAGAGTTAGAACCCTAATGTAAGGCCCAAGTTACAAGATAAAGTATTGATGATTTATTAATGTGATTTGACTAAGAGGTTTAAAAAAATTAAAGGTTTAACACTTAGGATTAAAGTTATACACTCCATCCTAAGAGAATGATGCAAGCATAACCCTAATTCCAAAGTCCTAAAACTTTAAGAGTTTAGTCTTTGATTATTGAGATGAGAAGAGAGACTCAAGGAGACTCAAAGGTAAAAGTCTAAGGGGGACTAAACACAACCCTAAAATTTATCATGCTTGGATATCCTATGGTTTGTTAGGCTTAGGAGAAAATAATCTTCAAGGCCACCAATGGAAGAAGCAGATGAAAAGAGGAGGAAGCAGAAGAATAAGTTACTTACTTCCTAAGAAGATAGGTAACTTAAAGGAAGAAAGTGAGAAAGAAGGAAGATAAGTGAACAAGATTCACTTCAAAGACATGTAAATGCATATGAATGAGATAAGAAAACGTGGTAAGTGAAGGAAAATCCACCTCCCAAAATAACTTACCAAAAGTTCCTGAAAATGTTAGTATGAATGCATAAGACATAAAGCATAAAGGAATGAATTAAAATGAGATGTAATGACCAAAGTCAGAAGTGATTATGCAATGCAAATGGCATATGAGAGATGCAAAGTCATACAATGTGCATATGAATGATCATACAAAGATGGGATGTCATGAAAGCATACTTGGGAGCTTGAAAACACATGGATGTTTATGAAATAAAATGAATGCAAGATATAGAAAATGAATGAAGAAATGATCAAGCAATGTTTTAACATGTCCTAAGATGTCTAAGATGACATATGAATGCTTGAAATGTCATGGCAAGTTCACATGATGATGAATATGCAAAGTGAATGCAAATGAACATGAGAAATTAGGGTTTTATGGACATATGAGATGCAATTGAACAAAACAGAAGCATACATCATGATAAAAAATTGAAACCAAGTTCAATCAAACCCTAAACCCATATTAGGTCACACCCCAAAGGAGAAGGTCAGAAGCTAATCCTATTGAAAGTTATGAATTTCCTAAGTTTGCTAGGTTTTTGGGTGATTCTTAAGGGAAAATGCAAGATAAATTCATGAGAAAAAAATCCTAGAAACTACATGCAATATGTGAAACAATTCAAAAAGAATCAAGTTCAAAATCTTCTTGGTTAGGCAGACATGATTTTTCAAAGTTAGGGTTAAAAATTGTGATTTTAATGAACCCTAATTCAAAGAAAATTGGGAAACTATGATCAAACCTAAAAATAAATTTGCATGAAGAGTTTGAAATTTTTTCTAAATGTATTGGGATGGTTCATGATTTTTTTGGTGATTTTTAGAAACCTAAATGCATTTTTAATTAATTAAAATACTTTAATTAATTAAAAATAACATTTAAATATTTTAAAAATACTTTTTATATGCAAAAAATAAAATAAAAATAATTTTCAGGTTGAGAAAAATATTTAAAATCAGAATGAAAAGTTTCATATTTTTGTGATGAGTTTTGGTATTTTAAAATAAATATGCAAAAGAAATGAAAAGAAAAATAAAATAAAATGAATTATAATGCAAGTCAGCGCATCCAATGGCTGAGATTTGAATAAAAAGAGTGGGAATTGACTTGGCGCATCATCCAATGGTCCACATTCAAACTGGCTAAATGATTTTAATTAAATTAATTAATCAGAAATTAACTTAAGTGAACTAATCTGAACCGTACGCACGCTAACCTAATCAAGATCCAAGGGTGGGAAATCAATTTGGGCAACTAACCCTAATTAGGGTTTTAATGATTTTCAGGTGACCGGAGCTAGCTCCGGTCATCTTCTCCGGCCAATCAAAATTCCAACTTCTTCCCTATGTCAAATTAAAAGCTCTAAAGCTCAAAAAATGATCTACTACCCTCCCTAAACAAGAATCCATCATCATATATCATTTATATTTCATCAAACGCAAGAATCGAATCAAACAAAATTTTCGGGCAAACTTTCAGAACAACCATACATGCTCATTTCTCAATCATTTCAAAACTAAACACATCAGAGTGATCAGGGGAACATGAAGATTGATATTTTAACTTAAATAGCAAGTTCTAGAAAAAATGTTCTTGAGGTATACCTGAGACGAAGCTTTGTAGTTTTGAGCTTTCTGGCCTCTTCCCTTGTGCAAATCAACTTCAATGGACCCCCTGAGGATGATGTGAAGCTTAGAACAAGTTTATGATGGTTGTTTTGAAGTGTTTGTTTCTGATAACTCAGAAATTGTATTTCTGATTTGGGGGGTTTCAAGCCATGGGAGTGGGTGCTTTGTGATCTATGGATGATTTTGAGTTGATTGGTGGAAAAATATTTGAAGTTTGAGGCTTGTGCAGGGATATTCGAAGAAGTGAAGTTCTAAGGTGATTTTGTGCAATCTGACTTGTGGGATGATTCAGGCTCCAAGATGTTATGAAATTGGGTCTATGAGGCATGTATGTGAAGTCTTGATTGGTCAGAAGAGTGGTTGTGGCTCAATTAGATTGGTATGAGAGGTTTTGCTCAAAAGTCAAATTTGTGTACTTGGAGGTATGGGCCATGGCAGAGCTGGCTTTTTGGGGTGTCTGGCCTCAGCAAGATTCATGGAGAACCATAGAATGAGTTTGATGCAGCTGGCACAAATGGATGGAAGGATCCAAGGCATTTTGCAAATTTTGAGAGTTTTGGCCCTTTTGAGATTTCTTGAAGATCAAGTCATGAAAACAATGCAAACTTGGGCCAATTCTAGTGTTTATAAGTTTCTTTGACATGTTATGATGCATAGAAGTTGATTATAGGTCTATAGAAATCTTGGCAAGTGAAATTGTAAAATTCCCTCTTTGACATGAACATGAAAATTATGTGATTTTTGCCAACTTTGAAAGGCCATATCTTGAGTTCTAGGATGAATCAAGACATGTTCTTGTACTTTTTGAAAAGGGAAAGACCTAATCTACAACTTTCATGTCCAAGAATTTTTCATTTGAAGCATTTTTGGTCATGAAAGAGGAGGTTGAAAATCTTTCTCAAAATGGAAAGTTTGCATTTCAAGTCATTTCCAAAAATGACAAGTTTGCAATTGGCTCAAAATTCTTCAATATTGTGAACTTCCAACCACTTATAAGATCAAATAAAGATCATTAAACTTCAATTTGATGAAAATGACCCTTTGGTTCCATTGTTGGGGCCCTCAGATGCCCTGATTTTTCCTTAACTTGCTCAAGAAGTTACCCAATGATCAGATGACTTCCACAATGAATTTCTTCATCAAACTTGGTACACATGATCCTTATAACATATTAAGAACATTAGAAACAAGAATGACCAAAAAAATTGGAGTTAAGGCCTCTGAAACCAAAACCCTAATTTTGGTCATTTGTGTAATGAAAATCCTAGCTCTGCTTCCATGCCTTTGCCAATTCTTGTGATCCCTTGACTTTCATGAACTTTGGGGAGCATAATATGATCATAGAACACACATGGACCCTCTTGGAAACCTTCAAGACTATTGGGATGGCTCAGATTGATTCTTGGATTGCTCAGCTCACAAACCTTAGATGCAGATGAAATTGAACTATGCAGATGAAACAAACATGCAATATGAGAGGTAATGCTTATGTTAAAAAAAACGAAAGATCACAAGCCATGGTGTGATAAAGAGTAAGGGCAAATTTGGGGTGTTTACAAGGCCCGAAAGAGTGTTTACTCCAATTCCTATTACTTGCAGCCAATTGCTTACTCGCCTACTTCAGGGCTCACTAATTCAACTAAGAGATGCCATATTTGTTCTGTATCCTATTCCTCCAGATTATGACATGAACACCTGGTGAAAGTATCACTCTACAACACTTAGGAATACAATGTGTTCAAGAAAAAGGTGCAAGATTTGATCAATTCAAAGGTCATCACACTTGAAGGTCTGCCCATAAATTGAAGTCTCCTTGCCTGATCAAGAACCCAGGTTGCAAAGGCATCTTCATAAGCAATAAGTCCAAACGGAGTCAATCTTCCTCAATAATGGCAATCATTAGCTTTCTTTACTGCATTTTCATTTGTAATTTCTATTGTGTGTTTAGACATTGTTTGCATGTATGAAATTTGTTTACTTTTGAATGATAATCATAATAAAACGAGCATGTTTTTCTTAAATAATCCATTTATATTCACTCATAATAATTTTTTTGTGCATTGAAATACCAATTTTCTTTCTTAAACTCTTGAGGGAGGATGACCAATTGAAAACGAAAAATCTCTAATTGCGTGCTTTTGAATAAAACGTTGACGATATACATGCATTGTTTCAAATCCCAAACACCAGAGATATAAGAGAGATAAATCCTCACTAATCCATTTGAGCCTTGAAGTAGGAGTTTCTTTTTATATGAAAAAATCCTGATACTTAACCCAAGGGCAGGGTAGGTGTCAGTTAGTTTGATTGAGCGTTCAAACTTAAAAAGGAGTGTGCATTTGAGGATCCATTACCTTTCATCAACAAGTTCAAGAACGTGAAACCACAATGGTTATCCCTCACCAACCAATGAATAAGGAAGTCACAAGCCTTTCAGAGAAGTCAAGATAACCAGTGTCACGCAGTTTGTTCAAAAAGAAAAAAATTGAAAAAGAAATGGAAAAAGCCTGCTAAGTTGAAACTTGAAAACGAGTGACTTAGGAAAACGTTAGGGCATCCCACTGGACTTCAAAATTAAAAGATTAAAATAAGGACCAGTCGAGGCAAAATTCATGGATAAGCAAAAGAATGAAAAAGCAAAGAGCATAAAGGAATACAATAAAAAAATTCCTTAAAAGAACAAAATCGCGTGACACAGAAACAACGACAAAATGGATGACTGTTACTCCAACAATCTCATTGGTGCTTAAACCGTTAGTGTCATTAGGCCCTCAAAAATCACAAAACCCTTTAGAGAGATGAGCGCTTGTGCCAAATTAGCTGAACGTGGGACTAGAGAACATCACGAAGAATGGGTGGGTACAAATGAATTTTGAGCCATAAAACCTTTTTTCTAAAATTATGAACCAGACCACAATACAACCCTAAAAAATCCTAATTGAAAAAAGGTTATTTCGAAAGCGTACTTCAATAAGATATCATTCCTAACTCCTATGAGTTGTGCTAAAAGATCTTTGTCGGTGTTGTGTGTACATGCTTTATTTCATTCAAAAATCAATGTCGTATCTTAACTAGTGATTCGTTCACATGGTTTTGCGACATCTTTTCAGTAAAAACTTCAAGATTAACATGTATGTTCCATTTGAATTATCTTTGTAAGAATAAATACTTTCTGCTTGCATACATTTATTTGACATCTGAGAAGATTACTGATGGAACCTCTATCTAGAAACTTAATCTTGTCGAGTTGAGAAGCCTGAAAATTCTGGAGGACAATCAAGTCAGTGGGCACTTTTCCAAGAGACTTTGTTGAGAAGAATCTTTCCCAACAAGTTGTGTTAATATGTAGCTAATCTGGGGCAGTTACATCGAACGATCTCTTCAAAGTTCATCCAAACTGGGGTAATCACGTTGAGATTCAAATCTCTCCCAGAGTAGTTAGTCTAGGACACTCGCTTAAAGATCAGTCAGTCATGGAAAAAGTCGATTTAGGGCTCGTAATGGGGCAAGCCACCCCAAGAGCACGTGAAGTCACTCCCCCAAAAAGATAGTTAATCAGAAACACCCATCCAGGGTTCAAAATACTAGGGCACAATATCTCACAGTGATATGAGGTTTTTCATGAATCTTCTCAAGGGAAATTCTTTCATAGACCATGTAGTCTGGGGTAGTTACTTCAAGATCCAATGAATATCTCCAAGAGTTTGAAGACACTGGGGCATGTTGGAAGCCAAGTTTCTATAAAATCCTCTTGAGACGATTTTCTTTGATGGACCCTAGGATCTAGGGCAGGTGAAAAATTAAAGGATCCATTGTTCACTCGTGGTAATTAGTGGGCATTCAACCATTTTCAAAAGCTTGAAATAAAGGTCATCCCCAATACGAGGCTTCTCTTTGATCTCTATTCCTCAATAGATTTTAACGGATTTCCTTTCTCCAGTAGAGCATCGGGATTTCTATACTCCCCAAGCAGAGGATCATCTCCTAATGGTGAGGTGTACTTTACAATGTTCTTCTTATCCTTAGCAGTAGAAGAGGATTCCTTATCCCAAGAAGTGGTGAAGATGATGAAAAGCAAAAGTGTTATCCCTCTTGAAAGTCAGAGGTGATAACTCTCTATGGATCAAATTCCAAGGGTTATTGACGTCCTTCCCAAGTTGAAGTCCGGTGGTTATTGTAATTTTCAACAACTCAAAGTCCAATTTTCGTTGACACGTTTACTCAACAAAGAACATGTTCCTTGATTAATTCCCCAGCAGGATTTTCTCCTCAGTAGATAATTGACAAGTTTTTTCCTCATCCATGTCAGAAGGTTGTCTTTTCCCCAGCAGAGTTCTATGGTTATCGTTTCTCCCCAAGCAGATTCGTTTCAGACGAGGCCTCCCCAACAAGTTCATCATTCCTCATCATTTCTAAGACCAATTTATTTTTGGAATTTGTGGAAGTTCAGAGCCAATGTATTGTCAATATCCTTCCCAGCTAAAATGTTATTCTCCGTAAGGATTCAGAAGATAAAATCAGTGATTGTTTTATCACCAGAATTACTTGTTATCTTTCTTAGTAGAGGATACTCTTTGCATATGCATATAGTTTTATCATTACATTTACATCTTCTAAAGCGTAGCATTCCCATCGACATGGAGCATTACACCATAGAATAAATTAAACATATGCATACAAAGCATAAGTCAGTTTCAGTACCTTGCACAAAAGCCCAAAACTATATTTCTTTAATCAAATTGAAGAATCCCCGGAAAATTCATAAGCTCATTTCCTAGAAGATGTATGCCAAACAAATTTGAGGGTTGTAAATTTGTTGCTCAAACCTTTTGCTATCTCCTTATCTCCAGCGGAGTCATTCCATTTGGATATTTATTTCCCTAAGAGTCGTAAGTCAGATGTTATTACGTTCTTCTCTCTTTGGTTGTGAGTTGGATGGTTCCATTTCCTTTCACCCTTTGTTCGAGTGTTAGATCCGTTGATCTTATTCCTTACGGATATCCCCAACATAATTTTGTCTTTGGGTTTGTAAATTTGTTGATTGTATTCCCCGACCATAGAATTTATATTTTGATTCTTGTTAGGTTTAAACCAATTTCTCATTTGTCGTAATTGTCGCTCCCAGGATTTTCATTCTAGTACAAATGCGAAAGCGACAGAGAAAGAAATAGAGTCGCCAGCCAGACATTTTTATCCCAAGGGACGAGAAATGTAATTCCGCACAAACCGAAGGAAAAGGTAAGAACAAGGTCTTGCGAACCAAAGAGACTGGGTAAGGGAGTCGGTTACGTGAAGGAAAGGTATTAACACCCCTTCATGTCCGTCGTACCCGACGGAATCCACACTTTCTTGAAATATTTCAAAGGGTGAGAATGAACTGCTAATGAACTGGAAAGAAAGAAGGAATGAGAAAACATATAGGGAAAATAAAGAATTATGCTTGAAGGGGCCCTACCCTACTGCCTACGTATCTCATCGAGAATGAGAATCAGAGTCAATGTAGTTCCCCTACCTAGGGAGGAAATTTGTTTGTTTGTGTTTTTTATGATTGAACTACTTATGCCTATGCTCAGGTGTTACAGGCTCGCCTTGAACGAGTTCCTTTACCATGTCTTACAAAGAGACAAGTCGAATCTAATTCTTTCGTTAAGAGTGAGGGGATGAGAAGAGAATTCCTGCAGGAAAGACGCTTATTTTTGGTTTGTAGCTTTTAGAAGCTTTTTATTTGAATTTTCATGAGAAAGTGTATTCAAGTCCCGTTCCATGGAGTATGTACTTCTTACATCACTCCAAAATGGAATGAGGAAGAAGCACACCCAAGTAAGGAGAAGATCCCCAAGACTTGTTTCCAAAGATTAGGGCATAACTACACAAGCCCATTGTACTTATTAAGTGTTTTTGTATTTTGAAGTGAAGAAGTGCTTTTTAAGCTTTTCTCTGTGAGTATGGCTTCATGTTTAGACTTGTACATCATGCTAGACAAGTTCACAGTACTTCAATATGGGATAGATGCAAATTCCCCATGGTATAAGTCCATAACACAAGAAGTCATTTCAACCTTTATTATGTCTTTTTGAGCTGTTTTGAGATGAGAAAGAGAGGACGCAAGTTAAGAAAGGGAAAACACTAAGGGAAACTAAGACTCACCCTATGTTATTGTGTAATGGAGATCCTAATATTAGTGATGTTTTAAGAACTCTAAACCTATAAGTATAAAATTGAAGAAAAAGTTCTAACTAACTTCAAGGATTGAAGATGTGATTAGAACTCAAAGGGATGTAAGGAATGAAATGTCAAAGAAGCATAATGATGCTTTTCACACCCACATAAGAGAAAGCTTTTAAAAGAGAAGGGAGAAGGGGTATGAGTATGGATAAACATCCACATACTCAATCACTTACCATAGATTCTACATAAAAGGTTAGTGTCACAATAATTTGCATATTGGAAACAAAAGTAAGGAACAAGGACAATAAGCAACCCACACATCCTAAAGTGGAACTAGGGTTCAAAATAAGACCTAAGTATAAAGGTGAAGGTAACTAAAGGTTACATGACTTATAAAGTCAGTAGGTAATCTCTAAGATAGATCCCTAAGTTTAAGAAACCAAACACAAGCTAACTAAACTAAAGCTAAGCCTTAACCCTAATGAAATTCCAAGAGAAGTAAGTGTGGGAAGAATGAATGAATATGCAAGATGAACATGTAATGATGCTTCATGAACTACCAAAGTCAGTAGCGTACACTCTTAATGGATGTCCTATCATGCTTATGAATGAACATATAATTCATATTGAGAAGCATTTGAGTGATTGAGGGATTAAGATGGAGAAGAAGTAAGAAAAAGAGTATACATCATGTAAGGGTGAACATAAGTTAAAATGAAAGTCAAATGAGTAAAGATGATCATAAGATGATGAAGATCAATAGAATATGACGAGGATGACATGTGAAAGATGAACATATAAGCAAGTTAAGTGCACATGGTAAACAATTTCAAATAATTCACATGAAGATGCAAAAGTTGTCACATTAGGTCAATATGCTTCATACTTGAAATGAATGGAAAATGATGCAACATATTATACAAATATGGATGATTATGCATGAAGTTAGAGGAATATGTGATGGATAATACAAATGATATGAATGTAATGATCATATTAGAAGCATACAAATTAGTATGAGAAGCATAGAAGAGAAGCCATGGAAGAATTAGGTTAAACATGATCACATGATGCATCACACAAACCAAAAGGCAAACCTAAGTCAAATGGACCTATAATTGATCATGTCAAACATGTCAAACCCCTACATGTGACCCCAAATAATGGCATGAATGCATTCAAGCAATTAGGGTTAGAAGTGACGAAGAAAGTTCATGAAAAGTAACTTCATTTACAAGTAATCAAACATGCATCAATCAACATTAAAAAATCGTCAAATTATACCTAAGGGGACCTAAGTCAGAGGCTAAGCATGTGCTAAAAGTTCATGCAAAATTTCATAATAGAACTAATTCAAATGATGCCTTGAAGTTCAAGGGATCAAATGGAAAATAGGCAAGAAATGGGGACCAAAATGCAACCAACAATGATTTAAAAAATATGCAAAATCATCCATGTTTGATGGATTATGCAAAAGAAATTTTTGAAGTTTAGGTATCAAAATAGAAAGCATTTTGATAGAAAATAAAAGAAAATTATTGAAATATGATGAGAAATTAGAAAAATCAGAAACAAAAAACATACAAAATTAATTAAATGTGTGAAATTGGTTCATGCTTTTTTATTTTCTTTTTGGATGTTTCAAAATGATTTTAAAAAATTAAAATGCAAAATTATGTGAAATAAAATGAAAAATAATGAGAAAATGGAACATGGGGTATCACACTAGCAAAACCTATGTTTAAAACACTATAGGGCTCAGAAAAGAGGGGTGGTGATAGGAATCTGAGGCCCGGTCCATATGCGCTGAAGTCAACAAGTTTGTTGTGGAACTCAGGTTAACCATTGACCTCACACAAGCCATTAGATGGATCAAACGCGTGGTGTCCAATCAACAAAATCAAGAAGTCATAAATATGTGAGGCTCATATTGCATGTACATGGTAAGTATCTTAGGGAAACACGCAAACAGATTATTCATAAAATACAAATCACGTGCCATCCGCCTACTATTTTTAATTCATTGGCACACTTAGGGACCTTAGATCACGCAATCGAATGATTGTTATTAAACCTGGTAATACTAAATCCACCATCAAAAATCACAAAGCATGCATACACAGAGAGATTCGAACGCATGGAATTTTGCCCTAAAATCCGTCTATACCTTTAAAAGGTACATCAACTAACCAGATCAATTTATGTGCTTCTATAAAGCTCAAACCAAGTGAAAATAAGACTAACTAAGTGAAAACTGAAGCAGAGTGAATTGAAGAAATCAAACCTTAAGTGAAATAAAAAACCAGAGACGCTACAATGATTTCTTGAAGTTGTTAGAGCAAAATAAATGCTATAGGCCTTTGAATCTTGCAAAATTAGTGAGAAGAATTCTGAAGGTGATGAAGATACAAGCTCCTCAATGCATCCATGGCTTCAATGTTGATGAATGATGAGAATTGAGGAAGTGCAATGAAGAATTCATGCAGAGAGAGAGAGAGAGAGAGAGAGAGAGAGAGAGAGTTTGAGAGAGAAATTTATGTGTTCAAAATCTGAAAATGGTGAAAATGATAACTTGAAGGAAAATTCTGTTATGCCAAGTTTTATATAGGTTGAGTTAGTTTCTAACCATCATGGTTGATGGTTAGAACCATGGTTAATCGTGGTGTAATGAGTAATGAAGGTGTATGGACCAATTTGAAGTTGCATTCGAAAGTGAGTGTGCATCTGAATTTAACAATGCTTTGGACCAACTATGGTGAGGTTCATGGAACCTAAAATACATCTGAAGCTGCTATCCAATGATATATGATAATGGTATGATGTTATGCAGCCTTTGCTTCACATGTAATTTTTTGAAAACTTTCCAATTTGATGTATGATAATGTATGCCTCCATGCACATAAATGAATGAGTTCTTGCTTGGCTGAATGAAACAAACATGAATGGTACATGATATGTGTGTATGAAGCTGATTCTATGAAGCAACATGCCATAACTTTGAAGTTTGCCCTGAAAGAAATCCAGCTTCATGTGCCCATGTTTGAAGATGGATATCTCCCATTTCCATGGATGAATTTGGGATATTTTATGCTCAAGTACACATCAAAGCACAAGTTTGATGTTTGATCCAAAGTGGGATGAAGCCTTGAGATGCCTAAAAAATAGGCCAGACCAACTAACATGGGCCTAAGTCCTAGCCTACATAGGCCAAGGCCAGGCCAGGCTTTTTTTTAAATAGAAAGGGCCTAAGATTTTTTATAAGCCTACTTAGTTAAATAGGATAGGCCGCAGGCCATAGAAAAAGCCTTATAAGCCTATCAGGTCGGCCTATTTATTAAATATGATGAATTTTTTATATTGTATTTTATTCTTTATATTAAAATACAAGAGTAAAACTTAGTTATTTTTAAGAACTTATGAAAATAAGTTGAAAGAAATTCTATGATTGATGTTATAAAGTGTTTTCATAAGTTCTCTCAAAAAAATCATCTCACAAAATTTATACTACTAGGTAAGCTCAGATAAGTCAATGGAAACAAATAATTAGTCTCATTATAATTTTGATTCTCTACTCTATTTAAACATTTGTTGAATTTCTTATTTACATTTATTTAAAAGATATATGCTTTTTAAGTAGGCTAATAGGCCAATTAGGCCTTCAAAAAGGCCAGGCTCAGGCCAAAACATAAGCCTTTGATAGGCTACAGGCCAGGCTTAGGCTTGATATTTTTTAGTAGGCTAGGCTTAGGCTTGGCAAAGCCTAGCTCGGCCCAGCCTATTCCCACTCCTAATAGGCGCACAGGCTTGGTTGGATGCCCAAGGCACATTCAGGTTTATGATTCCCTTTTTGATGCCTCATATCTATTCAAACTTTGATCCAATGAATTTTTGCCCCACATGAAAGTTATAGAGAACATGGAAATGAACAACTTCTGATGTTCAAATTTTTTTAATTTGGAGCCTTCTTGATGGAGAAAATTGGCTGGACATTTGGCACACCACCTGTTTGAATAATTGACTGGCCTCTGGCACGCCCATGACTTGGCTTCTAGGCAAAGTTGCCCTACTTTTGTCAAACTTTGATTGATCATATATCACTCTATTTTTATCTAATTAAGATGTTCTTGCTATGGATTTGAAGCTCAAGATGTGCCCTTTAATTGGTTCAACTTAGGCCTGAAGTTTGAGGCTTTTATCATGGATAAAGAGGGCTTGCAAATAGGTGAAAAAATGGCCTAAACTTGCCAAAATAGAAACCCTAAGTTTCTATTTTAGGCAGGTTTGTGATTTCTTGATTTTTCCATGATTATCTTGACTTTTCTTGATCAAACTTCAATCATTGAACATATTTAACTTGTGGAACATAATTTTGACCTCAAAAAGTCAAGAGTTGACTTTTTCCTCTGCACAATTGACTTTTCCCCAATTTCTTGATTTTCAAGTAACTGACCAATTGGAGACCTTCTGAAATGATTCAATGGAGAATATTCCAACCCTAGATACTTGACATCATGTGGAAAACATTGAAATCAAGTTTGAACCAAAACTTAATTAAGAAGCCATTTGAATCAGAAACCCTAATTTTGGCCCTTTTGTTATGAGATGTTGCACTGCTTGAACTTCTTGATCAATCCAGTTCTTCTGATGGCTTGAGGATTCAATTGAGATTGTGTAGAACATAAGAGACCCTTGAGGCTTCTTGGGAGGCACTTGGATCTTATTCCTTGACTTTGAATGGCCATAACTTTGCAAATCAACTGATCACACACCTTAGGCCTTAACCAATGATTGTATGCTTTCTTTTCTTTTGATTTTAATGCAATGCAATGTATGATAATGGTATGCTAAATGTTATGAAGATGAGAGGGAAAATTTTAGGGTGTTACATCTGCCCCTATTCAATCAACTGTAGACCTGAATGTATGGTAGCAATTTCTTTCAGACGTTCAAGGTATGGAGGGATTGAATACCCGAATAAACCGGAAAATTTATACTCTGTGGGGAAAAGAAAATATGATGGAAAAATGTCTTTCTTGGATGAAAAATCAAAGAAACGAGACCAGAATTGGACGGAATCGAAAAGAATTTATCACAGTTGGATGATAAAGCGAACAAGACACATCGTGAGTGAGCTTGAAAGGAGACCGTCGTACTTAGATGATAACTCAAGAGAGATAAGACCATCGTACTTAGATGGAATCACAAAGCATTTACCACACTTGGGTGATAAAGTGAACAAGACACACTGTTAGTAAGCTTGAAAAGAGACCATTATACTTAGATGATAACTCAAAAGAAATGAGAGTACCGTACTTAGATGGAGTCGCAAAGTATTTACCACACTTGGGTGATAAAGCGAACAAGAAACACCGTGAGTGAGCTTGAAAAGAGACCATCGTACTTAGATGATAACTCAAAAGAAACGAGACTATCATACTTAGATAGAGTCGCAAAGCATTTACCATACTTGGGTGATAAAGCGAACAAGACACACCGTGAGTGAGCTTGAAAAGATACCATCATACTTAGATAATAACTCAAAAGAAAAGAGACCATCGTACCTAGATGGAGTCATAAAGAATTTACCACTCTTGGGTGATAAAGCGAACAAGACACACCGTGAGTGAGCATGAAAAGATACCATCGTACTTAAATGATAACTCGACTGGGGACAACAAGTATTGACTGGCGAGAGTAACAGTGCTAAGGAATGAACTTGGCATGCTTTGTGAGGATATTTCATGCTGATTGAAGAAATAATGTTCCGAGCTTTTGTGCAAGGTACCCAAAACTTTCTTATGCTTTGTATGCATATGTTTAAAATTTTCCATGGCGTAATGTTCCATAATGATGGAAATGCTACGCTTTAGAGGATGCAAATGTAATGGTGATTACTAAATGCAAACGGAAAGGTGATCCCCTGATGAGGAGGTAACATGTAACTCTGGCAGCTTTACTGGGGAGAAATAATCATTGTCTGATTTCATGCATCCCTATGGAATAACATCTCTGCTAGGGAGGATGCTAATGGTATTGGCTCTGAAATACCGCCATTTCCAAAAATAAATTGGACTTTGAGAAACTGGAGAATGAGGACCCTACTGGGGAAAGTCCTAACTGGCCTGAACTTGATTGGGAGGTACGCCACATGTAGAACTCCGTTGGGGAAATAATAACCTTTTGACCTGGCTGAGGAAAGGGTTTGTTGATACTCTACTGAGGAAACATTCTGCTGGGGAATAAGGAGTCCTCATATACTGTTGGGGACAAGAAGACTCTTCTGAAGAATATCTCTCTGTTGAAGGAGGACTCTCTACTTGAAGGATACCAACCTTCTATTTCTATGTTGGGGAAGACTTCAATATCCGAATCTACTGGGGATGATGGAGAACATCAATAAGAAAGCTTCCTGGTGAAGGTAAGAGTTTTGGATCATCTCTTATTGGGGATATGTAAACACCCCAAATTTTCCCTCACTTTTTCTCACACCATGGCTTGTGATCTTTCATTTTTGCATTTGCATAAGCATACCATCACACTGCATAGTTTCATTTCATCTGCATCTAGGGTTTTGTGATCTGAGCAATCCAAGGAGTGATCTGAGACATCCTAAAGGTCTTGAAGCATGCCAAGAGTGTCCATGTGTGTTCCATGATCATAATATGCTTCCTAAAGTTCACAAAAGTCAAGAGATCACAAAGCATGGCAAAGGCATAGAGGTAGACTGAAGATTTCCTACACAGATGACCTAAAAATAGGGTTTTGGTTTCAGAGGCCTTAATCCCAAATTTTTTGGTCATTCTTGTTTCTAATGGTCTTAATATGTTATAAGGATCATGTGTACCAAATTTGATGAAGAAATTCACTGTGGAAGTCATCTGATCATTGGGTAACTTCTTGAGCAAGTAAAGTCAAAATCAGGGCATCTGAGGCCTCCATCAAGGGTACCAAAGGGTCATCATCCTTAGTTTGAGTCTCTATGATCTTTATTTGATCATTGAAGTGGTTAGAAGTTCACAAAGTTGAAGAATTTTGAGCCAAATGCAAACTTGCTATTTTTGGAAATGACTTGTAATGGAAACTTTCCATTTTGGGAAAGATATTCAACCTATTCTTTCATGACCAAAAATGCTTCAAATGAAAAATCCTTGGGCATGAAAGTTGTAGATTATGTCTTCCCATTTTCAAAAAGTACAAGAACATGTCTTGATTCATCCTAGAACTCAAGATATGGCCTTTCAAAGTTGACAAAAATCCTATAATTTTCAAGTGTGCACCAAAGAGGGAATTTTGCAAATTCACTTGCCAAGCCATTTCATGACCTCTAATCAACTTCTAAACATCATACCAACATAATGCAATGCATTTTGACCAGAACTGTGCCTTGGATCATAAGAAATCATGCCTCATTTTCACAAAATATTCAAAGAGGGAAAAATGCATAAAGCTTGCAAACTCTTGATCAAGGCCAACCAGCTGCACAAAAATGATCCAAAGGCTCTCCATGAACCATGCTGAGGCCAGACACCCCTTCAAGCCAAATCTGAACCATGCCCATACCTCATTGTACACAAAGTTGACATTTTTGCAACTTGGCCCATACCAATCACACTATGCCACCACCCACTTTCTGAACACTCTCATTGGCCTATACCAATCTTATGGAGCTCATTTCACACAACACACAAGCGTGAATCATCCCACAAGTCAGATTGCACAAAAATTCCATAAACCTTCCCTTCTTCGATTCTTTCAAACCAGCCTTCAAAACAAAAAAATTATTTCACTATTCATCTCAACATCACTCAAGGATCATTTCCCACCCCTTGCCATGGCCTAAGAACCCCTCAATCAGAAACACGATTTCTACAAAACCAGAACCACACACCTCAAAATAGCCACCACAAACTTGTTCTAAGCCTTTCAGAAGCTTCAGGGAGTTCATTGGAGTGGATTAACATCAAGGAGAGGTCCAGGAAGCTCAGATAGAGAAAGCTTCATCTCAGGTATCATCAAGAACATTTTTTCCAGAAACCTTCTTTTAAGTTTTAGAATGATTCTATATGTTCTCCTGATCACACTGATATGATTTGTTTTGAAAATGAGTGAGAAATGGCCATGTATGGAGCTTTTGAAACTTTTTAACCTAAAACTTGTTTGATTCGATTCGTGAGATTCATGAAGTATAAATGTTTTTTAATGCCTGATTCTTGCTTGTTGTTGTTTGGGGATGTATTATGGAGATTTTGGAGCTTATAGAGAGAGATTGGATGAAGTGCTCGCCGGAGAAGATGATCGGAGCTTGCATTGGTCACCTGAATGTCATTAGGGTTCTAATTAGGGTTTAGGGATCAGTTTGAATGGTGTCCCTTGGATCTTAGCTTAGCGCGCATTTGAATGGCTCAGATTGCCTCATTAATTTTAATCCATATTTAATTAGTTTAATTAGGTTTAAATAATTAATTTCCTCAGTTTGAATGTGGACCCTTGGATAGCGTGCGCAGTCAATTCCCTCCCTCCACGTTTGAATCTCAACAATCAGATTTGCATACTTTCATTTATTTCATTTTTATTTCATCTTATTTATATTTCTTTTGTTCATTTTATTAAAAATAGCAAAAATAATTCAAAAAATCTCAAACTTTGCATTTCTGTTTCAAATATTTTTCTCAACCCAAAAACATTTTTATTTTAATTTTTGTATTAAAAAAGTATTTTTAAAATATTTAAATGTTTTATTTAATTAATTAATTGATTTTAACTAATTAAATATGCATTTAGGTTTCTAAAAATCACCAAAAATTCATGAAGCATTCCAATACATTTAGAAACATTTCCAAACTCACCATACAAATTTCTTTTTAGGTTTGATCACATTTTCACAATTTTCTTTGAATTAGGGTTCTTAAATTTCACATTTTTTAACCCTAGCTTAAAATAAATTCATTTCTGCCTAACCATGGTGAGTTTGAATTTGATTCTTTTTTCATTGTTTCTCATATTGCATCTAGTTTCTAGATTATTTATCACATATTTTTATCTTGCATCTTCAATTTGATTTGCATTTTCCCTTTATAAGAACCCAAAAACCCTAGTTAACTTAGAAATTTCATAACTTCCACTAGTTTAAGCTTCTGTCTTTCTCCCTTGGGGTATGATCTTGTATAGGTTTAGGGTTTGTTTGAGCTTGATTTCAATTTTTTATCATGGTGTTTGCTTCTGTTTTGGTCTTATGCATCTCATGTTGCCTTAAAACCCTAATTTTTGAATCTTCATTTGCATTCTCCTTTGCATTTCATCATCATATGAACTTGCCATGACATTTCAAGCATTTGTATGACATCTTAGACATCTTAAGACATGCTTGAACATTACTTGATCATTTCTTCATACATTTTCTATGCTTTGCATCCGTTACACTTCATGAACATTCATGTGTTTTCATGTTTCTAAACATGCTTCCATTGCATCTCATCTTTGTATGATCATTCATATGCATCTTGTATGACTTTGCATCATCTCATATGTCATTTACATTGCATTTTCACTTATTAATTTGGTCTTTGCATCTCATTTCCTTTTTCCTTATGTCTTATGCATCCATACTAACATTTCAGGAGCTTTTGGGAAGTTATCTGAGAGGTGGATTTGCCTTCACCTCCCACCTCTTATCATCTCTTCATATGCATTCTTATTTGTATTTGAAGTGAACTTACTTCACTTATGTTCTCTCCTTCTTACTTTCTTCCTTTTAATTTACTTATCTTCTTCAGGAAGTAAGTAACTTATTATTCTTCCTCCTTCTCTTTTCATCTGCTTCTTCCATTGGTGGTCTTGAAGATTCTTCTCTTAAGCCTCACAAACCATAGGATATCCAAGCATGATAATTTTTAGGGTTGTATTTAGTTCCCCCTATATTTTTACCTTTGAGTCTCATTGAGTCTCTCTTCTCATCTCAATAATCAGAGGCTAAACTCTTAAAGCTTTAGGACTTTGAATTAGGGTTATGCCTGCATCCTTATCTTAGGATGGAATGTATAACTTTAATCCTTAGTGTTAAACCTTTAATTTTTTTACACCTCTTAATCAAAACACATTAATAATCACTAAGACTTTATCTTGTAACTTGGGCCTTACATTAGGGTTCTATCTCTTCCTTATGGTTAAGAGGGACTAACCCTACTGTTTAATGGACAAGTCCCCCTCAAGTTGTCTTACAAACTTAAAACTCATTTCTTAATCTCATCCTTTAATTAAAATCCATTTAATAAAGGCTTGTCATCTAATGAATTTAATCCCTAACCATGGGTTATATTCCTCATCTTAAGTGTTCTCATCTATCATCCTTCTCTTAGGATGGTGTAATGAGTTCACTAATCCCTGATTAGAGATTAAACTCATTACTTAACACTAAACAAAAAAACCAAAAAAATCTTAATAATCACAAGTAGGTTAATGATCTTAATCCTACATCATCATGGTAATTAAGTTGAGATCTTCATCTCATGCTTAAGTAGGCTCATTATCCCTAATCAGGGGTGATATAATGAGTTTACAAACCCTTGATTTAGGCTTAAGCTCATTATCCTATGCAAAACACCAAAAACAATAAAAAAAACTGAAAACACAAAAACAAACAATAATCGTCTCCTCCGGGATTCTTTTCTCATCACACTCATTCTACAAATGAGAACTCGCTTCTTCCGTCTAATGCAAGACAGTTAGCACTCGAGCCAGACGAGTCATACACTTGAGCATAGACAAGCAGGCAGTTCACAGTCAATTTATTTTTCAGTCTCTTTGAGTCTGTCGCTCCCGATAAGTGGGACAAGCCCAAATAAAGGTACAGACGCGAACGGTCGGCGAGAGGGATAGTGAGGACACACAGCTGTGAACTCACTGGAGATGAATAGAGTCGCCAGCTAGGCATTTTTTATCCCGGAGGAAAGGCAATGCTGCATAGACCTAGAAAGAGATGGATAAGACGGTTGCGAACCAGAGAGACTGAGAAAGGGGGTTGGTTACAACCTGGGAAGGTATTAGCACCCAGATTGTCCGCCGTACTCGACGGGATCCACGCTTGAAAGATTTGTGTTTTAAAGGGGTAGTGTCAGTGCAATTTGTGTATAAAGAGCTGGAAAAGGATGTACAGGTGTCAGTGTAAAAGAAGTGTAAAGTGTGGTATATACAGTGTCAGTGTAAGGACAGGAATGAAATGCTCAAGATCATGAGGTTAAAAGAATAATGCTGGAAGGAGGGGGAATATACAGAGACTTTTGTTCGATAACTATTAAGTTATGCCTACGTATCCTCTCGTGCAATGAGGAAGTCAGAACACCGTAGTTCGACCCAAAGAGACTGAAAGATGAATTGACTTGTGAACTGCTTACTTGTCTATGCTCAAGTGTATGACCTGTCTGGCTCAGGTGCTAACTGTCTTGCATTAGACGGAAGAAGCAAGTTCTCGTTTATGAGTGATGGTGATGAGAAAAGAATCCCGAAGGAGACGATTATTGTTTGTTTTTGAGTTTTCAGTCTTTTATTGCTCTTGATGTTTGTCATAAGTTAATGAGCCTAAGCCTAAACCAATGGATTTAATAAACTCATCACATCTTCCCTCTGATTAGGGGTAATAAGAATACCTTAAGTGTGAAGTCAGATTCTCACACTTAATCACCTTTGGTGTAGGATTAAGATCATTAACCTACTTGTGATTATTTAGATGTTTTTGGTGTTTTTGTTTAGTGTTGAGTAATGAGGTTAAGCCATAATCAGGGATTAAACAGACCCATTACACCATCCTAATAGAAGGATAATAGATGAGAATGTTTAAGCTGAGAAAAGCTCCTCAACTTAATCCATGATTAGGGATTAAACTCATGACAAAACAAAGCCTTTATTAGATGGATTTTAGTTAATGATAAGATGAAGAAGTGGATTTTATGATTTGTAAGACAACTTGAGGGGGACTTGTCCATTAACACTAGGGTTAGTCCTTCTTAACCAATTAAGGAAGAATTAGAACCCTAATGCAAGGCCCAAGTTACAAGCTTGATGTCTTAGTGATTATTAGATGGATTGATTAGAGGATTTAAACACATTAAGGGTTTAACACTTAGGATTAAAGTTTATACACTCCATCCTAAGATAAGGATGCAGGCATAAGCTTAATCACAAAGCCTTAAAGCCTTTAGGGTTTAGTCCCTAATTATGAGGTGGGAAGAGAAGACTCAAAAGAGACTCAAAGGTAAGAACTAAAAGGGGAGACTAATCAAAACCCTAATCATTGTCATGCTTGGTTGTTCCTAAGGTTTGTGAGGTTTACAAGAACAATCTTCAAAGAGAAACACCAGGATGCAGATGAACAGGATCAAGAGAAGCAAAGTGACTTGCTTCATTCAAGAAGTCAAGTCACTTGAAGAAAGAAAGTAAGAAGAACAAGAATGAGCAAGCTCAATCTCAAACACATATACAAATTCAGCAATGGATGCAAGAGGGATGAAAAGAAAAGTTATGAGAAGTGAAGGCAAATTCACTTCTCAACCTCACTTACCACCTGAAATGTTAGAAAGAAATGCAATGCAATGCAAAATGGGATGAGATGGTATGATGAGAGACAAAACCAGAAGCAAATACATGATGCTAATGATGCAATGAGATGCTATAAACATGAGACAAGGCATGAAGATGTTCATACAAGATCTTGGATGCAAATGATGCAAGTTTGGGAGCATGGATATACATGAAAAGTTATGAAACATACATGGCAAACAAAATGACAAATATGGGATGCAATGATCAAACATGCTTTCTACATGTCTTAAGATGTCAAATGAATCAAATGGATGCTTGAAATGTCATGGCAAGTCATGTTATGCAAGAGGATGCAAGAAAGATGCAAATGGAAGCCCAAATTAGGGTTTATGATCCATACATCAAACAAAATCCAAAAACAGAAGCAAACCCTAAGATAAAAAATGGAAAATGCCACCCAAAGAAACCCTAAACCTATACTAAACCAAAGTCCAAAGGGGAGGTCTCAACTCTTAACCAATCTCAAGTTATGATTTTTACAAGTTATTAGGGTTTTTAGGGTTCTTAAACAAAAGAAATGCCAAACAAATTGAAAATGCAAGATCAAATCATGGCCATTTTATCCTAGAAACTACATGCTAAACACAAAACAATGCAAGAAGAACCAATGTCCAACTCTTCTTAGATAGGCAGAAATGAATTTTTGAACTTATGATCAAAATAATGCACAAAAAATGATTTAATTCAATGAAAAATTCTCAAAATGCATCAAGATCAAAAAAGAAATTTGGTTTGAAGGTTGGACAATGTTTCTAAATGTCTTAGAACATTTCATGAATTTTTTGGTGATATTTAAATACCTAAAAGTATTTTTAATAAATTAATTTTCATTAATCAATTAAAAATAAACTTTTAAATATTTAAAAATACTTTTTTAATGCTAAAAATGAAAATAAAAATATTTTTGGGTCTTAAAAATTAATAAAACTTTTATGAAAAAGTTTCATAATTTTTAAGACATTTTTGCTATTTTTAATTAATTGTGCAAGTTAAATGAAAAGAAATGAAATTAAAACAAAATAAATGGAAAGTCAACAGAAGGAAGGGCCAGGATTGGGTCTGGATTCAAATGCATTGACCACGCGCGCTATCCAAGGGCTGTGGTTCTTTCTGAGTTAATTAAATTAATTATGGATTAATTAAATAAAACACGTGGATTAGGGCTAATGAACGCATCTGGACCTTCCATTCGCGCGGGGAGTCAACCAGTCAAAGGCATCCTATGGTCCAAATTCAAATGACACTAATTACAGGGGTTATGCCCTAATTATTTTCAGGTGGCCGGAGAAGACCTCCGGTCGTCTTCTCCGGTGGGAAGTCCACCTGAAAATCTCCAAACTCCCTCAAAACGTAACAAAAATGAAACCTAAGCATACAGAAATGATTCCCATGATCCCCTGAACTAAAACCCTAAGTCAAAACAAATTTATTCTTCCTCAAATTCATGAATCGAGCAAAACAAATTTCTAGGTCACAGAGTTTCAGAAGCTAATTAAATACTCATTTCAACACCATTTCAAAAACCAAAAGCACCAGGATACTCAGTGAAGCATAGAGAACAAGTTTATAACATGAAAAACGATTTCTGGAAAAATAATTTTTGAGCTACCTGAGATTCGAAGCTTTCACTCTGATGACCTTCTGACCTCTCCTCTTGATGAAAACCACTCCACTTAACCCTCTGGTGATGCTTGAATGCTCAAGAGGAATTTATGTTGGCTGAATGAAGAGTTTGAGCAGCTTCTGCTCCAGCTCAGTTGAAAATGGCAATGGAGTTTCAGGCAACTTCAGGCCAAGGTGAGAGGTTCTTTGTGGTCAGGGTGATGAATAAAGAAGGTCTATGGAGTTTGTTTTGATGTTTGTGAGCTGTGGTGAGAGTTTCGAAAGAAACTGCAACTTGAGGTGAAAATGGTGAAGTGGTGTTATGGCTTGTTTCAGGCCTGGTTCTTGGTTGCTTTCTGCTCAATGAATCATGGTGAGTTGAATGGTGAAAATGGTTTGAGTGTTTTGTGGCTAGGCAGAGAGATTCGAAGCAAAATTCAGCTAGGGTGTGTTTTGTGAATGTGATGTTATGAAGTGTTTCAGCCTTGCTAGATGTATGGAGTGTCTTGCTCTTTGTCCACATAAACCTCTCTCATTGGTCAGATGACAAGACATGTGCTTTTTTGATTGGTAAGTCTACTTTTGCAAAAATTCAAATTTTGTGTAAGGAAAGTATGGCTTGATCTATAGCTAGTACAAGGCATGGTTCTGGTGCAGCAAGATGAGGTGAGATGTTGGGAAGGTCCAGCAGCCAATGCATCAAGTTGGTGAAGTGATCATGATGATTTTGCAAGTTGTGGCTTTTTGGTTCACATGTGACTATTTTGCTACACAAGCCATGAAACATGAGCAATTCCTAGTCCATTCTGAATTTTAGGACTTACATGATGTTTATGTGATGGTTTGAGGCCAATTAGAAGTTGCAATTTGCCTTGGTACATGATTTTGCAATTTTCACACTTGGTGCATAACTTGAAAATCAATGATTTTTGCCAACTTTGTCACACCATAACTTTTGATCCAAGAAGAATTTGATCATGTTCTTGTACTTTTTGAAAAGGGAAAGATGAGATCTACAACTTTCATGACCAAAGTTTTTTCATTTGAAGCATTTTTGGATCAAGAATCAAGGCTTGAAAAATGACCTAAAATGAAGCATTCTTGAAAAAGTCAACTATGTCCAAAAAGTCAACATTTGCAAAACTTCCAAATTCTTGATTTCTATGAACTTCAACCTTCTTCCATGATCAAATAAAGATCATATACACTCAAAATGATGAAGATCACCCATTGGTTGGGTCATTGGGGGCCTCAGATGCCCTGATTTTGCACTGACTTGTCCAGAAAGTCAACCCTTGATCAGATGACTTCCCCATGGAATTTCTTCATGAAAATTGATATGCATACTCCCTATACCATATAGAGACCAATGGAAACAAGAATGACCAAAAATTATGAGGTTATGGCCTCTGAAACCAAAACCCTAATTTTAGGTCAACTGTGCAGTCAAGCCTGGCTCTGCATCTATACCAATCCCAGTTCTTGTGATTCTTTTGCATTTTTGACTTTGAGAAGATGTGATATGATACTTGAACACACATGGATCCCTTTGGAGTGATTAGTTGCCTTTGGAGTGGCTCAAGGGGCTCTTGGATTGCTCAGATCACAAACCCTAGATGCAGATGACTTAGAACCAATGCAGTGACTCAAAACTGTGATATGAGATGCTATGATTGAGTTTATGCATATGAAATGATCACAAGCCATGGTGTGAATGGGTGAGGGCAAATTTGGGGTGTTTACAGCTGCCCCTATTCAAACATGAGTTAGCTGTGCAGGTTGTAAGCAACGGCTTAACAGGCAAACAAGATAACTTGTGGTTGAATACCAAAGACAGTCCAAAATTTGCACTCACGGAATGAAGAAGAAAAGGGATATAGATTGTAAAGGGAAATAAAGTATATTGTAAAGTGTAGGCGACGGAGGACGACCGTCGAGCAGAGGACGACTGCTGGGTAAGAGCAATGACGGGGATAAAAAGTAAAGCCAAGACGGGGACGGCCGACTAGCTGGGAAAAGTGCGGAAAATAAAGCAATGACGGGGACGGCCGACATGCTGGGGATAAAAGGTAAAGCCAAGACGGGGACGGCCGACTAGCTAGGAAAAAGTAAGAAATTATGATGGGGACGGCCATCACGATAAAGCTGTAAAATTCTCTGGGGATTGATGAAACATGACGGGGACGGCCATCAAGTTCATAAAGGTAAAGTAACCAACGATGGGGACGGCCATCGGGCTAAAAAAGGAAAGGGACCACGATGGGGACGGCCATCGGGTTAAAGAATAAATGAAATAAACAGATGATGGGGTACGGCCATCAAAAGTGAAGGATGATCACCTAGCAGGGGACGGCTGCTCTGTTGGGAAACAAAAGAAATATGATGGGGACGGCCATCAAAGGTGGAGGACGACCACCTGGCAGGGTACGGCTGCCGAAAATATCAACGATGGGGACGGCCATCGGACGAGCATGATGGAGGACGACCATCAAGAGGTGGAGGACAACCACCTAGCAGGGGACGGCTGCTCTCCAGGTTTCTCATGACATAGGACGAATGCCAGATAACCAAAATCAACAATGGGGACGACCATTGGATAAAATGATGAAGGACGATCATCAAAAGGTGGAGGACGACCACCTAGCAGGGGACGACTGCTAAATATCAACGATGGGGACGGCCATCGGATGAGCATGATGGAGGACGACCATCAAGAAGTGGAGGACGACCACTCAGCAGGGTACGGCTGCTCTCAGGGTTTATCATAACACAGGACGAGTGTTAGATAAGAAGGAAAATTTGTTTTGTTGGCAATCTACTGGGGATATAGTAAACACGGACGAGTATTTACAACCAAGAAGAGAAAGTATAAGTGTTTAGATGCTGTGTATAGATTAAAGATGCGGACGAGCGTCCTTAAGACTACGATACGGACGAGTATCGGGTAGAAACAAACTGAAACGTGTTCAAAGATGATGATACGGACGAGTATCAACCGGTTAACAGAGAACACGGACGAGTGATGAATCTGAGAGGACTCTTCCGGAGAATAGTAGACACAGGCGAGTATCTATATTCAAGAAGACGAAAGTGTTTGACACGGTGTATGGATTAAAGATGCGGACGAGCATCCTTAAGACTACGATACAGACGAGTATCGTGTAGAAACGAACGCTTGACACATGTTCTGAGATGATGGTACGGACGAGTACCAACTGGTTAACAAAGGACATGAACCAATGTCGAATCTGCGGGGATGTAACAGGTATGTATAAGATACGGACGAGTATCTGTATAAGTATGAGTAGTATGAGTAGTATTGTATAAATGAATGTTTATCTGCTGGGGAGTGTGACACGGACGAGTGTCAAAGTATGATAATATTAACAAGGACATGGGTTGCAGAAGTATGAGCGACTGCGCTGGGGAAATGACACGGACGGGTGTCAGGAAAGTGTATATAGGTATATGTGAGTGCAAAAGAGGACGTCTTTGGCTTTCTGCTGGGATATGACACGGACGGGTGTCAGGAAGTATCTGTAATACGGGTGATATTGTTGTAAAGAGTGTTCAGGCGGCTTTACTGGGGAGCGATGGCACGGACGGGTGTCAAAAGGTGTATATACTGGTGTTTGCGATTGTGAGGCAGCTACTTTTGCCGGGGACTCTGGTGGGGATTTTTCTGTACATTAATGAACTGTCATTATTCACAAGTGTTAGTTTAAAACATGGCTTGTGATTATGCTATATGTTTGATTTTTGCCGTAATGCTCCGTATTAGACGGAATGCTACGCTCTGAGGGGATAATATGATGCGAATGCTATGATTGTGCAAAAGATACCAAGCCGGGACTTGGATCCCGTTGCTGCGAAGATCTCTGGCTAATCCGTTTGAAATGGACATCCCAGCTGGGGATGAGATCGTTGATAGACCTGGAGAGATGTATCTGCTTGGGGATACAGGTCACTGATTGACACGTCCTTGTAATGAGGGACCCAGCTGGGGGTTGTAGAAGCTTTCTTCACTCTGTTGTGATTCCTTCGTGCGTTGCTCTTCTGAATAGAGGCTGAGGATTCTGTGGGGAGATGACTCCCTGATTCTTGCATTCTGCTGAGGAGGAATGATTGGTACTACGGCTGGGAGAGTTGTTGGCCACTCAGCTGGGGATAGTAATGAGAGGCAACTCAGCTGGGGAAATGGCATTTCAGATGCTGAGATTGAGTGTATGTTGATTTGGCAACTTCGCTGGGGAAATGGGCACCTTCCAGTGCCACATGGAAGATAGACCGAGTTGATAATGATCTGCCAGCTTGCTGAGGGTGAAGCTTTCATGCCCCAAGTTGCGTTCTGGATACCTGCAATCCTGAAAAAGATAGAAAAACGCACAAGATAATCCCGAGGTATCCCTTACTGGATTCCGTCATAGGAGTTAGGATACTTCTGAGAGTAAGTATATTTCCTGCAGGCATGTTTTTATTTGAAGATAAGCATCTGTATTCTTATGCAATCAGTTTTTTTCCTTTTAAGACATCAGACATTTTTTGCAAATGAAATGTATAAAACGAGACATGACTGAAAATCTGATTTTATTAATTCATATGCCCTGAATTGGCGAGATACAGTCAAAGGAACATATCCCCTGAAATGAGGAGATTGTTACAAATTGAGAAACAAAATTGCTGGCAATGTTGACGACGCTTTAGGGAGCTTCCCCTTCTGCTATGACTCGTATGACAATTGACGTTCTTCTCACCTTGCTTTCTGAAGAAGGCTGATTCTGATTGAAGCTTGATCCTGTTGAAGCTTACCAAGTTGTGGATGATACAGACGAAATCAGAATGCAGTCGTTCGCTTATTCCCTTATTTTTGCATGGATCGCCCTTTCGGGTTTTCAATCCATCGGGATACCCATTTTTGCCTGAGCTGTCCAATGCGGCTTTTCAACTCAGCGGGTGTACAATTTTTTTATTTATTTTCCCTTATTTTTGCCCGAGTCTTTTATTCTGTTTTTGACTCGCCGGGATGCCCTGTTTTTGCCTGGACTTACATTCTGTTTCTGTGTCCAGCGGGTCATTTTATGCGAAGTATTTTTTAACTGCATCTGAATTCACAGGAGATGGGAAATCTTCACCATCCATGGTGCTGAGCATCAGTGCTCCACCAGAGAAAACTTTCTTTACCACGAATGGTCCTTCATAATTTGGAGTCCATTTGCCCCTGTGGTCTGTATGAGGAGGAAGGATTCTTTTCAGCACAAGATCTCCTACTTGGTACTCTCGGTGCCTGACTTTCTGATCGAAGGCTTTCTTCATTCTCTTTTGATATAACTGCCCATGACAAATTGCAGCCAATCTCTTCTCTTCAATCAGACTCAGTTGTTCAAATCGGGTCCTAACCCATTCTGCTTCGTTCAGCTTAACATCCATCAATACTCGTAAAGAGGGTAGTTCAACTTCAATAGGTAGGACTGCCTCCATACCATACACCAGTTGATACGGTGTTGCCCCAGTGGATGTTATGATTGACGTGCGATACCCATGCAAGGCAAATGGTAGCATTTCATGCCAGTCTTTGTAGGTGACTACCATCTTCTGCACAATCTTCTTGATATTCTTATTTGCTGCCTCAACAGCGCCATTCATCTTTGGCCTGTAAGGAGAAGAATTGTGATGTTGAATTTTGAAGTCCCGGCACAGCTCTGCCATCATTTTGTTGTTTAGATTGGAACCATTATCAGTAATGATTCGCTCGGGAACTCCGTATCGACAGATGATATCTCTCTTCAGAAATCTGGCTACTACTTGTCTTGTGACGTTTGCATATGAGGCTGCTTCAACCCACTTGGTGAAATAGTCAATGGCGACCAGGATGAATCTGTGGCCATTTGAAGCAGTCGGCTCAATCTTGCCAATCATATCAATGCCCCACATAGCAAAGGGCCAGGGTGAAGACATGATGTTCAAAGGATTGGGAGGCACATGCACCTTATCTGCGTAGATCTGGCATTTGTGGCATTTCCTGGCATAGGCACAACAGTCTGCATCCATTGTGATCCAATAATAACCTGATCTTAACAACTTTTTAGCCATGGCATGTCCTCCGGCATGGGTACCAAATGATCCTTCGTGCACTTCATGCATCAACAAATCTGCTTCTGTCTTGTCAACACATCTGAGGAGTACCATATCAAAGTTCCTTTTGTATAAAGATCCATCAGTGTTCAGAAAGAAACTACCAGCTAGCCTTCTCAAAGTCTTCTTATCATTGGAAGATGCCCCAGGTGGGTATGTCTGATCCTCCAAGAAGCATTTAATGTCATGAAACCAAGGCTTATTATCTCTGACAACATCTGCCGCAAATACATATGCTGGTCTATCAAGTCTTGACACTGAAATCTGAGGTACAAAGTTAGCAGCTTGAACTTTGATCATGGACGAAATGGTAGCCAAGGCATCTGCAAACTGATTCTCGTCCCGAGGGATATACTCAAGCTTGACTGTTGTGAAGAACGTCAATAACCTTCTTGTATAATCCCTGTAAGGTATCAGATGATCTTGGTGCGTATACCATTTGCCGTTGGTCTGATTGATTACCAGAGCTGAATCTCCGAATACGGTCAATGTCTTGATCCTGAGGTCAATGGCTTCCTCAAGACCCATAATGCAAGCTTCGTATTCAGCTTCGTTATTAGTGCAGTTGAAAGTGAGTTTTTCCGAGAAAGGCATGTGAACTCCTTTAGGTGTAATGAGTACTGCACCAACACCACGACCATTCATGTTAACAGCCCCATCAAACATCATAGTCCATTCTTCTTCCGGGTCAGGCCCTTCAGTGTGAACAGGCTCTTCATGATCTTTTGCCTTTATGAACATGATGTCTTCATCAGGGAAGTCAAATCTCATAGGCTGGTAATCATCAATGGGTTGCTCAGCAAGATATTCAGATAGTACACTGCCCTTGATGGCTTTCTGAGATGTGTAATGTATGTCGTATTCTGTGAGAATCATTTGCCATCTTGCAACCCGTCCGGTAAGAGCTGGCTTCTCGAAAATGTACTTAACTGGGTCCATTTTTGAGATCAATAAAGTAGTGTGGGTCAACATATACTGCCTCAGTCGGCGAGCAGCCCACGCTAAAGCACAACAAGTTTTCTCGAGCAGTGAATAACGTTGTTCACAGTCGGTAAACTTTTTGCTTAGGTAGTATATTGCATACTCTTTTCGACCAGACCCGTCATGCTGGCCCAGCACACACCCCATTGACTCTTCTAATACTGTCAAGTACATTATCAGAGGTCTTCCTTCGACTGGAGGCATAAGGATTGGAGGTTCTTGCAGATATTCCTTGATCTTGTCAAAAGCCTTCTGGCAGTCTTCGTTCCACCTGACCGTCTGTTCTTTCCTTAACAGCTTGAACAAAGGTTCGCAGGTTGCCGTTAGGTGAGATATGAACCGTGAAATGTAATTCAATCGACCTAAGAACCCTCGAACTTCTTTCTCAGTCCTTGGTGCAGGCATCTCTTGAATAGCTTTGACTTTATCAGGGTCAACTTCAATCCCTTTCTCGCTTACAATAAAGCCCAGCAGCTTACCGGACCGCACCCCAAATGTGCATTTGTTGGGGTTCAACTTCAGTTGGTACTTCCTCAGACGCTTGAATAACTTGAGCAGATTCACCAGATGTTCTTCTTCAGTGAGGGACTTGGCAATCATGTCATCCACATAACATTCTATCTCTTTATGAATCATATCATGGAATAGTGTCACCATAGCCCGCTGATATGTTGCACCAGCATTCTTCAGTCCGAATGGCATCACTTTGTAGCAGAACGTGCCCCAGGGTGTGATGAAGGTTGTCTTCTCCATGTCTTCAGGTGACATCTTGATCTGGTTGTATCCTGAAAATCCATCCATGAAGGAGAATACCGAGAACTGAGCCGTGTTATCCACCAATACATCAATGTGAGGTAATGGGAAATCATCTTTTGGGCTGGCTCTGTTCAGATCCCGGTAATCAACACACATTCTTACTTTTCCGTCTTTCTTAGGCACAGGTACTATGTTAGCAACCCACGGTGGATAGCTAGTCACGGCAAGGAACCCGGCGTCCCATTGCTTTTGTACCTCTTCTTTGATTTTCATAGCCATGTCCGGACGAGTACGGCGTAGCTTCTGTTTGACTGATGGGCATTCTTCTCTCAAAGGCAGCTTGTGCACAACAATATCGGTATCCAACCCTGGCATGTCTTGATACGACCAAGCAAACACATCTACATACTCCTGAAGCAGGTCAATTAACTGTCTCTTCACTGAGTCTTGCAGGCAGGCCCCGATTCTAACCTCTTTCACGTCTTCATCTGTACCAAGATTGATCACTTCAGCCTCCTCCTGGTGAGGAGTAATAACCTTTTCCTCTTGCCTTAACAACCTGGCTAGCTCTTCAGGAAGCTCATACTCTTCTTCAACCCCTTCATCAGCTTGATTGATTGGATTGTCAAAGTCATACGAAGTCATAGCCGTGCTGTTGTCGGTGCTGTCTGGAAGGTACTCTCTGCAAGGGTTAAGTTTGTTCATTTTAGTGACTTGATTTTAATCTTTATTTAGAAAAGTGAAATGAAGTTGTCATTTTGAAAACACCGCCATTTATTTTTTTGTACAAAAAAAAGAAAAATGGAAAAACAGTGAACGAGAAAAAAGACTCATTTGCAAAAAGATGTCTGATATTTCATTAATTGATCTTGTTTGCACAAAAAGTACAGATGGCCCGATTACAAAATGAGTCTTGTCATCTTGGGCAAGATGCAAGACTTTGATGCATGCTATAAAAACACAGGAAATAATAATTACTCTGCATGAGTAACTCTTATAATTTCCTGGGAAGACCAGTTCGAGATACTGCTCCCCGGGATCTTTGGACGAATCCAGCTTTCCAGGTTGCGTTCTTCTTCCAGCTCGTCTTCCAGACAGTTGATAACATCAGGGGTAAGCATCCCCCCACTCACAAAGTTGGGCTCTTTCGCAGCCGCTACTTGATCTTGTTGAGTTGGTTTGTAACCCAACCCAAATCTGTCTTCTTTCTTCTCCACCGATAGCAGTTTGCCCCAGCCTTGGGCGTTTCCTCCCTCAACAACCTTCCGGGCTTGTTGGTATGATGACATTGGAGTACCAGATACAGCAGATGTTTCATTCACATTCAAGGCTTCAAACCCCTGGCTCATTGTTTCATGGATCTCCCCATCCATCTCAATATACTTATAGGTTGCCAGGTGGCTGACAAAAATGTCCTCCTCTCCACAGATTGTAACGATTTGACCCTCCCACTCGTATTTTAATTTCTGGTGAAGGGTAGATGTTACGGCGCCAGCGGCGTGAATCCATGGCCTACCCAATAGACAGCTGTAGGCAGGCTGTATATCCATCACGTAGAAAATAGTTTTGAAGGTCTGCGGGCCGATCGTTACGGGCAGCTCAATCTCTCCCAGAACCGATCTCTTTGAGCCATCAAAAGCTCTTACCACCAGGTTGCTGGGTCTTAATGCCAATCCGTCATATTCTAGCTTCACCAGGGCCTTCTTGGGTAAGACATTGAGGGATGACCCCGTGTCTACCAGCACATGGGAAAGGACAGCACCTTTGCATTCCATGGTTATGTGCAAGGCTTTGTTGTGGTTGCGGCCTTCCGTTGTCAAATCAGTATTGGTGAACCCTAGTCCATGACTAGCATTAACATTTCCCACTACTGCTTCCAGCTGATTGACAGTGATCTCTTCAGGCACGTAAGCTGCGTGCAGGACTTTGAGTAGTGCATTCCGATGGGCTTCGGAGCACATAAGCAATGATAGGATTGAGATCTTGGAAGGCGTCTGATGAAGCTGATCCACTATTTTATAATCACTCTTTTTGATGATTCGCATGAACTCATCAACCTCTTGATCGAACGGTGTTTTCAAGGCTTCCCTAACAGCTTGATCTTCCTGCACAGGGCTCTTCCCTTTTGCCTTGGCAGCAGCTTCTGCTTCGGCAGTGGGTCTCTGAATTTGTGGAGAGAAAAGACGTCCGCTTCGAGTGAAGCCTCCGCCTCCGCCCACATTGTCTACTTGTAGTACAGGGGTTGATGATTCAAAAGTGATTCTTTGTCCTTCACAGTACAAGTCAGAGCCGTAATGCCAGGGGATGGCATTACTGCTTTCATAAGGTACGGGTCCAGGCACCGTGATGGTGACTGGACTGATTGCAGCTGTTGAAGGAATTGTGATAGTCTGTGGATCGTAATAAATTGTCACTGGTGCCCTGGTGGGAGCAGCACTTTCTGAGTTGTAGGCGGAGTTGTTTTCAGGATCGTAGAATATGGTGACAGTTGAGACGTCTTCATGATTTGTTGCTGGTGTTGTAGGAGACATTGTCGGGAGTGTGGATGTTGTTGTTGTAGGAGCTTCAAAATGGAGTGGTGCTGGAGTTGTAGAAGGAACATTCATTGATATCTGATCAGTTGAAATGACAGATGAAGTACTTGTCGATGAAACCGAAGAATTGTCAGGAACAATAGTTGTTGCAGTTGTAGGAGGTTCTGAAGCCGTTGCTGATGAGATTGCTGGATTTGTTGGAAATGATGTGGTGATCTGAAGCTGGCCACTCTGAATGAGGCTGTCTATGCCATTCCTCAAATTATCGCACCCATTTACAGAGATATTGCAGTAAGCACAACCTAACTCACACCCCGGGAACATTTGACATTCCAAGAGCTGAGCTTTGATTTCTACCAACGGTGTCCTGATCTGGCCCACACTGGTTATTAAATAAGACGGCTTGTCTTCTTCAATAGAGTTAATCCTGGGACCACCGTGGTTCGGCATTGGATTCTTATTTACATTGGGTGGAGGTGCGAAATTCAGAGCTTTCGAGTCTACCAGGTCTTGCACCTTCATATTCTTTCCCATTCCATTTCAGCCTGGTGCGGGAATATGAAACACGGTTCAGACATGGGTTTCTTCTTGAGAACTCTGTGCTACGGATTTCCTGTAGTGCTAGGGCTATATGGGAAGCCTTCAAAGTATGGATGACCTTTTTAGATGACCTTGAGCATCTTAGGTGAATTAGAGGAGGATTTCGTATGATTAATGTAAACAATGTACCTCCGGGTTAGAAGTGTTTACACTTGTCATAATAGATCCTAATATGAGGATCCTTGTTCTAGAACAATACATGTGAGGCGGCTGGGATGTTTGCAGGTTTGCAGGAACCCTTGGCCTCAACATACCTTGTTACTGATATTGTTAAGGTTACACTATTTTGGACTGATTCTATGAAACCCTGGACTTGTGACTCTTTATTTGAGTCCCCCACCTGGTTACTGGTTCTCTAGCCTTCATCCGGACTTATGAACACTCATGTACCCTATCAAAGCAAATAACAAATCCAGCACCTGATCACAAACCCTTGCATATCATTCTACATACATCATTTTGCATCATTTTAACATTTTTCTATTTGTTTTACAGGGTATCCACATCTTCTTTGGTTTGGTTTTGACTGTTCTTCTGATCAGCCATCTTCATCAGTTATCTTCATCAGAGATCTTCTTCAGCTAATATCTTCTCCAGTCGTCTTCATCAGTATTTCTCCTCAGTTACCTTCATCAGCACCCATTATCAGTATGGACTCATCCAGGAAGAGCAACATTACTTATCATTTCTTTGAGCTCTCCCTAGCAGGCATCAGGCAGATTCAGGCACTTATCACTCCTAGTCATGTCCCTTTGTTCAGGGAACATTATGGTGGTATTATGGACATGATCATGGATTTAGATGCATCACAGAGGATCATGATTCACACTTGCCTTCAGTTCTATGATCCTCCTCTCAGATGTTTCACATTCCCAGACTTTCAGATGGGTCCTTTGTTGGAAGAGTTTTCCATGTTGTTGGGTGTCCCTATCAGGAGAGGAGTCCCTTTCAACCCTGAGATGACTGCTCCCAGGAATGAAGACATAGCTAGGACTTTACATTTAGAAAGCACCATCATTGATCAACATATGACCACCAAGGCTGGAATCCCAGGCTTCCATTTGGACTTCTTGATCACTCAAGCCACCAGTCATGCTGCAACAGGAAAGTGGGAAACTGTTTGTGCTCACCTGGATCTTAGTATATATGGGATCATTTTGTTTGCAGATGAGCCAAAGTTTGTAAGCAAAAATGCTATCCACCTCTTCCTGATGAAGAATACAGTTCCTACCTTGCTAGGGGATTTTTACTACTCAGTGCATCAGAGAAATGAGAAGTAGAGGGGAAAACTAGTCAGATGTTGTGCACCTCTCTTCTATTGTTGGTTATTGAGGCACCTACCAAAGACATAAGCTTTCTTGAATCCTCATCAGTCAAGAAATTGGGCTAAGAGAATGATTGCTCTCACTTCAGAAGACATCAGGTGGTGTACTCAGAGCACCAAGGGTAGGGACATGATTACAAGTTGTGGGCAGTATCCCAATGTACCTCTTATTGGAGTGAATGGTTGCATCAACTACAATCATTTGCTTTTCAAAAGGAAGCTAGGGTATGCCTTAGTACATCCACCAAGAGAGCAAGATTTAGCAGAGACCCTTTACTGTGATGTTCAGAATAATCATCCCATCATCCGACAAGCAGCATGGGCTTGGGATAACATACAGACAAAAGGCACTGCTATTATTGGCAAGTGCAACAACATAACTTCAGCTCAGTAAATTGATTGGTCTCGCATCAGAGGATAGATCACCCGCATTCCATTCACCCTGGAAGATGTGCCAGGGCCATCAGCAATAGAGCCTGTAGCTACAGTCAGTTTAGAGGAGTTTGAGAAGTTGAAAGAGAGGAATACCCAGCTTTCTGAAGCTCTGAAGAAGACCCTTTGGGAAAGGAATGATGGTTATCTGGATATTGAGAGGTTAGAGAAGCTCCGGATCGAGCATTTGACCAAGATAGAAAAGACACAGGACTTCATTAGAAAATCTCGAGCAGGGGAGTTGGTATTGAAGAATGCTTGCAAAGAAGCTAAGATTCAGAAAGCCAGAGCTGGGCACTACTTGGAAAAGAGTCAGGCTAGGTGGATCAGGATCACTGAGGCTCGTTTGCAAGAAGATCGAAAGACACAGGCTAAGATTGAGCATTTGGAAGCTAATGAGAAGAAGAGTCAGGAAGCCTTGTTAGCAGCATAGAAGCAAATCTCCGAGTTGAAACTCCGGACGGGGTTGAAGAGATCAAAAGACCAAGACAAGCACCAGAAGTTGACAAGTGCCATTGCCACCAGGAACCTTCTTATCAGGACCATCACAGAGCATCTAGTTGGACCAGTAACGGATGCTCCCCTGAAGGAAGTCAAGGAGGATGACTTTGGGCTGGATGTTTGATTTCTTTGTACTTGTATTTTATTTTTGATTGTACTTTATTTCCCATGTTGATTTTGTTGTATTTCTCGACTTAATTGTATTTTGACCCACCATGGGAATTTGTTGTAATCATAAACTATGTATATTTTGCATTTATAATGTATGGTTTATGTATTACCTGGATTTTCTCTTGGACTTCATTTCCCTTCGACATCTTCATTCCCAGTGGTCTGGAAGGTCAAAACCAAAGAACCAAAACCGGATACCCTCGGAAGACAAATAGACATATTGCATTGCATACTAACCTCATTCTTTATTTTGTAGGTGTTTTTGGTTGTTTGTTTTCTCACTTTGCTGTTGTCTCAGGAAATATTGCTCGTAGGAAGGTTTTCCCCATCAACAGAGTTCACCGGTATCCAACTAGAAACAACCTCCCGAGCTTATAGATGGACCAAGTTCAACAAGATCTGACTGACGTGAGAACTCAGATAGCTAATGAGAGAACTGAGAGGAGGGCTCAGATGAACCAGTTCATGGCAGTAATGACTGGGTTGGCCCAAAGCCAAGAAAGATTAAGAGAGTTAGTCGAGCGGCAAACTCCAGAAGAGAATCATCTAGGTACAGGAGGTACTAGTAACAATGATCACGGGCAGCCACGAACAGATCCGCCAGAGTTTGGGCCTCACCTCAACCCTGAAGTCAATACTATCAGAAATACCTCAAGAGGAACAGTTTACAGTAATTGGTGCTGGGGATGAAGCCTATGATCGTTGTCTGGACGAAATAGCAGAGAAGCTGAGATCTCTGGAGTCCCAGAACTCTCTAGGATTTGATGTTATAGACATGGGTTTAGTTGAAGGAGTCAGGATTCCTCACAAATTCAAGCATCCTTTCTTTGAGAAATATAATGGTACCTCTTGCCCACGTACTCACCTGCAGTCCTTTCTGGGGAGACTAAAAGCTTATACCATGGACGAAAAGTTGTAGATGTTCTACTTAGAAGACAGTCTGACCGGGGTATCCCGTGAATGGTATTCTCACCTGTCTAGAGCAAAGGTAAGAAATTGGAAGGATTTAGCCGAAGCTTTCATACGCCAGTATCAATATAACCTGGACATGGCTCCCAACAGGACCCTCCTAATGGGTATGTCACAGTCCTCAAGAGAAAGCTTACGTGAGTATGCCCAAAGATGGAGACAGCTTGCTGCTGCTGTCCAACCTCCGATGTCTGAGAGGGAAATGGCTAGCATGTTGTTCGTAGTGGTTTCTGGCGAACAACCTCTGGTTAACCAATTTCTTCAGAAAACTGGGTTACTTGCAGGACCAACCATACAAGTCCTGGGATACATGTGCATTGTTTCTGTCGAAATCTTCTTAGAATTTGGTGACTGATTTGTGGTTTGTTTTATCAGTATTGTCAAAGTATTAAGAACTTTGATTTTTGCAAGTAAAGTAAAGTTTGAACTTAAAGATGAAATAAAGTTAAAAGTTTAAACAAGAACAAAAAGACATGTCGAAGGCTGTAAACTTGCAGAAAAACAAATAAAGCTTGAAAATGACATTAAACTTGATAAATGAACAAGTAATTTAAATGACTTTGAAATATAACTGGTGTTCAAACGTACATTGTTCCAAATCTTAGACTCATTTTCTCTCACACTGGGTACTTAGAGTTTTTTACAGGAATTTTGTATCAATTTTCACACACCTATTCCAAACACAAACTATCCTATTTATACATAAACAAAATAACTGCTTAGAACGGAAAAACTATAACTAAACGACAAGTGTCAGCCTGCATGCAAATTTCTTCTCTGAAACCTCCATGTGTCCAACTGCCAAAGGTTATAACCTTTTGAATTTGAATCCTTTTCTTTGGTGACGAAACCTTGCACCTCTTCAAACTGTCGAACCCTGCTTTTATCAAAACCTTCTTATGTCGAAATACTCAGCTACAAAACTCTCCAACCTATTCTGCCAGAACAACTATGTTTCTTTCTGTCGAAATAGTAGAGTTTCAGACCCCATCAGCAATCCTTGAATCCTCTCTCTTTGTTATTCTTCGACAAAGATGATCTTAAGCCAATAATTTCAGTCTGTCGAAATTATAGGTTTACAAATTGCCCCCCAGCAAAGATGTTTTCGACTAACCTTGGAGAAATATCTTTTGCTGTCGAAGTGACCTTTGACTTCCTGTCAGTTGCATTTATTGTAAAGTGATTTTGTTGAGTCCCAAGAAAACATCATGATCTCCACTTTATTAAAACGTCACGTCTAGCCCACGTTTTTACACAATCTCCCATAACCCTATATTGTAGGTGAATCATGGCCTTCTACCAACTGCCACTTTCTAACTTCCACTAAGGGATCAAAAACGCACGTTTCCACTTCCCAACTGAAAATCTTTTCATTTTCCTTTTCTTTATTAGTCATTTATTTCATCCTCTATAAATACCACTTTCAACAACATTTCACACTTTCCATCTTCTCAAACTCTTCTCTGACCCAAACGCAAGACTCCATTTTAAGACCTTTCAAGCTTCTGATCCTTCAAGTTCTTCATCAAATCAATGGCTCCTCCAAAGGCTACCACTGGACGCAGCACAAAGAAGACCAAGAAGACCATGGATCTTCCTCCTGCTCACGTTTTATCAGGGCCTACACAAACACAACACCAACAGTACTTTCCAGAACCCCCAAATGAAAGGGAAAAGGCAAGCATTTACAGGTCACAGGTAATGATTCCCATTTCTGTTTCTGGAGTTCATCATGCTATGTTAGGTCCTGTTTTTGATCCCACTATGGACCCTAATCGTTTAAAAGAATTTTACCCCTGTTATTCTGCTTCCAAACCCATAGCTGCTAACAAAAACCCTAAACCTGTCGAAGCCTCATCAAAAGAACCTGAAGTCCTTATGGCTTCGACAGAAATAGATCTGTCTTATCTAAACCAAAATAGGATTTTCAGAAGTCCCCCTTTGACGAAAGATCCCTCTGACTACCTAGCATGGCTTACTAGGATTGAAAAAGCTAAAGAGAAATTTTGGAAGAAAACTGGCATTTATGACTTAATTCAATTGTCGAAAGAGGGTCCCCGTTATTGCCAAAACATGCTGTTAGCCTCCTTATATTTTTGGGATAGCACTTATAATACTTTCCACTTACCCTGTGGAATGGTGACTCCCACCCTATTCGACATAGCAGCCATAACTGGCCTTAGTCCTTTAGGGGAAATATTTAACCCTGAACACTTGAACAAGGATCCCATAGGCTTCGACACAAAGCATGCTGGGTATTCTGTCTTCATAGCCCATCACCAAGGTGAAAACAATGAAGAAGTCTCTGACATAGAGCACATTGCCTTCCTTAGCCTATGGTTGTCTAAATTTGTATTTTGTACAAGGTCCCTTCAGGTGGCCAGAAGTTTTATCATTATGGCTAATCAGCTTCATAATGGAGTTGCATTCTGCCTGAGTGAACTTCTTTTGGCAAACCTCTATGAATCCTTAAGTGAGAGTGTAAGCAACCTCAAAACCCTTAAGGACAAAGGTAACCTTAGTCTTACAGGCCCTTTTTGGCTCCTACAATTATGGCTGAATGCTACTTTTGAAAACTTCATCCCCATCAAAATGCCAGTCGTCGAAGATGCAGTAAAAGAAAGGCGTGTCGAATGGCCTAGGCTGGTTCAACTGACCCCTACAGATGATAATACAAGCCTTCAACAAGCATTCACTGGCTACATCATGATGTTCGCCAAACGCTACAAATTTTCTCCTTCAATGGCACCATTCGCCAACAGACAAGTAGGCCCAAGATGGTTTACCAGAAGACTCCCAGTGGAGAATCAGAAGGATGAAGACTCCTATATCTCCATTTGGGAAGCTTTTCTCATGCCCAAGCACTTTTTCTCCCATCATAGCCTCAACAACACAAAGGTATCCCTCATTGTGTACCAACCCAATCTGGTAGCTAGGCAGTTTGGATTAATCCAAACGAAGACGAAGCCTATCTACCACAAGAAAGGTGCTATCATTTTCTACAACTCATTTCACCATTTCGACAAAAGTTTAGAGCTGTACAACAAATTTTTCGACCCAACTTTGGAGGTCTATCCCACCATTTTTCTACCAAACTTCCTATGTACTGAAGAATTCGACGTCTGGTGGAAGGAATATTACATCAACAGATTTTTCGACGTAGCAACCTTCACTACTCTTCTGACAAATGCTTTTACCTTTGTGCAGGACAAGAAGAAAAAAAGGTACAGATCAGCATATCAAAGAAGTTCAAAAGTTTCAAAAATATTTTGAAACCATTTACAGGCCTGATGATCTTCGTCGAACCATAGCTGAAGCAGCAGTATCTTTAAAATACAAACTCACAGAGAAATTAAATAATTTGTGGTTTCCTTCATCTCTTCCACCACATGCACACTATGACTATGCATTCACCACTTTTCCCCCAAAATTCCCTCCACTACCTTCTGCAGAATTTGGGGTGGCCTTGTGTCCTCCATTTCCAGATTGGTTTGTGTGTGGATCTGATTTAAAACTGCTCCGTGAAAGAAACAAAAAACCTGCCGAACGCGTGGTTGCGACGAAGTATCATCTGCACAACTTCACTGGGCACCTTCACATTGGGATAGAACACGTTACTGTGGACGAACCCATTCTTGAAGGTGTCGAAGAAATTACATTCTTCTTTTTTGCTTCTAACTCCTTTTATTATTGTATCAATGTTCATGCAACTTTTCTTTTTCAGCTGTTAGAATTGTCAGGAAGACCACTGGCGAAGGAACTTCTTCCAAAACAGTCGAAAAATCCCCCTCAACTACCAAGAAGGTTTCGACAAAATAGAGCATCCCTCTTTATTTGCGTACTTCACATTTCTTATACTGAACACTTCCCCTTCTTCTTCTTTTTTTTTTTGTAGGTAACTCGTACCCCAGCAAAGAAGAGGAAACCAGTAGAAAAGGAGGCAAGCGTCGAAGAATCTGAAGACGAATCCCCTGAACCCCAGCCTTTGAAAAGAAACAAAGGTCTAAGAATTAAAACAGTAGCCTCTCAAAGATCTATAGTCCAAAGACGAACTCCACCTGCCAGTTCAGTCACCCAAATTCCCACAAGGAGTGAAAAAAGTGGAGACTCAAGTGCACACACTGAAATCCCTCAGGTAAACACTTCGGCAAACAATATTCCCACATCTTGACTGCATGTATCTATCTTATAACTTTCTTTCATGTTTTCTGTAGGTTGTCATTGATGTCGAAGAGACTTCTACAATCCAAGAAGAGCATGCCCCTTCTAATTCTGAAAGGACTCTGGCTGAAAGGCTTCAAGATGATGCCACTCCAGATACAGGTGTCCATGGACCTCAAACCTTGGATGAATTCGACCTCAGTGATTCTGAGTCTTCTGGCAACAACTCTCCTTTTCGACCAGACCCCACTGCAGAAAAAATAATTCCAGATCAAGATGCACCACTTCCACCACCAGCTGCTATACCAGAAACTGACGAAGATGCCATTGCTCAGGATGCACAAGCTCCAGATCCAACTGACGCCAACATAGTTGACCAAGAAAATGTCGAAGAAGAAGTCACTCTGTCGAATCAGCCAGGAGTCAACTTGAACATTGGAGGAACTTCCCAAAACATTCCTTCTTCATCAAAGGTTCCTGTCGAAACCTCTTTAGGTACTGATTCGACAAGTTTATCACACGAAGAGATTGAGAGCTTGAAGGTTAGAAAACCCTTTGAATACTTAAAAGCTTTGCTCGACACCAGGTATAACTTCCAAGATTCCTCTCCCAGTGGTTCGACAGCTTCAGGGGCCACTTCTGACCTTCAACCAATCAGTGTCATTATGGATGAGATCAAGACAAGGATCCTTGGAGTTGACCTGTTTGAAGTCTTGGCTGAGAACACTTCTGCTCAATATGATCTAAAGAAGCTCCTGAAAAGTGCCAATTTGCTAGAGGCTTCGACTGAGGAAAGCCGTTTGGTGATGGATTTGACATCTTTAATTGATTCTGTTAGTGCTGATCTGGTTCGACAAAAAGAAGTCTCCCAAAAAATCACAGCCAAGTCTGAAGAGAAAGTTTCAGCATGGAACACAGTGGCTTCTTCGACAGAAAAGATTTCAGAGCTGAATAAGCTTTCTGACGAATATACTAAGGCTGCTGCTGAATGTGAAAGCAATATTCAAGCTTACCAAGCCCAGATTGCTGATCTGCAAAGGAAAATCCTTCAAGAAAAAGAACGCCAGACCTCTCTCCAAAAACCAAATCAGGAAGCAATAGACAGTGAACTCCAGAAGGGGCTACAATATGCAGAAACAGCCCAGCAACTTCACAGGGAGCTTGACGAAATGACTGTCAGCAAGAGTCTCTGCGAGCGTCGAATTCAACTTCAAAAGAAAAAGTTCGACGAACTCAAAGCTACCTTTCTTCGACAGTAGTTTTGTAATAGAACTTAGGAATTTGTTTTAAGGATATTTTCTTTTAGAACTTTTATATGTAATGCTATTTTACGCCATTTGTTTGGCGAAGACAAGTTTCGTTTGCAATTTTAATTTACTCCTATTTTTATTTCCTGCAATGTTGGTTTATACTTCTTTAAGTACTTCCCATTTATTTTCAGCATTCTTCTATCTTTTCCTATTTCTTCGACTTCGTATGCTCCATTGGAAAAAACTCTTAGGATTTTGAAAGGTCCTTCCCATTTAGGGGACCATTTTCCCATCACTCTGTCTTTCTTCTCCATAGGCAAAATCACTTTCCAAACTAAATCATTCACTAAAAAGGCTTTGAAATTTACTTTTTTGTTATAAAACTTTTCAACTCTCTCTTTCTGCCTTCTTATTAATTCTAAGGCACGCAACCTTTCTTCGTCTAAATCAACCAACTCATCCATCATCATATTCCAGTAGATTTCAGATGGAATCTCATGATGTCTTTGAATTCGTATTGACTGTAAACAGATTTCGACAGGCAATACTGCATCATGTCCATAGGTTAATTTAAATGGGGTGGAATTAGTTGCTTCCTTAGGAGATGTTCGACAAGCCCAAAGGATTTGATCCAGGGTCTTATGCCAATTTCTGGGTTTTTTACCCACATGTTTCTTTATCAGGTTTATTACTACTTTGTTGGCTGCTTCGACCTGACCATTTGCTTGGGCATAATAGGGTGTCGAAGTCAACAACTTAAAACCTGTCTCTTTTGCAAATGCCTGCATATTTCTTCCAGTAAACACAGATCCTTGATCAGTGGTTATAGTTTCTGGTATTCCAAACCTATACATTATGTGTTTCTGGATGAAGTCTATGACTGTTTCCTGATCTACATTCGTCAAAGGTATGGCTTCAATCCACTTAGTGAAGTAGTCTACCCCCACTAAAATGTACTTCTGCCCTTTTGAAGAGGCTGGTCGAATTTCACCAATTAAATCTAAAGCCCAACCTCTGAATGGCCAAGGCTTTATAATAGAATGTAACTCACTTGCTGGCACATGAGGTATGCCTGCATGAATTTGACATTCCTGACAACCCTTTGCAAATTCGACACAGTCTTTCAGCATGGTTGGCCAGTACATTCCTTGTCGAAATAATAGCCATTTCATCTTATGTCCTGCTTGGTGAGCACCACATGCACCACTGTGTACATTCGACAAAGCTATATAAGCTTCAGTCTCTCCTAGGCATTTTAGTAGAACTCCTTCTGCAGTCTTTTTAAACAATTCATTTCCAAAGAGTACGTAACTTATAGCTCTGTACTTTATCTTTCTTTCGACTGTCTGATTTGGATTTTGTAAATAATCTTTGATGGGTTTTCTCCAATCTCCAACTTCTAGATCACCTACATTGAAAATCTCAAAGTTTTCTTCATCACCATATCCCAATCTCATTGTCTCCAAATCAGATGGGGACAATTTGGTGGACAAGACTTTGCCTCTCACTTCGACAACCTTCAACAGATTTTCCTTCGACACTTTATACCCTGAAGCCAACTGAGCCAAGTCATTTGCTTCTTGATTTTCTAATCTGGGAATGTGTCTAAAGACTACACTGTCGAATCTTTTGAGGAGTCTGTTGGCTATCACAAAGTACATGATCAAATTTTCTTTGACACATTTATACTCTTTCGTCAATTGTTTTATCACTAACTCAGAGTCACCCATTATTTCGACCTCTGTTGCCCCCAATTCCAACAAAATTTCAAGTCCAGCAATTAAAGCTTCATATTCTGCCTCATTATTTGAACAGAATCCTTCTATTTTATACTTGAACTTTGTTGGAATTTTATTGGGAGAAATAATTAATACCCCAACACCTGTTCCATTTTTATGACTGGAACCATCAAAATATAACCTCCAAGGCTCTTTTTCGACATAATTTGTCTCATCTCCAAGTATGGAGTGGTCAGCTATGAAATCAGCAACTACCTGCCCTTTAACAGCTTTTAGAGGCATATATTTTAAAGAATACTCAGTCAAGGCTAAGGCCCATTTTCCAATTCGACTATGTAAAATAGACTTGGACAACATATGTTTTATTACGTCGAAATGAGAAGATATATGTACATCAACGGGTTTTATATAGTGCTTCAATTTTATACAAGAGAAATACACACATAAACATAATTTCTCTATCATACTATATCTAGTTTCAGCATCATTTAAGACTCTGCTGAGATAATAAATGGCTCTTTCGACGCCATGTTCATCTTCTTGGCAAAGCATACTTCCTAATGTTTTGTCAGATGCTGATATGTAAAGCCTCATGCTTCTTTTTTGACAAGGAGATATTAAAACTGGAGGATTTGCTAGATACTCCTTGATCTTGTCGAAGGCATCTTGCTGCTCTTGCCCCCAAGTGAAACCTTCCTTCTTCAGTCGAAGCAGAGGTGAGAAGGCCTGAGTCTTTCCACTAAGGTTGGAGATGAACCTTCTGAGAAAGTTGATTTTCCCTAGTAGAGACTGCAATTCCTTCTTTGTCGATGGCGCTTTTGCTTCCATTATTGCTTTAGCTTTGTTCTCATTAATTTCAATCCCTTTCTTGTGGACCACAAAACCTAAGAAGTCTCCTGCCTGCACACCAAAAGCACATTTCAGAGGATTCATTTTCAAACCAAACTTCCTCATCCTTTCAAAGGACTGTCGAAGATGATTAATGTGGTCCAAGCCTGAAGCAGATTTAATCACAATGTCATCTATATAAATTTGCATAAATGTTTCGATGAAATCATGAAAAATAGAATTCATAGCCCTTTGGTAAGTAGCTCCAGCATTTTTCAAACCAAAGGGCATGACTACCCACTCATATGTTCCTATTGCTCCTGGACAACGAAAAGCTGTTTTTGGAACGTCTTCTTCAGCAATGAAAATCTGGTTGTAACCAGAATAGCCATCAAGCATACTTAAATACTCATGGCCTGCTGCAGAGTCTACTAGCATTTCTGCTACTGGCATAGGATACTCATCCTTAGGGGTGGCTGAGTTTAGATCTCTAAAATCAATACACACCCTTAATGTGCCATTTTTCTTAATCACAGGAACAATATTAGCAATCCATTCGACATACCTTGTTGTACGGATGAATTTGCATTTTAGAAGCCTTTCGACTTCTTCTTTGATTTTCGACAGAATTTCAGGTGCAAAGCGTCTGGGGGTCTGCTTTATTGGCTTCTTCCCTTTCAGTATTGGCAACTTCAATTCAACCAAACTTCTGTCTAAACCAGGCATTTCGTCATCATCCCAGGCGAAGCAGTCTTTAAACTCATTCAGCAGTTGGATTATTTCGACTCTGAGTTGAGGATTCAACTTGGCACTGATGTAAGTGGGCCTCTTCTCTGCCCCCAGTCCCAGATTAATCTCCTCTAAAGGATCCTGTGCCACCATTTTCATATTGGTTGAGGTTGGATCCTTTTCGAACCCCAAAGGTTCGTCATCATAAATGGCATCAAGTCTTTGACTCTGCCATTCACCATTTGAGTCTTCTTCAAAACTCTGATTTGCATGTTGCTCCTCAATATTTTCTTGAGGATATTGTCCTTCGACAACTTGAGTGCTGGCTTCGACAGCCATATTTCTAACTTCAGCCTCAAGGGCCGTTCTGAGTTGTTTTTCGGCTATATAAGCCGAAATCCTCTCCATTGCTGAAACTTCAGTCATTTTCACTGAATTCACTCCCCCATCCATTTGGGTTGACATGGGCAGTTCCCCGAGTGTAGTTTGTCTCCCCAATTACTTCTTTATCCCACTGGAAGCCATGCGTAGGATGGAGGTACATGGAACAGTAAGCATTGTCGGAAGCTGTTAAGTCGAAAGCAGCAGGATTGCATGGTGCTATGTGGGCTAGATTTTTGTCGAAGTTACGACCAGTGACATTGTTCACATCAGCTGTGAAGTAACTCTGATCTGCTTCTATGTTTTCAACAATCCCATCTGGCCTCCAGATTGCTATCCTTTGATGCATGGAGGATGGTACAACCCCAATTCCATGGATCCATTCTCTCCCTAACAGTAAGTTGTAATTTGCCTTTGATGTTATCACCACAAACATTGTAGGCCTGGTGATGGATCCTACAGTCAAGTTCAGTTGTATTACTCCCAATGTTGTTCCCACTTTACCTTCATAGTTGGACAACACCATATTGTGAGGCTTAGTGTCGGAGTCATCTTTTCCAATCCTCTTTATCATGTAATGAGGAATTAAATTTACAGCTGCTCCACCATCTATCAGAATTTTGTTGACACCCACACCTTCTAACTTTCCTTTTATGAAGAGAGGCTTTAAGTGAGCCTTCATTGCATCATCTGGCTTTTCGAAAAAGGCATTTTGCTCTTCGACACAGCCATTGTTCATTATGTAGTAGCATACAGGCTTCAAACCTATGTTGTCATCTGCCATTTCATCCTCTTCATCTTCGACTTCCATTATCCTGTCATAATCTCTGGGCAGCACAGAAACCACATTGCAAGTTACGTCGAAAGAGGCATCTGATTCTGAACTAAATTCATCTGTGTCTTCTTCGTCCATTGGCATCCTATTATTTGTGCTCTGCATTTCTGTGGTGTCACTAGATCTACTCTTCTGAGGAGCTTCTTTTTCTGCCAGAGGTATCCCCTTGTTTGTAATCTGGACACATTTGCTTGATTCGGCTTCCTTTTGCCCAACCCTTTGGTGTTCTACAGTTTCCTTTTCAATTTTCTTCTGCCTTTGGAATCTTCTCCATTGGGATCTGGACATAGGATTCTTCCCTTTGTAGTTTTCAGAGACATATTTTGGCCTTGCCTCTTTTTTAACTTCCATTGAAGGACCCCTGTTCACCTCAAAACTCTTCCATCTCTTCTGACCTTGGGCGTCCCTTATAGGCTGAACCCATTTGTCATCATTTGGCCTGTTGGATGGTTTGTAGGTGTTGAAACGTCTTTCTCCCACCCCTTGACTTTGATGCTTCCCTCTTCTTGGGTCGAATCTTTCATTTCTGGTTGGTGGGACTGTTCCCCAATTTCTTTTCCTCTGGGTCTTTTCTGCCGCTTCTAAGTCATCAGCTGCTTTCTTGTCGAATACAGCACTGCATCTTGGGCAAAGCATGACTTCTGCATTTTTCCTTTGACACCTCTGGATGAATTCGACAAGACTTTCGTTCTCTTCCGGGTAAACCAGCTTCTGATGCTTCTCTTGATGTTTCTTTCCCTTGTTGGTGTCCGGTCCTCCATTTTGAGTGATTTCCACCATATGAATCCCAGCACTCTGTTCAGTTGTAATTTTCAATTTGTTCATTTTTTCGACTAGCATGATTTCCTCTGGGATGTCCTCCTTTGACTGACTCACATTGCCTTTTGGGTGTAAGCCCTTATAGATGTATTTGCAGCAATGTGCAACCCTTTCGACAGGATGTTCTTCAGTTCTGGTGGTACCACTGTTTATTGGTTCGACAGTGAGGGGATTGTCATCAGCCCCTGCTGTTTTGATCTCCTCTTGGTCAGGGCCTTCAGTGGCCTCTGTTTGGACAGTGAGGGTTTTGCTATCCTCCTCTTCGTCATCCTTTTTGAAAGAATCTCCCCATCCTGTGGGTTTGATTTTGTTGATATCTGTTTTGGAGCTTGGTGGTGCTGAATATTTCACCATGAAGTCGAACTTCCCATTTGACTCTCCCAAAGTGTCCCAGATCACCCCTTGCTCAGCATCTCTTTCATAGTTCTCCTTGTCGAAGCTTCTTCCCACTTTGACTGCATTTCTTCCGTCGAAACCTTCAGTAGTTTCAGTGGCATTCTCACTGTCGAAGTCTTCAGAAACTTTGACTTCTTTTGCCTCATCCTGGTCAGCAGAATTATCACCTTCTTCCACCACATTGACATGGGTGTCGAAACCTTCAGCAGCTTCTATCATGGTGAAGTTGGTGTCGAAGCTTTCAGTAACTTCTACCATTTCAAATTTCTCTTCTGCCATGATCTCCATTTTGACCACGTTTACCATTTCTGGTTCAGCATAGTTGGCCTCCACAACCTGCATGGGATTGGAGTCAATCTTCATCTGCTGCTTGCCTTTGTCTCCAAACTTCAGCCTTCCATTTTGGATTGCGTTCTGGACAAGATCCCTGAAAAGGTAACATTGAGAAGTTTTATGACCCAAGAAATTATGGTATTTACAAAAACCTCTCTTTTTCTGTTGGTCTACAGGAGGCTCTTTAGTGCCTGCTGGTTTTATTAACTGACCATCTTTGACTAATAAATCAAATATCTCATCACACTTGGTGATGTCGAATGTATAGGTTCTTTTAGGGAACCTGTCATTCTTTTCCACTTCGACTGGATTTTTTCCATTCGAAGGGGCTAAAACCTTACAAGAATATGGAGGGCCTTGTTTTAATTCTGCAAGATCAATTTCTTGCTGGTCGAAAATGACTGGTTCGTTTTCGTCATAATCATCTTCTTGAACTATTCCTACATAGGCCACTCTTTCCTTCTTGTTTTTATTTGATCTAAATTTCTCATTTTTTAGTCTTTCTATTTGCCTCACTCTGTCTGCCAGTTGTGCCATGTCTCTCAAGTATTGGGTATCCAGTTTTTTCCTTATGGAATAATCTAGACCCCCTGCAGCCATTTCGACTAGTTCTTGTTCCGGCACTTGTGTAAAGCATCTGGCTTTTAATAACCTAAACCTATTTAAATAGTCATCTATAGGTTCAGAAAATTTTCTTTTGACACTTGCCAATTCTTTCAAACTTATCTTGGTTTGTCCCATATAAAATTGTTCATGGAACAATCTCTCTAATTGGGTCCAAGTAAAAATTGAAGTTGCAGGAAGTGATGTAAACCAAGTGAAAGCATTTTTCGTCAAAGAACTTGGGAAATATTTCATCCTTAAGTTCTCATTATTAGCAATCTCTCCTGCCTCTATCAAATAACGCGCCACATGTTCTATGGTGGATTCACTAGTATCCCCTGAGAATTTTGTGAATTTGGGGACTTTCCACCTTGGTGGTAACTCTTGTTGTAAGACAAATTCAGACAAAGGGGAAGTATAACTAGGCCTTTGTAATCCTACGTTTACTCCATTTTGTGCCATTATTCTCTCCACCATGGTGGCAATATTATTTTCGACAGGCATGTTATTGTAACGCATTCTCTGCTGTAATACTTCGTCTGCATTTTGGTTCCTCTGGACTATTATCCTTCTTGGTTCCTGTCGAATAGGCTCTTCTACATTAGGCTGTTCGACTATCACCTCTTGCCCCCTGGGATTTTCATGAGGGTTCCCTAAGGGCCTTTGGTTTATAGTGAGTTCCTCTTCGACAGCCCTATTGGCAGGATTCTGGTTTAATTGCATTCTTTGTTGTGCTTGCGGGACTCCAAAAAAGTCAGCAATGCGTGCCATCTGTTCTGCCAATATTTGGTTTGTTTGGGTAGTGTTTTGTATTAAGGGATTGAACACGTCTCCCATTTGTTGTGTCAAAGCCTGCACCATATCATGATTGCTTTCATCCATCTGTTGACGAATTACTTGTGCAGAATGGTTTGTCAAAGCAGGCATATGGAAACCTGGTGGAATTTGATTCATTCTATTTCCATTTCCACCATATCCTGATCCCTGCAATGGTGATGACACTTGAACCATAGCATCAGAGAATAATGGTGACGAATTATGTAGGCTTGCCATCATTGAAGTTGGCATTCCATACGGTTGTTCCCTCCCAGTCAAAGGCTGAGAATAATTCAGATATGGCCTGAATGTATTTCCTCCAGGGGGAGGGGTTCCAAGGGGTCTGGCTTGTCCCATGGTGGAAGAACTAGGCATATTTTGGGATCCTGAACCCGTTGGTATGGAATCTCCCAAAGGAGGCCTAATTTGTTCTAAAACAGGGCCAGACATTGGTATTGCTCCTGACGAAGGGATAGGGTTGGAAACTGGTATTGTTTCGTCAGGAATGTTTGAAGTATTTGGCAAGTTAGCCATGTTTCTTCTTCTTGTTCTCTTTGGTCTCTCTACGTCGGTTACAGCTAATTTACCGCTTCTAAGAATCATACAACGTAGCAAGGAACAATTTGTCTAAGAAGTTCTTTATTAGATAATTGTCTAATGCACTAGTCCCACTGGGCGTGCCAATTTGTTCGCAGTGGTTTCTGGCGAACAACCTCTGGTTAACCAATTTCTTCAGAAAACTGGGTTACTTGCAGGACCAACCATACAAGTCCTGGGATACATGTGCATTGTTTCTGTCGAAATCTTCTTAGAATTTGGTGACTGATTTGTGGTTTGTTTTATCAGTATTGTCAAAGTATTAAGAACTTTGATTTTTGCAAGTAAAGTAAAGTTTGAACTTAAAGATGAAATAAAGTTAAAAGTTTAAACAAGAACAAAAAGACATGTCGAAGGCTGTAAACTTGCAGAAAAACAAATAAAGCTTGAAAATGACATTAAACTTGATAAATGAACAAGTAATTTAAATGACTTTGAAATATAACTGGTGTTCAAACGTACATTGTTCCAAATCTTAGACTCATTTTCTCTCACACTGGGTACTTAGAGTTTTTTACAGGAATTTTGTATCAATTTTCACACACCTATTCCAAACACAAACTATCCTATTTATACATAAACAAAATAACTGCTTAGAACGGAAAAACTATAACTAAACGACAAGTGTCAGCCTGCATGCAAATTTCTTCTCTGAAACCTCCATGTGTCCAACTGCCAAAGGTTATAACCTTTTGAATTTGAATCCTTTTCTTTGGTGACGAAACCTTGCACCTCTTCAAACTGTCGAACCCTGCTTTTATCAAAACCTTCTTATGTCGAAATACTCAGCTACAAAACTCTCCAACCTATTCTGCCAGAACAACTATGTTTCTTTCTGTCGAAATAGTAGAGTTTCAGACCCCATCAGCAATCCTTGAATCCTCTCTCTTTGTTATTCTTCGACAAAGATGATCTTAAGCCAATAATTTCAGTCTGTCGAAATTATAGGTTTACACATGTTTATAAACACCCTACAAGGAACATATATTGACAGACTTGCTGCTTTCTCGTCCACCAGCTTTGCAGATGTAGTCATAGCTGGTGAGAGAATTGAGAGTCTGCTGAAGATGGGCAAAATTTCAGATAATGGTGCCAGTTCCAGCAATACAAGGAAACCTTTCGCAGGACCTCGTAGGACAGGTGAGACCAACTCAGTGTATATGGGCAGGGGAAAGCCTCAATACATGCTAAGATCAGTAGCTGATTTCACAATTCCAGCTCCAGTGCCTCAACAACAGTATCCTCCACAACCACAACACTTTCCACCGCAATAACAATTTCCTCAACAGAGGTCCTATAACAACAATAACAATCAGCAACAACGTCTGTTTCAACCAAGAACTTCACAAATCAACAGGGTTATTGATCTCATTCTAATGCCCTATGCTGCCTTACTTCCACAATTGTTAAAGCTCAACTTGATTGAATTGAGGACTCTGGCTCCTCCAGATCCCCAGAACCTTCAAAGAAACTATGATGTTAATGCCCAGTGTGCCTTCCACTCAAATACACCTGGCCATACTACAGAGAAGTGCAGAGCCTTACACATGAAGGTTCAGGATTTGATTGATTCTAAGGCAGTCAACTTTGCACCTCCTCCAAGTGTTACCAAGAATCCTATGCCTAGCCATGGTGGGCCTAGGATAAATGTTATTGGGGATGATCAACCGATGAACCTAATTGACAATGTTGCAAGCATTTAGACACCTCTGGCCGAGGTTAAAGCCCAACTTTTGAAATGCCAGGTGTTCCCGGGTTGTGAGGCCCACTGTGAAGCTTGCAAGATTTCCATCAACGGTTGTGCAGATTTGAAAACCGGTATCAATAATCTTATCAAGGAAGGCACCTTACATATCACTTTAACAGTCCCAACTTCTACAACATCAACAACCATTCCTGCTACAACTCCAGCACATGTCATTCCATCAGATGTCACTCCTACAACTTCAACAACAATCATTCTGACAGATTCTTCTACAACATCAACAATCATCCCTTCTTCAACATCAACAGACAACAGTTCTACACATCCTTCTACAACAACAACAACCATCAATAAAGACGTTTCCACAGTTACTATTTACTATGATCCTGCAACAATCCATGTTCCTGATTCTTTCGGTAACTCACAACAACATCAACATCAACAGCAACAACCTTTATCACCAGCACGATCTCTGGTCAGGCCTCCTGTTACAATTTATTATGTACCTCAGACTGTATCAATTCCTTCTTCCGCATCAATCAGTCTGGTTACTATCACGGTACTAGGACCAGTTCCATATGACAACAGCAGTGTCGTGCCTTGGCACTATAGCTCAGATTTGTATTGCGACAGAAATAAAGTTACTCTTGACACTTCTACACCACAAATTGATAATGTGGGGGGAGGCGGAGGCTTCGCCCGAAGCGGACGTGTCTTTGCCTCACAATTCCAAAGAACCAATGTTGAAGCAGAAACTACTGCCAAGGCTAAGGGAAAGAGTGTGGTGCCTGAAGAGCCTATCTCCAAGGAAACTCAGAAGACATCCTTTGAGCAGGATGTAGACGAGTTCATGAGAATAATCAAGAAAAGTGATTATAAGGTTGTGGACCAGCTCCATCAGACACCCTCCAAAATCTTTATTCTATCACTACTGATGTGTTCTGAAGCTCATAGGAATGCACTTCTCAAAGTCCTGCACGCAGCTTATGTGCCAGAAGAGATTACAGTTAATCAGCTAGAAACAGTAGTTTCAAATGTCAATACCAGCCATGGGCTAGGTTTTACTGATGCTGATCTAACTACGGAGGGCCGTAACCATAATAAGGATTTACACATCACCTTGGTGTGTAAGGGTGTTGTTCTCTCTCATGTCTTGGTTGACACTGGGTCTTCTCTCAATGTTCTTCCAAAGAAAGCCTTGGTCAAAATGGAATATGATGGTCTTTCTTTGCGTCTAAGTAACCTGGTAGTGAGAGCCTTTGACGGTTCTAAAAGATCGGTTCTTGGGGAAATCGAGCTGCCTGTGGTGATTGGCCCACAGATCTTCAAAATTGTCTTCTATGTGATGGACATTCAGCCTGCATATAGTTTTTTGTTGGGTCGGCCATGGATTCATGCCGCTGGCGCTGTAACGTCGACCCTTCACCAGAAGTTGAAATACGAATGGGAGGGTCAAGTCATCGCAATCTGTGGGGAAGAGGATATCTTCGTCAGTCATCTAGCTACTTATAAGTACATTGAGATGGACGAAGAAATCCATGAGACAATGAGCCAAGAGTTTGAGGCCCTCGATGTCAATGAAGCAACAGATGAAGTGTCTAACACTTCAATCTCCTCTTATAAGCAAGCTCGGAAGGTTGTTGAAGACGGGAATGCCCAGGGTTGGGGCAAGCTGCTGCAAGTTCAGATCAAGGAAGACAAATTCGGGTTGGGTTACAAACCATCCCGACAGGTCCAAGAGGAGGCCGCTGAAGCTCCCAAGTTTATCAGCGGGGGAATGCTGACCCCGAATGCAATTAACAATGTGGAAAACGAGGCTGAAAGTGACTTCAACCTGGAGAGCTGGATTCGTCCGAAGGTCCCAGGCTAGCAAGTCCTTAACTGGTCTTCTCAGGAAATTATAAGGATTACTTCTGCAAAGTAATTATTATTTCCTGTTTAAGCATGCACCAAGTCCTGCATCTTGCCCAAGGTGTCAGGACTCATTTTGTAATAGGGCCATATTTGTATTTTGTGCAAATGAATGATTAATGAACAAATGGACATCTTTTGCAAACGATCTTTTTTTGTCGCTCACTGTCTTTCCTTTTTGTTATTTTCGCACAAAGTAATAAATGGCAATGTTTTCAAAACAATAACTCCATTCACACTTTTTCTAAACAAGATTAAAATCAATCACTAAAATGAATAAGTCTCAACCCTTGCAGAGATAATCCTCCAGATTACACCGACAACAACACTGCTATGACTTCGTATGACTTCGACAATCCAATTAATCAAGCAGATGAAGGGGTGGATGAAGACTATGATTTTCCTGAAGAGTTGGCAAGGTTGTTGAGACAAGAGGTAAAAGTGATTGCTCCTTATCAGGAGGAGGTTGAAACTATCAATCTTGGTACCGAGGAAGATGTGAAAGAAGTGAAGACCAGGGCCAGTCTGCAAGCTCCAGTGAAAGAACAATTCATCAGTATGCTTCGGGAATATGTTGATGTCTTTGCTTGGTCTGATCAAGATATGCCAGGTCTAGATACGGATATTGTCATGCATAGACTGCCATTGAAAGAAGATTGTCCGCCTGTCAAATAGAAATTACGCCGTACTCGCCCAGACATGGCCATGAAAATCAAAGAAGAAGTACAAAAGCAGTGGGACGCCAGTTTTCTTGTTGTAACTAGTTACCCGCCGTGGGTTGCTAACATTGTACCCGTACCTAAGAAGGATGGCAAGGTGCATATGTGTGTGGATTACCGGGATCTAAACAGAGCTAGCCCGAAGGATGACTTCCCATTACCTCACATTGATGTATTGGTGGATAACACGGCTCAGTTCTCGGTATTTTCTTTCATGGATGGATTTTCTAGATACAATCAAATTAAGATGTCACCTGAAGACATGGAGAAGACAAATTTCATCACACCTTGGGGCACATTCTGCTACAAGGTAATGCCGTTTGGTCTGAAGAACGCCGGTGCAACCTATCAACGGGCTATGGTAACACTATTCCACGATATGATCCACAAAGAAATCGAGTGCTATGTGGATGATATGATTGCCAAGTCCCTTACAGAGGAAGAGAATTTGGTAAATTCTTTGAAGCTATTCAAGCGTCTGAGGAAGTATCAGTTGAAGTTGAACCCCAACAAATGCACATTCGTGGTACGTTCTGGTAAGCTGCTGGGTTTTATTGTAAGTGAAAAAGGAATTGAGGTTGATCCCGACAAAGTCAAAGCTATTCAGGAAATGCCTGCACCTAAGATTGAAAAAGAAGTTCGAGGGTTCTTAGGTAGATTGAACTACATCTCAAGGTTCATATCTCATCTCACTGCAACCTGCGAACCCTTGTTCAAGTTGTTAAGAAAAGAGCAAACATTCAGGTGGAACGACGATTGTCAGAGAGCTTTTGACAAGATCAAAGAATATCTACAAGAACCTCCAATTCTCATGCCTCCAATCGAAGGAAGACCTCTAATCATGTACCTGACAGTATTAGAAGAGTCAATGGGGTGTGTGTTGGGCCAACATGACGAGTCTGGTCGAAAAGAGTATGCAATATACTACCTAAGCAAAAAGTTTACCGACTGTGAAAAGCATTATTCACTGCTCGAGAAAACTTGTTATGCTTTAGCATGGGATGCTCGCCGACTAAGACAATATATGTTGACTCATACTACCTTGTTGATATCAAAGATGGATCCAGTCAAGTACATATTTGAGAAGCCAACACTTACCGGAAGGGTTTCCATATGGAAAATGATTCTAACAGAATATGACATTCAGTACACCTCTTAGAAAGCCATCAAGGGCAGTGTATTGTCTGACTATCTGGCTGAGCAACCCATTGATGATTACCATCCTATGAGATTTGAATTCCCTGATGAAGACATCATGTTCTTGAAAGCAAAAGATTATGAAGAGCCAGTTCATACCGAAGGGCCTGACCCAGAAGAAGCATGGACTATGATGTTCGACGGGGTAGTTAATTGCAACGGTCGTGGGGTTGGTGCAGTGCTTATTACACCTAAAGGGGTTCATATGCCTTTCTCGGCAAAACTCACCTTCGCCTGCACTAACAACGAAGCATAATACGAAGCCTGTATCATGAGTCTTGAGGAATCCATTGACCTCAGGATCAAAACCTTGAATGTATTCGGAGATTCAGCTTTGGTAATCAACCAGACCAACGACAAATGGTACACTCATCAGGAGCATCTGATTCCTTACCGTGACTATACGAGGAGATTGTTGACCTTCTTCACAATAGTTAAGCTTGAATACATCCCTCGAGATGAGAATCAGTTTGCATACGCTTTGGCTACCATTTCATCCATGATCAAAGTACAAGTCGCCAATTATGTACCTCGGATTCTGGTATCAAGACTGGACCGACCAGCATATGTATTCTCTGTGTACACTGTCACTGATAACAAGCCTTGGTACCACGACATCAAATGCTTCTTGGAAACTCAGACATACCCACCTGGGGAATCGTCAAATGATAAGAAGACATTAAGAAGGCTAGCCGGTGGTTTCTTCCTCAATACTGATGGTTCTTTATACAAGCGAAACTTCGACATGGTCTTGCTCAGATGTGTTGACAAGAAGGAAGCAGACCTCATGATGCACGAAGTACATGAAGGTTCTTTCGGTACCCATGCTGGAGGACATGCAATGGCAAAGAAATTGTTAAGATCGGGTTACTACTGGACCACAATGGATGCATACTGTTGTGACTATGCCAAAAAATGCCACAAATTCCAGATCTACGCAGATAAAGTGCATGTGCCTCTGAATCCTTTGAATGTAATGTCTTCACCTTGGCCCTTTGCCATGTGGGGCATTGATATGATTGGAAAGATTGAACCGACTGCTTTAAATGGTCACAGATTCATCCTGGTAGCCATTGATTACTTCACCAAATGGGTTGAAGCAGCTTCATATGCAAACGTCACCAGGCAAGTGGTAGCTAGATTTCTGAAAAGAGACATCATCTGTCGATATGGAGTTCCCGAGCGAATCATTACTGACAATGGTTCCAATTTGAATAACAAGATGATGGCAGAACTTTGTCGGGACTTCAAAATTCAACATCACAACTCTTCTCCGTACAGGCCAAAGATGAATGGCGATGTTGAGGCCGCTAACAAGAATATTAAGAAGATTGTGCAGAAGATGGTAGTCACCTACAAAGACTGGCATGAAATGCTACCATTTGCCTTGCAAGGGTACTGAACCTCTATCAGAACATCTACTGGGGAAACACCTTATCAACTTGTGTATGGTATGGAAGCTGTCCTACCTGTTGAAGTTGAACTACCCTCCATACGGGTAATGATGGATGTGAAAATGGATGAAGCAGAATGGGTTTGGTCTCGACACAATCAACTGAATTTGATTGAAGAGAAACGATTAGCAGCCATCTATCATGGGCAGTTGTATCAAAAACGAATGAAGAAAGCCTTAGATCAGAAAGTCAGACCTCGGGAATACTAAGTGGGAGAGCTTGTTCTGAAAAGGATCCTTCCTCCTCATACAGACCACAGGGGCGGAGCACTGATGCTCGCAACCATGGATGGTGAAGACTTCCCGTCTCCTGTGAATTCAGATGCAGTTAAAAAATACTTCGCATAAAATGACCCACTGGACATAAAAACTGAATGTAAGTCCAGGCAAAAATAAGGCATCCCGGCGAGTCAAAAACAGAATAAAAGACCTAGGAAAAAATAAGGGGAAAATTGAAAAAAATGTACACCTGCTGAGTTGAAAAGCCACATCGGACAGCTCAGGCAAAAATGGGTATCCCGGTGGATTGAAAACCCGAAAGGGCGATCCACGCAAAATAAGGGAATAAGCGAACAATTGTATTCTGAATTCATCTGTATCACTCACAACATGGCAAGCTTCGCAAGGATAAATCATCAGTCAAAATCAACCTTCTTCAGAAAGCAAGATAAGAAGAACGTCAAGGTCATACAGGTCATAGCGAAGGAAGTTCACTGGAGTGTCATCTTCAACATTGCCAACACTTTTATTTTCTCAATTTACAGCAATCTCCTCCTTTCAAGGGATTCGCTTCTTTGACTGTACTTGCCTATTCAGGGCACACAAATCAATGAAATCAGAATTTTTAGTCACACTTTGTTTTGTACATTTTTGTTTCGTTTGCAAAATGTCCAATGTTCATAATACAACACTTGCATAAAACATACGAGCCATTTTAATAAATGCTTGCAGGAAATATGTTACTTTCAGGTAAATCTAATTCCTATGACAGAATCCGGTTGAGGATACCTCGGGACACTTGTGCGTTTTCCTTTGTCTTAACAGGTTGCAGGTACTCAAGGAAGACAATCTTTCACAGCATGGGGCATATCAAGCATATTTCTCCAGCCAAGCCAACAATCGCATCATCAACAGAACTCCTTAACGAAAAGAATCTCCTCGGAAAGTTTCATCCTCCCATAGGATCCCTTGAGGAAGTCATCAATCCCCAACATATTACTTCCCATAAGTTATCTCTTCCCCAAGCAGGGATCTCCCGAGTAATACCTGACGGCTTTTCCCCAACAAAGCGGTTAGGAACTTTCTATTTCCCATCAGAGTTTCCAGAATTTGCTCATCCTCAGCAGAGTCGGTGGAATTGCTTCCCCACAGAGTTGCCATTCTCTCCCCAATAGAGCAATGCCTAAAATACTTCCCCAGCGGAGTTGCTGAAACTTCCTCATCCCCAACGGAGTTCTCCCTCTGGACAGATTAGCCAATGATCTCTTCCCCCAGCTGAGTTCTCCCTCCAGACAGATCCCCTAAGGGATCTTTCTCCCCACAGGATCTGGATTTTAGATCAGGTTTCTCATTTGCATAATCATAGCATTCTCATCATTATTCACCAAAATAAGCGTAGCATTCCGTCTAATACGGAGCATTACGACAAAAATCAAACATTTGCATGATCATGAGCCAGGTTCGAACCAGTCACCTGCAAATACCCTATTCACCTCATCAGCAATATACAAAACTCATATCCCCTGCAAATAAAAGACAAAACATCCCCTTTGCACTCTCAAAACACAAAGGCTTGTTCATATTTATACAATTTCTTTTCGGTACTCGTCTGTGTCATACTTCCCCAGTAAGTCAAACACTCGTCCGTGTCCCTTGCCCAATCTTTCGACACTTTCGTGTCATGCACATACTTCACCAGCAGATCATACTTGTACATACTTATACAAAAGTCTTCGATACTCATCCGTATCTTGTATATATCACCTCTCAGCAGATTCAACATTCATTCGTGTTCTTTGCTCAACCGATTGATACTCGTCTGTATCATCACTTTTAAACATGTGTCAGCATTTGTTTCTACCGATACTCGTCCGTATCATGGTCCTAAGGATGCTCGTCCGCACCTCTAATCTATGCAAACTGTCAAACACTTATGCCGTTTATTTTTAAGTGTAAGCACTCGTCTGTGTTTACCATTCCCCATTAAGTCTCCAACAAAACAACCTTATATCCGACATTCGTCCTATGTCGTGATACTTTTGGCAGCCGTCCCCTACCAGGTGATCGTCCTTCACCTTCGGATGACCGTCCCTCATCCTTTCCCCAGTGGAATCCCCATTGTTGGAACTTTCTATCCGACATCCGTCCTATGTCGTGATAAAGAGCAGCCGTCCTCTGCTAGATGATCGTCCTTCACCTTTTGATGACCGTCCCTCATCATTTTATCTGATGGTCGTCCCCATCATTGATCTTGTTATTCAGCATTCATCCTATGTTGCGATTATCCCCAAGAGCAGTCATACCCTGCTAGGTGATCGTCCTTCACCTCTTGATGATCGTCCTTCATCATGCTTTTTCGATGGTCGTCCCCATCGTTGACCTTTTCTATCCGACATTCGTCCTATGTCGAGATAAAGAGCAGGCCGTCCCCTTCTATGTGATCGTCCTTCACCTTTGATGACTGTCCCTCATCAATTATTTCATTTATTCTTTAACCCGATGGCCGTCCCCATCGTGGTCCCTTTTCCTTTTCCTTTTCCTGATGATCATCCTTCACCGGCTTTTACCCGGTGGCCATCCCCATCGTTATTTACTTTACTTTCCAAGCCTGATGGCCGTCCCCATCATTGCTTTTCTCAAATCCCCAGAGAATTTTATTTTATTACCAGATGGCCGTCCCCGTCGCGGTTTCTTTATTTTCCAGCATGATGGTCGTCCCCGTCATTGGTTTGCTTACCGTTTACCCCCAACAGTCGTTCTCTGCTCGATGTTCATCCTCTATCGCTTTCATTTGATAATCATACTACACCATCTTTTAAAATTTATATCCATTTTCTTCTTCTCCCCAATGAGTGCAAATTTCAGACTGTCTTTGTTATTCAACCACAAGTTATCTTGTTTGTTTGTTAAGCCAAGCGCTTACATCCTGCACCGCTAACTCATGCTTGAATAGGGGCATCTGTAAACACCCTAAATTTTCCCTCACTTTTTCTCACACCATGGCTTGTGATCTTTCATTTTTTCATTTGCATAAGCATACCATCACACTGCATAGTTTCATTTCATCTACATCTAGGGTTTTGTGATCTGAGCAATCCAAGGAGTGATCTGAGCCATCCTAAAGGTCTTGAAGCATGCCAATAGGGTCTATGTGTGTTCCATGATCATAATATGCTTCCCAAAGTTCACAAAAGTCAATAGATCACAAATCATGGCAAAGGCATAGAGGCAGACTGAAGATTTCCTGCACAGATGACCTAAAATTAGGGTTTTAGTTTCAGAGGCCTTAATCCCAAATTGTTTGGTCATTCTTGTTTCTAATGGTCTTAATATGTTATAAGGATCATGTGTACCAAATTTGATGAAGAAATTCACTGTGGAAGTCATCTGATCATCGGTTAACTTCTTGAGCAAGTAAAGTCAAAATTAGGGCATCTGAGGCCTCCATCAAGGGTACCAAAGGGTCATCATTGTCATTTTGAGTCTCTATGATCTTTATTTGATCATTTAAGTGGTTATAAGTTCACAAAGTTGAAGAATTTTGAACCAAATGAAAACTTGCTATTTTTGGAAATGACTTGTAATGGAAACTTTCCATTTTGGGAAAGATATTCAACCTATTCTTTCATGACCAAAAATGCTTCAAATGAAAAATCCTTGGGCATGAAAGTTGTAGATTATGTCTTCCCATTTTCAAAAAGTACAAGAACATGTCTTGATTCATCCTAGAACTCAAGATATGGCCTTTCAAAGTTGGCAAAAATCCTATAATTTTCAATTGTGCACCAAAGAGGGAATTTTGCAAATTCACTTGCCAAGCCATTTCATGACCTCTAATCAACTTCTAAACATCATACCAACATAATGCAATGAATTTTGACAAGAATTGTGCCTTGGATCACAATAAATCATGCCTCATTTTCACAAAATATTCAAAGAGGGAAAATGCATAAAGCTTGCAAACTCTTGATCAAGGCCAACCAGCTGCACAAAAATGATCCAAAGGCTCTCCATGAACCATGCTTAGGCCAGACACCCCTTCAAGCCAGCTCTGAACCATGCCCTTACCTCATTGTAAATAAAGTTGACATTTTTGCAACTTGGCCCATACCAATCACACTATGCCACCACCCACTTTCTGAGCACTCTCATTGGCCTATACCAATCTTATGGAGCTCATTTCACACAATACACAAGCCTGAATCATCCCACAAGTCAGATTGCCCAAAAATTCCATAAACCTTCCCTTCTTCGATTCTCTCAAACCAGCCATCAAAACTCAAAAATTCTTTCACCATTCATATCAACATCACTCAAGGGTCATTTCCCACCCCTTGCCATGGCCTAAGAACCCCTCAATCAGAAACACGATTTCTACAAAACCAGAACCACACACCTCAAAATAGCCACCACAAACTTGTTCTAAGCCTTTCAGAAGCTTTAGGGAGTTCATTAGAGTGGATTAGCATCAAGGAGAGGTCCAGGAAGCTCAGATAGAGAAAGCTTCATCTCAGGTATCATCAAGAACATTTTTTACAGAAACCTTCTTTTAAGTTTTAGAATGATTCTATATGTTCTCCTAATCACACTGATATGATTTGTTTTGAAAATGAGTGAGAAATGGCCATGTATGGAGCTTCTGAAACTTTTTAACCTAAAACTTATTTGATTCGATTCGTGAGATTCATGAAGTATAAATGTTTTTTGATGCCTGATTCTTGCTTGTTGTTGTTTGGGGATGTATTCTGGAGATTTTGGGGGTGTGGGGTAGCTTATAGAGAGAGATTGGATGAAGAGATCGCCGGAGAAGATGACCGAAGCTTGCTCCGGTCACCTGAATGTCATTAGGGTTCTAATTAGGGTTTAGGGATCAGTTTGAATGGTGGCCCTTGGATCTTAGCTTAGCGCACGTTTGAGTGGCTCAGATTGTCTCATTAATTTTAATCCATAATTAATTAGTTTAATTAGGTTTAAATAATTAATTTCCTCATTTTGAATGTGGACCATTGGATAGCGCACGCAGTCAATTCCCTCCCTCCACGTTTGAATCTCAACCATCAAATCTGCAGACTTTCATTTATTTCATTTTTATTTCATATTCTTTATATTTCTTTTGTTCATTTTATTAAAAATAGCAAAAATAATTCAAAATATCTCAAACTTTGCATTTCTGTTTCAAATATTTTTCTCAACCCAAAAATTTTTTTATTTTTTATTTTTGTATTAAAAAAGTATTTTTAAAATAATTAAATGTTTTATTGAATTAATTAATTGATTTTAATTAATTAAATATGCATTTAGGTTTCTAAAAATCACCAAAACTTCATGAAGCATTCCAATACATTTAGAAACATTTCCAAACTCACCATACAAATTTCTTTTTAGGTTTGATCACATTTTCACAATTTTCTTTGAATTAGGGTTCTTAAATTTCACATTTTTTAACCCTAGCTTGAAAAATTCATTTCTGCCTAACCATGGTGAGTTTGAACTTGATTCCTTTTGCATTTTTTTTCATATTGTATCTAGTTTCTAGATTATATATCTCATATTTTTATCTTGCATCTTCAATTTTATTTGCATTTTCCCTTTATAAGCACCCAAAAACCCTAGTTAACTTAGAAATTTCATAACTTCCACTAGTTTAAGCTTCTGATTTTCTCCCTTGGGGTGTGATCTTGTATAGGTTTATGGTTTGTTTGAGCTTGATTTCAATTTTTTATCATGGTGTTTGCTTCTGTTTTGGTCTTATGAATCTCATGTTGCCTTAAAACCCTAATTTTTGCATCTTCATTTGCATTCTCCTTTGCATTTCATCATCATAGGAACTTGCCATGACATTTCAAGCATTTGTATGACATCTTAGACATCTTAAGACATGCTTGAACATTTATTTATCATTTTTTCATTCATTTTCTATGCTTTGCATCCATTACACTTCATGAACATTCATGTGTTTTCATGCTTCTAAACATGCTTCCATTGCATCTCATCTTTGTATGATCATTCATATGCATCTTGTATGACTTTGCATCATCTCATATGCCATTTACATTGCATTTTCACTTCTGACTTTGTTCTTTGCATCTCATTTCATCTCATTTCCTTTTGCCTTATGTCTTATGCATCCATACTAACATTTCAGGAGCTTTTGGCAAGTTATCTGGGAGGTGGATTTGCCTTCACCTCCCACCTATTCTCATCTCTTCATATGCATTCTTATTTGTCTTTGAAGTGAACTTGATTCACTTATTTTCTCTCCTTCTTACTTTCTTCCTTTTAAGTTACTTATCTTCTTCAATAAGTAAGTAACTTATTCTTCTTCCTCCTTCTCTTTTCATCTACTTCTTCCATTGGTGGTCTTGAAGATTCTTATCTTAAGCCTCACAAACCATAGGATATCCAAGCATGATAATTTTTAGGGTTGTATTTTGTTCCCCCTAGATTTTTACCTTTGAGTCTCATTGAGTCTCTTTTCTCATCTCAATAATCAGAGGCTAAACTCTTAAAGCTGTAGGACTTTGAATTAGGGTTGTGCTTGCATCCTTATCTTAGGATGGAGTGTATAACTTTAATCCTTAGTGTTAAACCTTTAATTTGTTTACACCTATTAATCAAAACACATTAATAATCACTAAGACTTTATCTTGTAACTTGGGCCTTACATTAGGGTTCTATCTCTTCCTTATGGTTAAGAGGAACTAACCCTAGTGTTTAATGGACAAGTCCCCCTCAAGTTGCCTTACAAACTTAAAACTCATTTCTTAATCTCATCCTTTAATTAAAATCCATTTAATAAAGGCTTGTCATCTAATGAATTTAATACCTAACCATGGGTTAAGTTGAGGTATCTTCCTCAGCTTAAGTGTTCTCATCTATCATCCTTCTCTTAGGATGGTGTAATGAGTTCACTAATCCCTGATTAGAGATTAAACTCATTACTTAACACTAAACAAAAAAACCAAAAACATCTTAATAATCACAAGTAGGTTAATGATCTTAATCCTACATCATCATGGTAATTAAGTTGAGATCTTCATCTCATGCTTAAGTAGGCTCATTATCCCTAATCAGGGGTGATTTAATGAGTTTACAAACCCTTGATTTAGGCTTAAGCTCATTATTCTATGCAAAACACCAAAAACAATAAAAAAACTAAAAACACAAAAATAAACAATAATCGTCTCCTCCGGGATTCTTTTCTCATCACACTCATTCTACAAACGAGAACTCGCTTCTTCCGTCTAATGCAAGACAGTTAGCACTCGAGCCAGACGAGTCATAAACTTGAGCATAGACTAGCATGCAGTTCACAGTCAATTTATTTTTCAGTCTCTTTGAGTTGAACTACGGTGTTCTGACTTCCTCATTGCACGAGAGGATACATAGGCATAACTTAACAGTTATCGAACAAAAGTCTCTTTGTCATCCCCCTCTTTCAGCATTCTTTTCTAAGCCTCAGTTCCTGGGCAATTCACACCTTTTACACTGACACTTGTACTTTCTTTTCCTAGCTTTCGCACATAGATAGCACATACACTTACCCCTTTTAAAACACAATCTTGTAAGCATGGATCCCGTCGAGTACGACGGACGGTCTGGGTGCTAATACCTTCCCAGGTCGTAACCAACCCCCTTTCTCAGTTTCTCTGGTTCGCAACCGTCTTATCCATCTCTTTCCAGGTTTATGCAGCATTACCTTTCCTTCGGGATAAAAATGCCTAGCTGGCGACTCTATTCAATTCAACCTCATCTCTCTTTCGCCGACAGTTCGCGTTTGCACCGGGATGTAAATCTTTGGGAGCGACAACTTGGCGACTCTGTTGGGGAATTTATCTTGCAACCAGTGCTTCTGGTTCTTTTTGTGGGTTTCTCCTAGCGCTTGTTTGATTTGTGTTTATGAGGGTGCTATGTGTGATTTTTGTTTTTTTTTTGCTTTATTTATTGCTTTCTATATAGCTTTATTTATTGCTTTCATTTACTATTTATGCATTTCATATTGTTATCATCATATCATGTGTTGGATTTGTTGTTTTGCCTTGGTGGGAGGGGTATCTCAGTGAGCAAGGTTCCACACCAGGAGCCTGAGTGATACATAGGATTAGAGTGGCTTCATATTCTTTCCCATTCCATTTCAGCCTGGTGCGGGAATATGAAACACGGTTCAGACATGGGTTTCTTCTTGAGAACTCTGTGCTACGGATTTCCTGTAGTGCTAGGGCTATATGGGAAGCCTTCAAAGTCTGGATGACCTTTTTAGATGACCTTGAGCATCTGAGGTGAATTAGAGGAGGATTTCGTATGATTAATGTAAACAATGTACCTCCGGGTTAGAAGTGTTTACACTTGTCATAATAGATCCTAATATGAGGATCCTTGTTCTAGAACAATACATGTGAGGCGGTTGGGATGTTTGCAGGTTTGCAGGAACCCTTGGCCTCAACATACCTTGTTACTGATATTGTTAAGGTTACACTATTTTGGACTGATTCTATGAAACCCTGGACTTGTGACTCTTTATTTGAGTCCCCCACCTGGTTACTGGTTCTCTAGCCTTCATCCGGACTTATGAACACTCATGTACCCTATCAAAGCAAATAACAAATCCAGCACTTGATCACAAACCCTTGCATATCATTTTGCATACATCATTTTGCATCATTTTAACATTTGTCTATTTGTTTTACAGGGTATCCACATCTTCTTTGGTTTGGTTTTGACTGTTCTTCTAATCAGCCATCTTCATCAGTTATCTTCATCAGAGATCTTCTTCAGCTGATATCTTCTCCAGTTCGCGTTTGCACTGTGTAAACACCCCAAATTTGCCCTCACTCATTTCACCATGGCTTGTGATCTTTTCATTTTCATAAGTTCAATCATATCATCTCATATTACATTCTTGCTTCACTGCATGGTTTCAAAGTCATCTGCATCTAGGGTTTGTGATTTGAGCAATCCCTGAGCTAACTGAGCCACTCCAAAGGTCTTCAATCATCTCAAGAGGGTCCATGTATGTTCAAACATCATATTATATCCTCCCAAGATCAAAGTAGTCAAAGAATCACAAGAACTGAGAAAGGCATGGAAGCAGAGCCAAGTTTAACTGCACAGATGACCTAAAATTAGGGTTTTGGTTTCAGAGGCCATAACTCCAAATTTTTTGGTCATTATTGTTTCTATTGGTCTCTATATGTTATGAGGACCCTACACACCAATTTTCATGAAGGAATTCATTGTGGAAGTCATCTGTTCACTGGGTAACTTCTTGAACAAGTCAGTGCAAAATCAGGGCATCTGAGGCCCCCAATCCTCCAACCAAAGGGTCTTCTCCATCATTTTGGGTGTATATGATCTTTATTTGATCTTAGAAGAAGTTAGAAGTTCACAAAATTGAAGAATTTCAAGCCATTTGCAAAGTTTCCATTTTGGGAAAGTGACTTGTAATGCAAAATTGCCATTTTGGGAAAGTTTTTCAACCTCCTCTTTTTGATTCAAAAATGCTTCAAATGAAAAATTATTGGTCATGAAAGTTGTATATTGGATCATTCCCTTTTCAAAAAGTACAAGAACTTTATCTAATTCATTTTAGAACTCAAGTTATGGTTTGTCAAAGTTGGGAAAAATCACTTAATTTTCACTTTTGTACCAAAGAGGGAAGTTTGCAAATTCTTATGCCAATCCAATTTGGGATCTCTATGCATCTCTACACATCATATCATCCTAGTGCAACTCATTTGGATCATATTTGTGCCTTGAATCACAAGCTTTCATGCTTAGAACTTCACAAATTTCAAAAGGGGCCAAACTTCCCAAAAATTGCAAAACATCACACAAACTTCATCCCACTTGCTAAATTGCCTCAAAGCCAATTCCATGGACTTCCCTAAAGTCAGATGCGCAAGACACCCCATTGTCTTTGGCCTGCCACCAGCCCATGCCTTCACTTACATAAATGTTGACTTTATGCATTTTGCTCCATACCAATCACACTGCTCCACAACAACTCTCTAACCTATCAAGGATTGATATGTGGACTTCAAGCAACCCAACACATAACACAACACAAGCTGAAACCTCCAAGAACTCAGCATACACAAAATCCCCCAAATTTGCAAAAGCTATCGAATCTCATAACTCAGCCAACAAACATCAAAACTTCTTCCACCATTCAACTACACACTCATCACTGATCATTTCCCACCCTTCACTTTGCCTTGAAACACACCATATCCGAAACACGGTTTTTACATTTCATGAACTGAACTTCTGCCAACTTCATTTTGAGGCCATTTAAACTCCAAACGAGCATGGCAAGCTCTTGAGGGGAGTCATTGGAGTTGATTTGAGGCAAAGAACTGGTCAGAAAGCTCCTGGTTTGAAAGCTCCACTTCAGGTAGCCATGGCATTTATTTTTCCAGAACTTTCATTTTATGTTATAAAATGATTCTATGTGTTCCCCTAATTGTCATGATATGTTTTGTTTCGAAAATGGTTGAGTTTTAAGCATTTCACAAGCTTCTGAAAATTCTGATATGTTTTCCATTTTGCTTCAATTCGTGTTCTTGATGATGAATAAATGAATTTTGTTGTGTGATTCTTGTTGGGGTTGAGGTGAGGATCATTTCTGGAGAGTTTGAGGGCTTTGGGTTACGTATTGAGAGAGATTGAGAGAGAGGCTAGCCGGAGAAGATGACCGGAACACTGTTTCGGTCACCTGAAAGTTTTAGGGTTCAGATTAGGGCTTAATTGCGTAATTAGTGAAGTTTGAATCTCAGCCATCCAGATGCGCGCGTTGGTCAATTCCCTCCCTTTCTCATTTAAATCTGGGCCACTGGATCAACATACTTCCATTTTAATTCATTTTAATTTCATTTTAATTGCAATTTCTTTCTACATTTTATTAAAAATAGCAAAACACTTTCAAAAAATTTTATTTTTTGCATTTCCCTTTCAAATATTTTTCTCATTCTGAAAATAATTTTTATTTTATTTTTTGCATAAAATTCGTATTTTTAAAATATTTAAATGTTTATTTTAATTAATTAATAAGAATTAATTAATTAAAATAGCATTTAAGTTTCTAAAAATCACAAAAAAAATCACATTGCATCTTGATACATTTAGAAACATTATCAAACCCTTCACACAAATTTCTTTTTGGTTCTTGACCTATTTTGACATTTTTCTTTGGATTTAGGGTTCTTAAAAGACAATATTTTTGCCCTAACTTAGAAAAATCCTTTCTGCCTAACCAGGAAGAGTTTGATGATGGTTCTTTTTGCATTGCATCCCTCATGTCATGTAGTTTCTAGGATAAAATTGGTTAGAATTTATCTTTCATTTTCAATTCATTTTGCATTTGTCATTGAGAGGTACCTTAAAACCCTAGTAAACTTAAGAAAATCATAACTTCTTTAGGGTTAGGATTTAGGTCTTCCCCTTTGGGCAGTGAACTTACATAGGTTTAGGGTACCTTTGATCCCATTTTCAATTTTTTTTATCTTGTCATTTGCTTCTGATTTTGAATTTTTCTTTGTATCTTGTACATAAACCCTAATTTGCATCTTCATTTGCATTCATCCTTCATATGCTTGCATACATGAACTTGCCATAATATTTTGTGCATCCAAATGACATATAAGACATCTTAGGACATATTGAAATCATGTTGGATCATTGCATCATCCATTTGCCATGCTTTTGCTTCCATTTAATGTCATATACATTCATGAACTTTCATGGTTCTTACATGTCTCATTTGCATTCCCATCTAATGTATGATCATTTGCATCTCTTGACATGCTTTCATATCATCTCATAGCATCATTTGCATCATGAATATGCTTCTGGTTTTGGTTTGCATCTTTGCATTTCATCCCATTTCATTTCTTTTCATTACTTGTTGCTAACTTTTCAGGTGGTAAGTGTTTGAGAAGTGAATTTGCCTTCACTTCTCATAATCTCTTCTCATCTCTCTTATGCATTCATTACTGCATTTTATTTGTGGATTAGAGTGAGATTTCTCATTCATGTTCTCTCCTCACTTTCTTTCTTCAAGCAACTTATCTTCTTAAATGAAGTAAGTTGTCTTGCTTCTTTCTGCTTCTCCTTCCTTCATCCTGCTTCTTCCTTGGTGGCTCTTCTTGAAGATTTCTTGCAAGCTTCATAAACCCTAGGAACATCCAAGCATGATCACAATTAGGGTTTGATTAGTCCCCCCATTAGTTTTACCTTTGTGTCATCTTTGAGTCATCTCTTCTCATCTCTTAATCAAGGACTAAACCTTAAAGGTTTTAAGGCTTTGTGATTAGGGTTATGTCTGTATCCTTCTATTAGGATGGAGTGTATAACTTTAATCCTAAGTGTTAAACCCTTAATGTGTTTAACTCCTTTAACTAATTCACTTAATAATCACTAAGACATCAATCTTGTAACTTGGGCCTTGCATTAGGGTTCTAATTCTTCCTTAATTGGTTAAGAAAGACTGACCCTAGTGTTAATGGACAAATCCCCCTCAAGTTGTCTTAAAAATCATAAAATCCATTTCTTAATCTTACCATTAACTAAAATCCACTTTAATAAAGGCTTTGTTTTGTCATGAGGTTAATCCCTAATCATGGATTAAGTTGAGAAGCCTTTCTCAGCTTAAATGTTCTCATCTATTATCCTTCTATTAGGATGGTGTAATGGGTCCATTAAATCCTTGATTATGGCTTAAACTCATTACTTAACACTAAACAAAAACTCCCAAAACATCTAAATAATTACAAGTAGGTTAATGATCTTAATCCTACATCATTGTGATTAAGTGTGAGGTGCTTACTTCATACTTAAGGTATTCTCATTACCCCTAATCAGAGGGAAGATGTGATGAGTTTACTAACCCTTGGTTTAGGCTTAAGCTCATTAACTTATGACAAACACCAAAAAGAAATAAAAGATTGAAAACACAAAAACAAACAATAATCGTCTCCTTCGGGATTCTTTTCTCACCTCATTCACTCACAAACGAGAACTTGCTTCTTCCGTCAAATGCAAGACAGTTTGTACCTGAGCCAGACAGGTCATACACTTGAGCATAGACAAGTAAGCAGTTCACAAGTCAATTTATCTTTCAGTCTCTTTGAGTCGAACTACAGTGTTCTGACTTCCTCATTGCACGAGAGGATACGTAGGCATAACTTAACTGTTATCGAATAAAACTCTCTGTATATTCCCCCCTCTTCCAGCATTATTCTTTAAGCCTCATTGTCTCGGGAATTGCACTCTCTTCTTGCACTGACACTTCTTTTATTCACTTCACATTTCTTTTGCACTGACACTTGCATTCTTTTCCAGCTTTTGCACATAAAATAGCACTGACACTACCCCTTTAAAACACAAATCTTTTAAGCGTGGATCCCGTCGAGTACGACGGACAATCTGGGTGCTAATACCTTCCCAGGTTGTAACCAACCCCCTTTCTCAGTTTCTCTGGTTCGCGATCGTCTTATCCATCTTTTCTTAGGTCTATGCAGCATTACCTTTCCTTCAGGATAAAAATGCCTAGCTGGCGACTCTTTTCTTTTCAGTTCACCCTTGTGTTCTCCTCTCTCACCGACCGTTCGCGTTTGTACCCCGTCTGACCAGGTGTCATTTGGTGGGAGCGACAGCTTGGCGACTCTTCTGGGGACCCTTATATTGCAACCAGGGCTTCTGGTTCTTTTTATGGGTTCCTCCTAGCGCTTGTTTGATTTGTGTTTACTGGGGTGTTATGTGTTATGTGTGTTTATTTATTTTGCTTTATTTACTGCTTTATGTACAGCTTTATTTATTGCTTTCTTTACAGTTTTATGCATCATACTGTCATATTGTCATTGCTAGATCTGGTTTGTTGTTTTGGTGGGTGGGGTTCCATTGAGAGTTTAAGGTCCTATACCTGGGACCTGAGTGACACATAGGCTAGAGTGGTTCATGTTCTTTCCCATTCCATTTCGGTCTGGTGCGGGAATATGAAACACGGTTCAGATGTGGGTTTCTTCTTGAGAACTCTGTGCTACATATTTCCTGTAGTACTAGGGCTATCTGGGAAGCCTGCTAAGTCTGGATGACCTTTTGTTATGAACTTCAGAAGCTGAGGTGAATTAGAGGAGGAACTTTAATGATTATTGTAAACACTGTACCTCCGGGTTAGAAGTGTTTACACTTCTCATAACTGATCCATGTCTGAGGATCCTTGTTCTAGAACACTACATGTGAGAGGGATGGGTTGTTTACAGGTTTGCAGGAACCCTTGGCCACATCATACCCTGTTACTGTATTTGTATAAGAACACTCCACTTTGGACAGTTCTTGTGACTAACCCTGGACATGTGACTCTTTATTTGAGTCCCCCACCCTGGTTACTGGATTCTTAAACCTCCATCTGGACTCTTTTTTGAACATACATGGGCCTTATATCAAGACAGATAGTCAGATCCGGCTTGATCACAAACCCTTGCATATCATTTGCATATTCATCATTGCATCATTTAACATTTGTTTATTTGCTTTTCAGGGTATCCACTTCATTGTATCTTGGTTTTGGTTTTGACCCCTTCATCTGCATAGGCCTCTGCTTCAGTTGTCTCCATCAGTTATCTGCTTCAGCTATCTACACCCTCACCAGCATCAGTCTATCTCCAGCCTTAGTTTGTGATCTTCATCAGCACTCATCTTCAACTTCTTCATCAGCACTCATCTTCAGCTTCTTCATCAGCACTTATCTTCAGTTTACTTCAGCAACACTCATGACTACCCCCAGGAAGAGCAACATATCCTACCACTTTTTTGAGCCTGTGTTCACTGGTATCAGGCAAGTCCAGTCACTCATCACACCTGACTATAACCCACTGTTCAGAGAACACTATGGAGGTATCTTGGATATGGTTATGGACCTTGACCCCTCCCAGAGAAGCACGATCCACTCATGCTTGCAGTTCAATGACCCTCCTCTGAGATGTTTTACCTTTCCAGACTTTCAGTTGGGACCTCTGTTGGAAGAATTTTCTTTATTGATTGGAGTGCCTGTCAGAGGAGGAATCCCCTTCAACCCAAAAATGACTTCTCCCAAGAATGAAGAGATAGCAAGGGCACTGTACTTGGAGCCTGCCTTGATTGAGCGAAGTATGACAACAAAAGCTGGGATTCCTGGTTTGCATTTGGACTTCTTAATTTGTCAAGCCATCCTGAAGGCTTCATTGGGAGAGTGGAGGGTAGTCTGTGCACTGTTAGCCCTCAGCATATATGGGGCTATACTGTTTGCAGATGAGCCCAAATTTGTCAGCAAGAATGTTATCCATTTGTTTCTTCTGAAGAACCCAGTACCTACATTGCTGGGAGATTTCTATTATTCCATCAATCAGAGGAATGAGAAACAAAGGGGGAAGTTGGTAAGATGTTGTGCTCCTCTGTTTTACACCTGGCTGCTCAGACACCTGCCTAAGTCTGATGCCTTCTTGAACCCACACCAACAGAAGAATTGGGCCAAGAGGCTCATTGCTTTGACTTCAGATGATATCAGATGGTGCACCTAGAGCACCAAAGGCAAAGACATTATCACCAGCTGTGGACAGTACCCAAATGTGCCTCTAATAGGAGTGAAGGGTTGCATCAACTACAATCCTTTACTGTTTAAGAGACAACTGGGTTATGCCTTAGTTCACCCTCCCAGAGGACATGATTTAGCTGAGACCTTGTATTGTGAAGTTCAACCTAATTCAGCTGTTATCAGGCAAGCTGCCTGGGCTTGGGACAACATCCAGACAAAATGAGTGGCTATCTTGGGAAGATGTAACAATGTTGCTTCAGCTCAGTACTATGATTGGTCCCGTACTAGAGCTCAGATTACCAGAATGCCTTTCACCTTGGAAGACATGCCTAGACCATCTACTGTACAACCAACAGCAACTGTCAGCCTAGAAGAATTTGAGAAGCTGAAGGAAAGGAATGAGAAGTTATATGAGGCTTTAAAGAAAACTCTTTGGGAGAGGAGTGATGGTCGTCTGGACATTGAAAGATTGGAAAAGCTCAAGGTTGAACATCTGACCAAAATTGAAAGGACAGAGGACTACATAAGGAAAGCAAGGGCTGGAGAACAAATATTGAAGAATGCCTGCAAGGAGGCTAAGATTCAGAAAGCTAGGGCTGAGCACTATCTGCAAGAGAGTCAGGCTAGGTGGGTCAGGATCACCGAAGCCCATACACAAGAAGACCAGAAGACTCAAGCCAATATTGAACAGCTGGAGGCCAATGAGAAGAAGCAGCATGAAGCTTTGTTGGCTGCACAGAAAGAGATATCAGAGTTGAAGCTCAGAGCAGGATTGAAGAGATCAAAGGACCAGGACAGGCACAAGAAGCTGACCACTGCTATTGCCACCAGGAACCTCCCTATCAGGACCATTACAGAACACCCAGCTGGTCCGGTGACTGAGGCCCTCCTGAAGGAGGTCAGGGAGGATGAGTTTGGGCTGGATGTCTGATCCTTTGCTTGTTGTTTGTTTCCATTTGATGTACTCTTCTTTTTGTTATGTTTTGACCCTTCAGGGGCATGTATTGTAAAACAGACTATGTATTGTTCATCAGTTGTAATATATATTTTAGTTTGTTTTTCATTTGGGTTTCTCTCAACAACATCAAGCATCTTCCTCGAGGTCTGGAAAGGTCAAAACCAAGAACCAAACCGGATACCTTGGAAAACAAATAAGCATACTACATTGCATACTAACTTTGTTTTTGTTTTGTAGGTGTCGCTCCCGATAAATGGGACTGGCCCAGATAAAGGTACAGACGCGAACGGTCGGCGAGAGGGACAATGACAACACACAGCCGTGAACTCACTGGAGATGAAAAGAGTCGCCAGCTAGGCATTTTTATCCCGGAGGAAAGGTAATGCTGCATAAACCTAGAAAAGGATGGATAAGACGGTTGCGAACCAGAGAGACTGAGAAAGGGGGTTGGTTACAACCTGGGAAGGTATTAGCACCCAGATTGTCCGCCGTACTCGACGGGATCCACGCTTAAAAAGATTTGTGTTTTAAAGGGGTAGTGTCAGTGCAATCTGTGTATACAATAGCTGGAAAAGAATGTACAGGTGTCAGTGTAAAAGAAGTGAAGTGTGATATGTATAAATGATGTGTCAGTGTAAGAATGAGAATGAATTGCTCAAGATCATGAGGCTTAAAGAATAATTCTGGAAGGAGGGGGAATATACAGAGACTTTTGTTCGATAACTGTTAAGTTATGCCTATGTATCCTCTCGTGCAATGAGGAAGTCAGAACACCGTAGTTCGACCCAAAGAGACTGAAAGATGAATTGACTTGTGAACTGCTTACTTGCCTATGCTCAAGTGTATGATCTGTCTGGCACAGATGCTAACTGTCTTGCATTAGACGGAAGAAGCGAGTTCTCGTTTGTGAGTGAAGGTGACGAGAAAAGAATCCCGGAGGAGACGATTATTGTTTGTTTTGAGTTTTCAGTCTTTTATTGTTTTTGGATTTTGTCATAAGTTAATGAGCTTAAGTCTAAACCAATGGATTTAGTAAACTCATCACATCTTCCCTCTGATTAGGGGTAATGAGAATACCTTAAGTGTGAAGTCAGCTTCTCACACTTAAACACCTTTGGTGTAGGATTAAGATCATTAACCTACTTGTGATTATTTAGATGTTTTTGGTGTTTTTGTTTAGTGTTGAGTAATGAGGTTAAGCCATAATCAAGGATTAAACAGACTCATTACACCATCCTAATAGAAGGATAATAGATGAGAATGTTTAAGCTGAGGAAAACTCCTCAACTTAATCCATGATTAGGGATTAAACTCATGACAAAACAAGCCTTTGATTAAGTGGATTTTGTTAGAACAAATGTGGTTCTGATCCTCTAAGTGTTTTGATGATAACAAAGTCTTTCATGTTAGAAGTTCTAATGAATATACGTACCCTTGTGTAGAAGATAATATTGCTTGAGTAATCCGTACGAGCTAAGGAGAACCATTATAGAAGATACGCTCAAAGAAGAATCCAGCATTAAATGGCACATTTATTTGCTGCGCATATATTATTTATTATCTCTGATTTCCGCTTAGAAGATGTTGGTATCCTTATTAAAAAGCTTTAATTAAAGAATACGCTCTTTAATATTCAAAGACAAGTATCTCTGCTTATGGAAAGAAATTAAGGTATTTAAGTATATCCTAATTTGGCTCAAGATGTCTTCAACGGCTACTTTATCAAGAACTATATAAAGGACATCATTTGAAGAAATCAAAAGGGAACGAAAAGCTATACACGTATCTCATATATTCAAGCATATCATTTTATCTTGTTCTTATTGTTGTAACTATCACTTAGTGATATCTGCTTATCTAGAAGCACTCTAAGTTACGTTTTTATCACTCTTGTAATAATTATTTTTCCTTGAGTGACTAAGTTTAGTCAGAAGACTCAAGAAGACATTGACTATAGGTCTTTGTGTGTATTCTTATTAAATAGTGGATTAAGACCTCAGTAGAGGCAAAATCACCTTGGCGGGTGGACTGGATGTAGTTTGAGTTCAAACGAACCAGGATAAAGTAAACGTGTCATTAGAAGTTTATTTTAATTATTTCAGAAAACCCAATTCCAACCCCCCTTCCTTGTGTTTTGCCACCTTCAATTGGCATCAGAGCGCTAGGTTCTGAGTATTACACTTAACCGTGTCAGTAAAAGATCCAAAAGATAAACACATGGCAGAAACTGGAATTAACAATGACTATCAGAATGACAAGATCAATGCTAAACCACCAATGTTCAATGGCGACAATTTCGACTACTGGAAGGATGTTCTAGAGAGTTTCTTTCTAGCTCTAGATGGAGATCTCTGGGACATGGTGACAGATGGATATATTCATCCTGTTGGAGAAGATGGTCAGAAGATTGAAAGAAAAAATATGACAGTTCAACAGAAGAAGGAATTCAGAAATCATCACAAAGCTAGGACCATACTTCTAAGTGCTATCTCGTACACAGAATATGAGAAGATCACAAACAGGGATTCAGCCAAACACATGTTTGATTCTCTAAGGATGACACATGAAGGCAATTCTCAAGTCAAGGAGACCAAAGCTCTAGCTCTCATCCAGAAGTATGAAGCTTTCAAGATGGAAGAAGATGAAACCATTGAAAAAATGTTTTCAAGGTTCCAAATTCTGGTTGCTGGACTAAAAGTTCTGGACAAAGGCTACTCAACAGCAGATCACGTGAAGAAAATCATCAGAAGTTTACCAAAAGCCTGGAGACCCATGGTCACTGCTTTAAAGTTATCAAAAAATCTGAATGAAATATCTTTAGAAGAACTGATCAGCTCCTTGAGAAGTCATGAGATTGAATTAGAAGAAGATGAGCCCCAGAAGAAAGGTAAGTCTGTAGCTCTTAAATCTAACAAACATGTTTCTAAAGCTTTACAGGCAGAAGAAGAAGAAAGCTCTGGATGCTCATCAGAAGAAGATGAATTATCTCTTTTGTCAAGAAGAGTTCAACAACTCTGGAAACATCGTCAGAAGAAGTTCAGAAACACCAGAAGATCAAACAATTATTCTGAATCAACATCCAGTCACAAGAAACCCAGAAGCAAAGAAGTTGTGTGCTACGAATGCAAAGAACCAGGACACTATAAAAGTGAATGTCCAAAACTTCAGAAAGACAAACCTAGAAACAGATTCAGTAGAGAAAAGAAAAAGAGTCTCATGGCAACATGGGATGATTCTGAATCATCTGAAGCAGAGTCAGATTCTGAAGATGAACAAGCTAATATTGCATTAATGGCAAATATACCAGAAGATGATCACTCATCAGAATCAGAGTTAGAATCAGACTCAGAAGAGGTATTCTCTAAATTCTCTAGATCTGAGTTAGAAGCTAGTTTGTCAGAAATTCTTGAAAAATATCAGAAGCTTCAATTCAAATACAAAGACGTTAAACAAAATCTTGTATCTGAATTAGAAGATATTAGAAAACTGAAAACAGAAAACTCTGAGCTGAAAGAAAATCTTTTTGAATGTAAAAATTCTCTTGAGAAGCTCAAAGCTCAGAAGAAATCTGAATTAGAAGATCTAATCAATTCTGATAATATAATAAAACAATATGATTATAGTTTTCAACAATTTCTTACTAAAAGCTTAGATAGAAGTAAGATTGCTTCTATGATCTATGGTGTTAGCAGAAATGAAAGAAGAGGCATAGGATATGAGAAAAATAATGAAACTCTGAAATTAAAAAATATTGATGACATTGTCATAAATCCTAATACTCCTCTAAGTTCTCATTTCACCTACGGTCATAATCATGATCTTATATACACTAGTGAGTCATCTTGCTCTACAAGTTCTGATTTAAAACCTAAAATAAATCAGAAGTTTGTAAAATCTAACAAACAAGGACCCAGAAGAATATGGGTACCCAAGGATAAAATTGTGTATGTTGCAGATGTCTTTAACAGCAAAACTGAAACACCAATCATGGTACCTGGACTCTGGATGCTCACGTCACATGACGGGAAGAAAGCATATGTTCCAAAGTCTTGAATTAAAAGATGGAGGCCACGTAGGTTTTGGAGGCAATCAAAAAGGAAGAATTATTGGCTCCGGAACTATTGGTAATGGAAATCTTCCTTCTATATCTAATGTTCTACTTGTAGAAGGATTAATGCATAATTTATTATCCATAAGTCAATTAAGTGATAATGGTTATGACATAATCTTTAATCAAAAGTTCTGTAAAGCTGTCAGTCAGAAAGATGGAACAATCCTCTTTAGTGGAAAGAGAAAGAACAACATTTATAAAATAAAGCTTTCTGAATTAAAAATTCAAAATGTAAAATGTCTAATGTCTGTGGAAACAGAGCAATGGGTCTGGCACAGAAGATTGGGACATGTTAATATGAGAAGATTATCTCAACTTAACAAACTCAATCTAGTCAGAGGACTTCCAAATTTGAAGTTCAACTCAGAAGCTCTATGTGAAGCATGTCAGAAAGGCAAATTTTCAAAAACTGGATTCAAAGCTAAAAATGTTGTATCTTCCTCTAGACCATTAGAACTTCTGTACATTGACTTATTTGGACCAGTGAAAACTGCTTCTGTCAGTGGCAAGAAGTATGGATTGGTGATCGTAGATGACTTCAGCAGATGGACATGGGTAAAGTTTCTTAGACACAAGGATGAGTCAATTGCTGTATTTTCTAACTTTTGCAAACAAGTTCAAAATGAAAAAGAATCAAAGATCATTAAAGTCAGAAGTGATCATGGTGGAGAATTTGAAAATAAACAATTAGAATCATTTTTTAATGAAAATGGCATCTCTCATGATTTTTCTTGTCCTAGAACTCCACAACAAAATGGGGTTGTAGAACGTAAAAATAGAACTTTACAAGAGATGGCCAGAACCATGATCAATGAGACTAATATGGCTAAACATTTTTGGGCAGAAGCAGTAAATACAGCATGTTACATTCAGAATAGAATCTCTATAAGACCTATTCTTGAAAAGACTCCTTATGAATTGTGGAAGAACAGAAAGCCCAACATTTCTTACTTTCATCCTTTTGGATGTACTTGTTTTATGCTAAACACTCTTGATACTCTGAACAAATTTGATTCTAAGGCACAAAAGTGTTATATGTTAGGATACTCTGAACGTTCTAAGGGATACAGAGTATACAATACAGAAACACGTATTGTGATAGAATCAATTCATGTCAGATTTGATGATAAGCTTGGTTCTGAAAAACCAAAGCAGAATGAATTTACTGCAGATATAGAAGTAGAAATTTCTACAAACAGAACTTCTAAAGATCAATCCTCTAAAGATCAAAACAATACAACTGCTTCATCAACACCTGAAGAACCCATCCAGAAGAAACTTTCCAGAAGCAACATTAATCATCCAGAAGACAAAATCTTGGGAAAGAAAGATGAACCAATCAGAACAAGATCCTCATTCAAAAACTCTGAAGAGACGCTACTAGGACTTGTCTCTCTGATTGAACCATCTTCCGTAGAAGAAGCTCTATCAGAAAATGATTGGATTCTGGCTATGCAAGAAGAACTTAATCAATTCACCAGAAATGATGTGTGGGATCTAGTTCCTAGACCCAGAGGATTCAACATCATTGGCACCAAATGGGTATTCAGAAACAAACTCAATGAGAAAGGAGAGGTTGTCAGAAACAAAGCAAGACTGGTTGCACAAGGTTATAGTCAACAAGAAGGAATTGACTATACAGAAACCTATGCACCAGTCGCCAGGTTAGAATCAATAAGACTTCTAATATCATTTGCTGTAAATCATAATATCATTCTATATCAAATGGATGTCAAAAGTGCATTTTTAAATGGTTATATTGATGAAGAAGTGTATGTACACCAACCCCCTGGTTTTGAAAATACAAAATTTCCAGAACATGTTTACAAACTCAAAAAATCATTATATGGTTTAAAACAAGCTCCCAGAGCTTGGTATGAAAGATTAAGTAACTTTCTACTGGAAAATAAATTCATCAGAAGGAAAGTGGATACAACTCTTTTCAGTAAAAACATTAAAAATGATCTTCTGATATGTCAAATTTATGTAGATGATATAATTTTTGGTTCTACTAAAAGTGCCTTGGGAAAGGAATTTGCTAAATCTATGCAGGCAGAATTTGAAATGAGCATGATGGGAGAATTAAAGTTCTTTCTGGGAATTCAAATAAATCAAACATCAGAAGGAACATACATCCATCAAAGCAAATATGTAAAAGAACTTCTGAAGAAATTTGAATTATCAGAAAGTTCAATATCCAAAACTCCTATGCATCCTACATGTATTTTGGAGAAAGAAGAGGTAAGTAAGAAAATAGATCAGAAGCTCTACAGAGGTATGATTGGATCACTTCTCTATCTTACTGCTTCTAGACCAGATATTCTATATAGTGTATGTTTATGTGCTAGATTCCAATCAGATCCTAGAGAAACTCACTTAACAGCAGTTAAGAGAATCTTTAGATATCTGAAAGGTACTACTAATCTTGGTCTGTATTACAGAAGATCAGAAAAGTATAAACTTGTAGGATATTGTGACGCTGACTTTGCTGGAGATAGAACAGAAAGAAAAAGTACTTCTGGAAGTTGTCAATTTCTAGGAGACAATCTAATCGCTTGGTCTAGCAAAAGACAACCAACCATAGCATTATCAACTGCAGAAGCTGAATACATTGCAGCAGCTGGATGCAGTACTCAGATGCTCTGGATGAAAAATCAGCTAGAAGATTTCAATATCTATGAGAGTAACATTCCAATCCTCTGTGACAACACTTCTGCTATTTGTCTCTCTAAAAATCCTATTTTACATTCTAGAGCTAAACACATAGAAGTTAAACATCACTTCATTAGGGACTATACTCAGAAGGGAATTTTAATGTTAAAATTTATAGACACAAATCACCAATGGGCTGATATTTTTACTAAACCCCTTTCTGAAGATAGATTTAATTTCATTCTAACTAACCTTAGCATGAAGTTATGTCCAGAATGAAAATGATTTAATCATATGTCTTATCTCTAGAAGTTCTACTATTTATATTCTATCTGATTGTCTCAGAAGATTCTATGCTCTATCGTTTACTCTTAGAACTTCTGTTCAAAAGATTAATTTGTAGATCTTCATATCAAACACTTGTCAACAAAGCTCTAAGGACTTCCATCAGAATCACAACACGTGTTCAAATTCTGAAGAGTGACAGAACGTGCTTTAGCAACTGTTCGCTCAGAAGGATAACTGTTGAGATTCTGGAATCTGATACGGCTAGGTTTGACACCAAAAAGGCAAGAAAATCTCTTGGGTAACTGTTCCAGAATCATTTACGCTTTACCCCATGTCAGCGCATTTAATGTTGTTAATGATTATGTTTTCAAACTTAATTGTTTCCCACTAATTTCTCAATTAATAAATTGCTTTAATTTTTTATAAATATCAGTGTATTCCTCTTTTTCAAATTTTACCCGCATCTTACTCTCTCTATAGTTTTTTTTCTCAGTCTCTTGTGCTTCCTCATTTTTCTCTAAAAACCCTAAACCCTAAAAGTTCATCTCAGTAACTAAATGGCTTCATCATCTTCACGCAAAGATTTCTCTGATGATTACTACGTTGAACCATCAAAGACTCTTTCCACTACTCCTGAGAAACTGGAAGTACTATGTGAGTTGTTCGTTGATTTCGCAAGCTTGAAGGATAATGGTTTTGACCTCCTTCCTCAGGTTGAAGCTCAAGGCTGGGAAAAATATTTTGACAGGCTGATGGGACCAGTTTTCCCTAAACTGGTTAAAGAATTTTGGATGTACGCATACTCAAATGATGCACAAGTCACCTCCTATGTGCTTGGTAAACAGATTATCATCTCTGAAGATCACGTTGCCAAACTCTTTGAAACTGATGGCAATGGTATCAAATGTAGTGATATGGATAGAGTATCTGATGCTGTTGTGATTGCCAAAGAAATTTTCACTGCTGGAAAACCATCAAACAAAATCAAAGACCTAAAGACTCCTCTGCGAATTTGGGCAAAAATCATTCTTGGGACAATCTGTCATAGGAAACCTACAAATTCACCAGACTACATCAATCTGGATCAACAATTCCTACTTTACTTCATCTCCAAACAAAAGAAAATAAACCTTGCCTACACATTATTTCAGAATCTCAGAGTTGCTGTGAAAGAAACAAGGGATAGTGAGAAGACCAAAAGGGACTGGATACCTTTTGGACGATTAATTTCTGATATTCTCTGTCAGAACAAGCTAGTGGACTTCCTAGCAGAAATAAAACAAAATGAACTTTTGGAAACAGACGTTGGAAAACCCTTGAATGCTAAAAACCTTAAGAAGATGAGGTTCATCACATCCATTCAGCAAGAACCCACTCTTCAATCTAGAGAAGTTATCAGCACTAGAAGGATACCTCTAGAAGGGTTTCCTCTCTTCTCTTCTGATACACCAGCAGATGTTGTTCTCAACTATATGGATATCTGCAAACGTCAAGGTACGGATCCTGATTTCAACCCAAAAGATCTCCAACAACAAATTCCAGATGTTGCCTCTCTCAGATTAAAGAAAAGGAAGACTGCTGAAGACCCCTCTCAGAAGATGCAAAAATCATCTAAGACAACAGGTAAGTCTTCTGCTTCTAATCCTGATTCCATTACTGTTGTAGAAGCTGTAACTGTAGAAGTGTCTGAACAACCTTCTAATATATTACCTTCTAGCCAACCATCTTCTGATATCAATTCTGAACAAACTCATGATACTGAACCACCTCATAATATTAGTCCCATTCAAACTGAAGTTCCTACAACTTCAGCTGTTGCATCTATCTTATCCTCTTTAAATCCACCAGAACCAGAAACAGAAACAGAAAATCATCAACCCCAAACTATTGCTGATTTTGACATACCAATTGATGACACTCCACCATCTGATATTGACTGCTCCCTTACAAATGAACCACAATCTGCCTTGAAAGCTGCTCTTGATCTTGATCTTGAACACTACCAAGACTCAGATGCTGCCTCAATTTCCCATAACATTTCAACAAACCAAAATTCACCTTCCATTATAAACATTCCTGATTCACCAACAGACACTGTGACTGAAAATGACAACCACCTTAGAACAACAATTGACTTTGAAGCACTTCAAAAACTGTCCTCTCTGTCCAACAAAAGAGCTATTCCCGTTCCAAAACCCAAACCATCCAATTCAGACATTTCTACCTTACTGCTAGCTTTTGAAACAGTTCTGAAATTAAAATTGGAAGATCTGAAGACTGCCTGTGCAGAGTTAACTGATCCTGCTGCATCTGATTTTCTATGGGCTGACCTCAGAAAATGGTTTAGTGCTGAGTCCAAAAGACTCAAGGACATCTGCTATGATGTTGCTCATCAGAACTTCTGTGAGTACCTTCAAGCAATAGTCTCAAATGTTGCACAAACTAAACCACTCCTGCTGGACAACAAGCCCTGGAAAGAATCAGAACCTCTGGATGAGCTCTCAGCACTTCAGATGGTTTTAGTATCTTCTGTAGAAGAAACTGATGATGGTCCTGACAATCAAGCTGCCCCTCCAACAGAAGAACCTCTGGGAACAAATTTTGTGCTACAAACTCTGCAAGAATTAAAGAAAGAGAATCAACTAGTGAAGGAACGTCTAGACAAGCAAGAAGAAACAACTGCTGAAATGAAGACTCTACTCACCAAGCAAGTGGAATCTTCATCAGATATTAAATCTTTGCTGGAGACTTTGGTCACTAAGATGAACACCTGATTTTCTTCTCTCATGCTTTATTTTTTGCTATTTTAATTTCTGGTTCTGCATATCTATTTGAACTTCTACTGGTTGTTTGCGTTTGCTTCTAAGTACTTTAACTCTACTGGTTTTGGTTTATAATTTTTTTTCTCTCTCTTGTTCTTTCTCCTTTTATCTTTTTGATTATGACAAAAAGGGGGAGAAACGTATATGATTCTGATCCATAGCAGTTCACCATTATCTGCCTGTTACATATTCTGATAAAATTATTTGAGTTGCTATCATAAAAAGAAACAGGTCAAGTAATCAACTCAGGGGGAGCTAAGGATCATAGAACATCTGAAAGAAGTTTGTCTTCTAATCAAAGGGAGTTCACTTAAATTCATTAAACTCTATTCTTGTTAAATTAAAATGTTTTGTCATCATCAAAAAGGGGGAGATTGTTAGAACAAATGTGGTTCTGATCCTCTAAGTGTTTTGATGATAACAAAGTCTTTCATGTTAGAAGTTCTAATGAATATACGTACCCTTGTGTAGAAGATAATATTGCTTGAGTAATCCGTACGAGCTAAGGAGAACCATTATAGAAGATACGCTCAAAGAAGAATCCAGCATTAAATGGCACATTTATTTGCTGCGCATATATTATTTATTATCTCTGATTTCCGCTTAGAAGATGCTGGTATCCTTATTAAAAAGCTTTAATTAAAGAATACGCTCTTTAATATTCAAAGACAAGTATCTCTGCTTATGGAAAGAAATTAAGGTATTTAAGTATATCCTAATTTGGCTCAAGATGTCTTCAACGGCTACTTTATCAAGAACTATATAAAGGACATCATTTGAAGAAATCAAAAGGGAACGAAAAGCTATACACGTATCTCATATATTCAAGCATATCATTTTATCTTGTTCTTATTGTTGTAACTATCACTTAGTGATATCTGCTTATCTAGAAGCACTCTAAGTTACGTTTTTATCACTCTTGTAATAATTATTTTTCCTTGAGTGACTAAGTTTAGTCAGAAGACTCAAGAAGACATTGACTATAGGTCTTTGTGTGTATTCTTATTAAATAGTGGATTAAGACCTCAGTAGAGGCAAAATCACCTTGGCGGGTGGACTGGATGTAGTTTGAGTTCAAACGAACCAGGATAAAGTAAACGTGTCATTAGAAGTTTATTTTAATTATTTCAGAAAACCCAATTCCAACCCCCCTTCCTTGTGTTTTGCCACCTTCAGATTTTATTTAATGATATGATGATGAAATGGATTTTATGATTTGTAAGACAACTTGAGGGGGTCTTGTCCATTAACACTAGGGTTAGTCCTTCTTAACCCATTAAGGAAGAATTAGAACCCTAATGCAAGGCCCAAGTTACAAGTGTGATGTCTTGATGATTATTAAGTGAATTGATTAAGGGAGTTAAACACATTAAGGGTTTAACACTTAGGATTAAAGTTATACACTCCATCCTAAGAGAAGGATGCAGGCATAAGCTTAATCACAAAGCCTTAAAGCCTTTAGGGTTTAGTCCCTGATTATGAGGTGAGAAGAGATGACTCAAAAGAGACTCAAAGGTAAAAACTAAAAGGGGAGACTAATCAAAACCCTAATCATTGTCATGCTTGGTTGTTCCTAAGGTTTGTGAGGTTTTCAAGAACAATCTTCAGAGGAACCACCAGGAAGCAGATGAAAGGATCAAGAGAGGCAAAGTGACTTGCTTCATTCAAGAAGTCAAGTCACTTGAAGAAAGAAAGTAAGAAGAAGAAGAATGAGCAAGCTCAAACTCAAACACAAACACAGATGCAGCAATGGATGCAAGAGAGATGGAAAGAAAGGTTATGAGAAGTGAAGGCAAATTCACTTCTCAACATCACTTACCACCTGAAATGTTAGAAAAGAAATGCAATGCAATGCAAAATGGGATGAGATGACATGATGAGAAACAAAACCAGAAGCATATACATGATGCTAATTATGTTATGAGATGCTACAAACATGAGGCAACACATGGAAATGATCATACAAGTTCATGAATGCAAATGAAGCAAGCTAGGAACCATGAACATACATGACAAGTTATGAAGTGCACATGGCATACAACATGGCAAATACATGATGCAATGATCAAACATGCTTTCAATATGTCTTATGATGTCAAGTGAATCAAATGGATGCTTGGAATGTCATGGCAAGTCATGCTATGCAAGAGAATGCAAGATGGATGCATATGAAAGCCCAAATTAGGGTTTATGAACAATACATCAAACAAAACCCAAAATCAGAAGCAAACCCTAAGATAAAAAATGGAAAATGCCACTCAAAGGACCCCTAATCCTATACTAACTCACTGCCCAAAGGAGAGGTCTCAACTCTCAACCAATCTCAAGTTATGATTTTCACAAGTTTTTAGGGTTTCCAAACAAAAGAAATGCCAAACAAAATGAAAATGAAAGATCAAATCATGGCCTTTTTATCTCAAAAACTACATGCTAAACACAATGCAATGCAAGAAGAATCAATGTCCAACTCCTCATGAATAGGCAGAAATGATTTTTTGAACTATGGATCAAATTAATGCACAAAAATGATTTTAATTCAATGAAAAATTCTCAAAATGCATCAAGATCAAAAAAGAAATTTGGTTTGAAGGTTGGACAATGTTTCTAAATGTCTTAGAACATTTCATGAATTTTTTGGTGATTTTTAAATACTTAAAAGTATTTTTAATAAATTAATTTCCATTAATCAATTAAAAATAAACTTTTAAATATTTAAAAATACTTTTTTAATGCTAAAAATAAAAATGAAAATATTTTTGTGCCCTAAAAATTAATAAAACTCTTGAGAAAAAGTTTCATAATTTTTAGACAATTTTTACTATTTTAAATAAATTGTGCAAATAAAATGAAAAGAAATGAATTAAAATAAAGAAAAAGGAAAAGTCAACAGAATGGAAGGCAGGGATTGAGTCTGGGTTTGGGAGCATTAACTACGCGTCAGATCTTGTGGCCCAAATTCAAACTGACTTAAACTCAATTAATTAAATAAATTAAAGTGATTAGGGTTTAATGACCACATCTGGACCATTCACACGCGCGGCAAGTCAAACGGTCAAAGCAATCGCACGCTCCAGATTCAAACTCAATTAATTACAGGGATTAAACCCTAATGATTTTCAGGTGGCCGGAGAAGACCTCCGGTCGTCTTCTCCGGTGGGAACCCCACCTGAAAATCCCTAAAAACTTCAAAACGCAACAAAAATGAAAACCAAGCATACAGAAATGATTCCCATGATCCACTGAATCAAAACCCCATCACAAACAACATTTATTTTTCCCCAGAATCATGAATCGAACAAAACATTTTTTAGGTCAACAGAGTTTCAGAAAGCAATTAAATTCTCATTTCATCACCATTTTCAAAACTAAAAGCACCAGGACAATCAGTGAAGCATGGAGAACAAGTTTAGAACTTAAAAATCCATTTCTGGAAAAAAAGTTCTTGAGCTACCTGAGATTCGAAGCTTTCACTCCAGCAACTTTCTGACCTCCCCTCCTTGTGAAATCCATTCCTTATGACCTCTTGATGATGCTTGAATGCTTTGGAGAAGTTTATGCTGGCTAGATGAAGAGTTTGAACAGCTTCTGCTCAAGCTCAGTTGAAAATGGCAATGGTGATGCAGGCAGTTTCAGGCCAATGTGAGTGGTTCTTTGTGATCAGGGTGATGTTTTAAGAAGGTTTGTGGAGTTTGTTTGGATGTTTATGGCTTGTGGAGTGAGTTTCGAAAGAAACTGCAAGTTGGAGTGAAAATGGAGAAGTGGTGTTCTTGTTTGATTCAGGCTTGGTTCTTTGTTGGTTTGGGCTTAATGAGGCATGGTGAGTTGAGTAGTGGAACTTGTTTGAATGTTTGTGAACTGGGCAGAGAGATTCGAAGAGAAATGCCAATAGGGTGAGTTTTGTGTATGGTGTGTTGTGATCTGTTTCAGCCTTGCTTGGTATATGGAATGGCTTGCAAATGGATAGTATAAACAATTCCAAGTGGCCAGAGGATGTGACTTGGCCTGCTGTGATTGGGATGTTTGCTTTTGCCAAAAGTCAACTTTTTTGTAAGAGAGGTATGGCTTGAATTCTAGCTTGGTACAATGGCTAGGGCTGGCGCAGCATGGTGTGTGTGGAAGGCTAGAGTGGTTCAAAGGCTAATGCAGCAAGTGGTAAGAAGCATCATGATGGTTTTGCAACTTGGTTACTTTTGGAACTTCATGAAAAAAAGTCTTGTTATACAAACCATGATCATGAGAAACTTTGGTCCAATTCTGATTTTTAGAACTCATGTGATGTTTGTACATTGGTTTGAAGTGAACTAGAAGTTACAAATGGCCTTGGTTCATGATTTTGCAAATCTCTCATTTGAGGCATGTCTTGAAAATTAGTGATTTTGGCCAACTTTGTCACACCATAACTTTTGATCCAAGAAGAATTAGATCATGTTCTTGTACTTTTTGAAAAGGGAAACATGTATTCTACAACTTTCATGACCAAAGTTTTCCCATTTGAAGCATTTTTGGATCAAAAAGCAAGGCTTGAAAAGTGACATAAAATGACACATTCTTGAAAAGTCAACTATGCCCAAAAAAAAGTCAACTTTGCAAAAACTTCAAATTCTTGAATTTTGTGAACTTCAATCTTCTTCCATGATCAAATAAAGATCATATACACTCAAAATGCTGAAGATCACCCATTGGTTGGGTCATTGGGGGCCTCAGATGCCCTGATTTTGCACTGACTTGCCTGAAAAGTCAACTCTTGATCAGATGACTTCCCCATGGAATTTCTTCATGAAACTTGATATGCATACTCCCTATACCATATAGATACCAATGGAAACAAGAATGACCAAAAAATTTGGAGTTATGGCCTCTGGAACCAAAACCCTAATTTTAGGTCAACTGTGTAGTCAAACCTGGCTCTGCATCCATACCAATCCCAGTTCTTGTGATTCTTTGGAATTCTTGACTTTGAGAAGATGTGATATGATATAAGAACACATGTGGACCCCTTTGAAGTGATTGGTGGCCTTTGGAGTGGCTCAAGAAGCTCTTGGATTGCTCAGATCACAAACCCTAGGTGCAGATGACTTAGAAACTATGCAATGAATCAAAAATGAAATATGAGATGATATGATTGTGCTTATGCATATGAAATGATCACAAGCCATGGTGTGAATGGGTGAGGGCAAATTTGGGGTGTTTACAGCTGCCCCTATTCAAACATGAGTTAGCTGTGCAGGATGTAAGCGTCGGCTTAACAGGCAAACAAGATAACTTGTGGTTGAATACCAAAGACAGTCCAAAATTTGCACTCACAGAATGAAGAAGAAAAGGGATATAGATTGTAAAAGGAAAATAAAGTATGTTGTAAAGTGTAGGCGACGGAGGACGACCGTCGAGCAGAGGACGACTGCTGGGCAAAAGGCAATGACGGGGACGGCCGACATGCTGGGGAAAGTGTGTGAAGTAAAGCAATGACGGGGACGGCCGACATGCTGGGGATAAAAGGTAAAGCCAAGACGGGGACGGCCGACTAGCTGGGAAAAGTAAGAAATTATGATGGGGACGGCCATCAAGGTAAAGTTGTAAAATTCTCTGGGGATTAATGAAACATGACGGGGACGGCCATCAAGTTCATAAAGCAAGGTAACCGACGATGGGGACGGCCATCGGGCTAAAAGAAAAGGCAAAGGGACCACGACGGGGACGGCCATCGGGTTAAAGAATAAATGAAATAAACAGATGATGGGGTACGGCCATCAAAGGTGAAGGACGATCACCTAGCAGGGGACGGCTGCTCTGTTGGGGAATAAAGGAATTATGATGGGGACGGCCATCAAAGGTGGAGGACGACCACCTGGCAGGGTACGGCTGCCGAAAATATCGCGACACAGGACGAATGCCGGATAAAAGGTCAACGATGGGGACGGCCATCGGACGAGCATGATGGAGGACGACCATCAAGAGGTGGAGGACGACCACCTAGCAGGGGACGGCTGCTCTCGGGGTTGGTCATGACATAGGACGAATGCCAGATAACCAAAATCAACAATGGGGACGGCCATTGGATAAAATGATGAAGGACGATCATCAACGGGTGGAGGACGACCACCTAGCAGGGGACGGCTGCTAAAATCAACGATGGGGACGACCATCGGATGAGCATGATGGAGGACGACCATCAAGAGGTGGAGGACGACCACCTAGCAGGGTACGGCTGCTCTCAGGTTTTATCATGACACAGGACGAGTGTCAGATAAGAAGGAGAATTTGCTTTGTTGGCGATCTACTGGGGAGTAGTAAACACGGACGAGTGTTTATATCCAAGAAACAAAAGGTATAAGTATTTAGATATTCGTGTATAGATTAAAGATGCGGACGAGCATCCCTAAGACTACGATACGGACGAGTATCGGGTAGAAACAAATACCGACGCGTGTTCAAAGATGATGATACGGACGAGTATCAACTGGTTAACAGAGAACACAGACGAGTGTTGAATCTGAGAGGACTCTGGGGAATAGTAGACACAGGCGAGTATCTATATTCAAAAGGACATGAGTGTTTGACACGGTGTATGGATTAAAGATGCGGACAAGCATCCTTAAGACTATGATACGGACGAGTATCATGTAGAAACAAACGCTGGACGCATGTTCAGAGATGATGGTACGGACGAGTACCAACGAGTTAACAAAGAACAAGGACCAAAGTCGAATCTGTGGGGATATGAATGGTATATACAAGATACGGACGAGTATCTGTATGAGTGTATCATGAGTAACGAGTATGAGTATTGTATAGATGAGTGTTTATCTGCTGGGGAGGGTGACACGGACGAGTGTCGAAAGAGAAAAGTATAATATGAACAAATATCCGATATACAAAGTGTAGGTGACTGTGCTGGGGATATGACACGGACGGGTGTCGAGAAAGTGTATATAGGTATATGTGAGTGCAAAGGGGATGTCTTTGGCTTTCTGCTGGTGATTTGACACGGACGGGTGTCAGGAAGTATCTGTAACATGGGTGATTTTGTTTGTAAGGAGTGTTCAGGCGACTTTACTGGGGAAAGATGGCACGGACGGGTGTCAAAATGAGTATATACTGGTGTTTGTGGATTGTGAGGCAGCTGCTTTTGCTGAGGACTCCGGTGGGGATGTTGATGAACTATCATTATTCACAAGTGTTGATTCGAAACATGGCTTATGATTATGCTATGTGTTGGATTTTTTCCGTAATGCTCCGTGTTAAAACGGAATGCTACGCTTTGTGGGTGAATATGATGCGAATGCTATGATTGTGCAAAGGTACCAAACCGGGATCCGGGTCCCGTTGCTGCGAAGATCTTCGATCAATCCGTTTGTAGTAAACACCCCAGCTGGGGATGAGATCATTGGTAGATCTGAGGAGATGTATCTGCTTGGGGATTCGGGTCAATGAGAGACCTATTCCAATAAATGAGGGACCCAGCTGGGGTTTGTAGAAGCTTTCTTTACTCTGTTGTGATTTCTTCGTGCGCTGCTCTTCTGGATAGAGGCTGGAAATTCTGTGGGGAGATGATTCCCTGACTTTTATACTCGGATGAGGGCGAGATGGTAACTCGGCTGGGGAGAAAGAGAGATCATTGAGAGACCTCCCTAGGGATTCTGTTGAAGAGGATCCTTGACTCAGCCGGGGATATGGGCATCTCCTGCGATACCTGCCCATTCTGATGGGGAGGAGTAATAAGTGGCCAACTCAGCTGGGAGAAGTCATGGGAGGCAACTCAGCTGGGGAGAGAGCACTTCGGGTGCTAAAATTGAGTGTTGATTTGCCAGCTTGCTGGGATGAAGTTTTCATGCCCCGAGTCGCGTTCCGGATACCTGCAATCCTGAAAAAGATAGAGAAACGCACAAGATAATCCCGAGGTATCCTTTACTGGATTCCGTCATAGGAGTTAGGATACTTCTGAGAGCAAGCATATTTCCTGCAAGCATGTTTTTACTTTTGAAGATAAGCATTTGTATTCTTATGCAATCAGTTTTTTCTTTTAAGACATCAGACATTTTTTTGCAAATAAAATGTACAAAACGAGACATGACTGAAAATCTGATTTTATTAATTCATATGCCCTGGATTGGCGAGATACAGTTAGGGGAACATATCCCCTGAAATGAGGAGATTGTTACAAATTGAGAAACAAAATGTTGGCAGTGTTGATGACGCTTTGAGGAGCTTCCTCTTCACTATGACTCGTATGACATTTGACGTTCTTCTCATCTTGCTTTTTGAAGAAGGCTGATTCTGATAGAAGCTTGATCTTTTCGAAACTTGCCAAGTTGTAGATGATACAGACGAATTCAGAATGCAGTTGTTCGCTTATTCCCTTATTTTGCATGGATCGCCCTTTCGGGTTTTCAATCCATCGGGATACCCATTTTTGCCTGAGCTGTCCAATGCGGCTTTTCAACTCAGCGGGTGTACATTTTTGTTTATTTTCCCTTATTTTTGCCCGAGTCTTTTATTTTGTTTTTGACTCGCCGGGATGCCCTATTTTTGCCTGGACTTACATTCTGTTTTTATGTCCAGCGGGTCATTTTTATGCGAAGTATTTTTTAACTGCATCTGAATTCACAGGGGACGGGAAATCTTCACCATCCATGGTGCTGAGCATCAGTGCTCCACCAGAGAAGACTTTCTTTACCACGAATGGTCCTTCATAGTTCGGAGTCCATTTGCCCCTGTGGTCTGTATGAGGAGGGAGGATTCTTTTCAGCACAAGATCTCCTACTTGGTACTCTCGGTGCCTGACTTTCTGATCGAAGGCTTTCTTTATTCTCTTCTGATACAACTGCCCATGACAGATTGCAGCCAATCTTTTCTCTTCAATCAGACTCAGTTGTTCGTATCGGGATCGGACCCATTCTGCTTCGTTCAGTTTAACATCCATTAATACTCGCAGAGAGGGTAATTCAACTTCAACAGGTAGGACTGCTTCCATACCATACACAAGCTGATACGGTGTTGCCCCAGTGGATGTTCTGATTGACGTGCGGTACCCATGCAAGGCAAACGGTAGCATTTCATGCCAGTCTTTGTAGGTGACTACCATCTTCTGCACAATCTTCTTGATATTCTTATTAGCTGCCTCAACAGCGCCATTCATCTTTGGCCTGTAAGGAGAAGAATTGTGATGCTGAATTTTGAAGTCCCGGCATAGCTCTGCCATCATTTTGTTGTTTAGATTGGAACCATTATCAGTAATGATTCGCTCGGGCACTCCATATCGACAGATGATGTCTCTTTTCAGAAATCTGGCTACCACTTGTCTTGTAACGTTTGCATATGATGCTGCTTCAACCCACTTGGTGAAATAGTCAATGGCGACCAGGATGAATCTGTGGCCGTTTGAAGCAGTCGATTCAATCTTGCCAATCATGTCAATGCCCCACATGGCAAAGGGCCAGGGTGAAGACATGATGTTCAAAGGATTGGGAGGCACATGCACCTTATCCGCATAGATCTGGCATTTATGGCATTTTCTGGCATAGGCACAACAGTCTGCATCCATTGTGATCCAGTAATAGCCTGATCTTAACAACTTCTTAGCCATTGCATGTCCTCCAGCATGGGTACCAAAGGAGCCTTCATGCACTTCATGCATCAATAAATCTTCTTCTGTCTTATCAACGCATTTGAGGAGTACCATATCAAAGTTCCTTTTGTACAATGACCCGTCAGTGTTCAGAAAGAAACTGCCAGCAAGCCTTCTCAAAGTCTTCTTATCATTGGAAGATGCCCCAGGTGGGTATGTCTGATCCTCCAAGAAGCACTTAATGTCATGGAACCAAGGCTTATCATCTTTGACAACATCTGCTGCAAATACATATGCTGGTCTATCAAGTCTGGACACTGAGATCTGCGGTACAAAGTTGGCAGCCTGAACTTTGATCATGGACGAAATGGTAGCTAGAGCATCTGCAAACTGATTCTCGTCCCGAGGGATATACTCAAGCTTGACTGTTGTGAAAAAAGTCAGTAACCTCCTTGTATAATCCCTGTAAGGTATGAGATGATCCTGGTGGGTGTACCATTTGCCATTGGTTTGATTGACTACCAAAGCTGAATCTCCAAATACAGTCAATGTCTTGATCCTGAGGTCAATGGCTTCCTCAAGACCCATAATGCAATCTTCGTATTCAGCTTCGTTGTTAGTGCAGTTGAAAGTGAGTTTTGCCGAGAAAGGCATGTGAACTCCTTTAGGTGTAATGAGTACTGCACCAACACCACGACCATTCATGTTAACAGCCCCATCAAACATCATAGTCCATTCTTCTTCTGGGTCAGGCCCTTCAGTGTGAACAGGTTCTTCATGATCTTTTGCTTTTATGAACATGATGTCCTCATCAGGGAAGTCAAATCTCATAGGCTGGTAATCATCAATGGGTTGCTCAGCAAGATATTCAGACAATACACTGCCCTTGATGGCCTTCTGTGATGTGTACTGGATGTCATATTCAGTAAGGATCATTTGCCATCTTGCAACCCGTCCGGTAAGAGCTGGCTTCTCAAATATGTACTTGACTGGGTCCATTTTTGAGATCAACAAAGTAGTGTGGGTCAACATATACTGCCTCAGTCGGCGAGCAGCCCACGCTAAAGCACAGCAAGTTTTCTCGAGCAGTGAATAACGTTGTTCACAGTCGGTAAACTTTTTGCTTAGGTAGTATATTGCATACTCTTTTCGACCAGACTCGTCATGCTGGCCCAACACACACCCCATCGACTCTTCTAATACCGTCAAGTACATGATCAGAGGTCTTCCTTCAACTGGTGGCATAAGGATTGGAGGCTCTTGTAAGTATTCCTTGATCTTGTCAAAAGCCTTCTGGCAGTCTTCATTCCACCTGACCGTCTGTTCTTTTCTCAACAATTTGAACAAGGGTTCACAGGTAGCCGTAAGGTGAGAGATGAACCTTGAGATGTAGTTCAATCGACCTAAGAACCCTCGAACTTCCTTCTCTGTCTTCGGTGCAGGCATTTCTTGAATAGCTTTGACTTTATCAGGGTCCACTTCAATCCCTTTCTCGCTTACAATAAATCCCAGCAGCTTACCAGATCGCACCCCGAATGTGCATTTGTTGGGGTTTAACTTCAGTTGATACTTCCTCAGACGCTTGAATAACTTCAGTAGATTTACCAGATGGTCTTCCTCAGTAAGGGACTTGGCAATCATGTCATCCACATAACACTCGATTTCCTTATGGATCATATCGTGGAACAACGTTACCATAGCCCGTTGATATGTCGCACCAGCATTCTTGAGCCCAAATGGCATTACCTTGTAGCAGAACGTGCCCCAGGGTGTGATGAAGGTTGTCTTCTCCATGTCTTCAGGTGACATTTTGATCTGGTTGTATCCTGAAAATCCGTCCATGAAGGAGAATACCGATAACTGAGTCGTGTTATCGACCAATACATCAATGTGAGGTAATGGGAAGTCATCTTTTGGGCTGGCTCTGTTCAGATCCCGGTAGTCAACACACATCCTTACTTTTCCGTCTTTCTTAGGCACAGGTACTATGTTAGCAACCCACGGCGGGTAGCTAGTTACAGCAAGGAACCCGGCGTCCCATTGCTTTTGCACCTCTTCCTTGATTTTCATTGCCATGTCCGGGCGAGTACGACGCAGTTTCTGCTTAACTGGCGGGCATTCTTCTCTCAAAGGCAGCTTGTGCACGACAATATCGGTATCCAATCCCGGCATATCTTGATAAGACCAAGCAAACACGTCCACATACTCTTGAAGCAAGTCAATCAGTTGCCTCTTCACCGAGTCTTGTAAGCAGGCCCCGATTCTAACTTCTTTCACGTCTTCATCTGTACCAAGATTAATCACTTCAACCTCCTCCTGGTGAGGAGTAATAACCTTTTCCTCTTGCCTCAACAACCTGGCTAGCTCTTCAGGGAGCTCATATTCTTCTTCAACCCCTTCATCAGCTTGATTGATCGGATTGTCAAAGTCATACGAAGTCGTAGCCGTGCTGTTGTCGGTGCTGTCTGGAAGGCACTCTCTGCAAGGGTTCAGTTCGTTCATTTTAGTGATTTGATTTTAATCTTGTTTAGAAAAGTGAAATAAAGTTGTCATTTTGAAAACACTGCCATTTATTTTTTGTACAAAAAGAAAAATGAAAAAACAATGAGCGAAAAAAGAAAAAGACTCGTTTGCAAAAAGATGTCTGATATTTCATTGATTAATCTTGTTGCACAAAAAGTACAGATGGCCCGATTACAAAATGAGTCTTGTCATCTTGGGCAAGATGCAAGACTTTGATGCATGCTATAAAATACAGGAAATAATAATTACTCTGCATGAGTAACTCTTATAATTTCCTGGGAAGACCAGTTTGAGATACTGCTCCCCGGGATCTTTGGACGAATCCAGCTTTCCAGGTTGCGTTCTTCTTCCAGCTCGTCTTCCAGACAGTTGACAGCATCAGGGGTGAGCATCCCCCCACTCACAAAGTTGGGCTCCTTTGCAGCCTCTGCTTGATCTTGTTGAGTTGGTTTGTAACCCAACCCAAATCTATCCTCTTTCTTCTCCACCGATAGCAGTTTGCCCCAGCCTTGGGCGTTTCCTCCCTCAACAACCTTCCGGGCTTGTTGGTATGATGATATTGAAGTACCAGGCACAGCAGATGTTTCATTGATGTTCAAGGCCTCAAAACCCTGGCTCATTGTTTCATGGATCTCCCCAACCATCTCAATATACTTATAGGTAGCCAGGTGGCTGACAAAAATGTCCTCTTCTCCACAGATTGTAACGACTTGACCCTCCCACTCATATTTTAACTTCTGGTGAAGGGTAGAGGTCACGGCGCCAGCGGCGTGAATCCATGGCCTACCCAATAGACAGCTGTAGGCAGGCTGTATATCCATCACGTAGAAGATCGTTTTGAAAGTCTGCGGGCCAATCGTTATGGGCAACTCGATCTCTCCCAGAACCGATCTCTTTGAACCATCAAAGGCTCTCACCACCAGGTTGCTGGGTCTCAACGCCAATCCGTCATATTCTAGCTTCACCAGGGCCTTCTTAGGTAGGACATTGAGGGATGACCCCGTGTCCACCAGCACATGGGAAAGGACAGCACCTTTACATTCCATGGTTATGTGCAAGGCTTTGTTATGGTTACGGCCTTCCGTTGTCAAATCAGTATTGGTGAACCCTAGTCCGTGACTAGCATTAACATTTCCAACTACAACTTCCAGCTGATTGACAGTGATCTCTTCAGGCATGTAAGCTGCGTGCAAGACTTTGAGTAGTGCATTCCGATGGGCTTCGGAGCACATAAGCAATGATAGGATTGAGATCTTGGAAGGCGTCTGATGAAGCTGATCCACTATTTTATAATCACTCTTTTTGATGATTCGCATGAACTCATCAACCTCTTGATCAAAGGGTGTCTTCAAAGCCTCTTTAACAGCTTGATCTTCCTGCACAAGGCTCTTCCCTTTTGCCTTGGCAGCAGCTTCTGCTTCGGCAGTGGGTCTCTGAATTTGCGGGGCGAAAAGACGTCCGCTTCGAGTGAAGCCTCCGCCTCCTCCCACATTGTCTACTTGTGGTGCAGGGGTTGATGATTCAAAAGTGATTCTTTGTCCTTCACAGTACAGGTCAGAGCCGTAATGCCAAGGGATGGCATTACTACTTTTATAAGGTACTGGTCCAGGCACCATGATAGTGACTGGACTGACTGCGGCTGCGGAAGGAATTGTGACAGTCTGTGGATTGTAATAAATTGTGACCGGTGCTCTGATGGGAGCAGCACTCTCTGAGTTGTAGGCGGAGTTGTTCTCAGGATCATAAAATATTGTGACAGTTGAGACATCTTCATGATTTGTTGCTGGTGTTGTAGGAGACATTGGTGGAAGGATGGATGTTGTTGTTGTAGGAGCTTCATAATGGAGTGGTGCTGGAGTTGTAGAAGGAACATTTGTTGATACCTGGTCAGTTGAAATGACAGATGAAGTACTTGTTGATGAAACCGAAGAATTGTCAGGAACAATGGTTGTTGCAGTTGCAGGAGGTTCTAGAGCTGTTGCTGATGAGATTGCTGGATTTGTAGGAAATGATGTGGTGATCTGAAGTTGGCCACTCTGAATGAGACCGTCTATGCCATTCCTCAGGTTATCGCACCCATTTACTGAAATATTGCAGTAGGCACACCCTAACTCACACCCCGAGAACATTTGACATTCGAGGAGCTGAGCCTTAATTTCCACCAACAGTGTCCGGATCTGACCCACACTGGTTATTAAATAAGACGGCTTGTCTTCTTCAATAGCGTTAATTCTGGGACCACCGTGGTTTGGCATAGGATTTTTGTTGACATTGGGCGGTGGTGCAAAATTCAGAGCTTTCGAGTCTACCAGGTCTTGTACCTTCATGTGCAAGGCTCTGCACTTTTCTGTACTGTGGCCAGGTGCATTTGAATGGAAGGCACATCTGGCGTTGGAATCATAATTCCTGGGTAGACTATTGGGATCTGGAGGTGCCAATGTCCTTAGCTCAACTAGGTTGAGTTTCAGGAGTTGTGGCAGCAACGTAGCATATGGCATAGGGATCAGATCGATTACCCTGTTGGCTTGAGAAGGCCTCTGTTGGAATGGCCTTGGCTGATTATTGTTGTTGGTGTTGCTGTTGTTGTAATTTATCGGAGGGTACTGAGCTTGTTGATGGTACTGAGGTTGTTGCTGATAGTTTTGTTGCGGAGGTTGATAAACTGGCTGAGGATGAGCTGGAGCGGGGATGGTGACTGCTGCCACTGATCTGTGAACATATTGGGGCCTGCCCCTGTTGGTGTGGATGGCATTGGTCTCGCCAGTTCTTCTTGGGCCTGCAAAAGGCTTTCTCGTACTACTGGACGAGCTTGCACCATTGTCAGATATCTTACCCATTTTTAACAAACTCTCAATTCTCTCCCCAGCTATGACAACATCTGCAAAGCTAGTGGAAGAGAAAGCAGCCAGCCTGTCAATATAAGTTCCCTGAAGGGTGTTCATAAACATATCTGCCATTTCCCTTTCAGACATAGGTGGCTGAACAGCAGCAGCCAATTGCCTCCATATCTGGGCATATTCTCGGAAACTTTCCCTTGACGACTGTGACATTCCCATTAGGAGGGTCCTGTTGGGTGCCATATCTAAGTTGTACTGATACTGTCTTATGAAGGCCTCTGCCAGGTCCTTCCAGCATCTAATAGTTGCCCTTGTCAAGTGAGAGTACCATTCTCTAGAGGCTCCTGTCAAACTATCTTCAAAATAGAACATCCAGAGCTTCTCATCCATAGTATAGGCCTTCAGCCTCCCCAGAAATGATTGTAAATGAGTCCGGGGGCATGAAGTCCCGTTGTATTTTTCAAAACAAGGAGGCTTGAACTTATGGGGAATCCTGACCCCGTCTACCAAGCCCATGTCCATGACGTCGAAACCCAAAGAATTTTGAGATTCTAAGGACCTCAATTTCTCAGCTATCTCATCCAGCCTTCTATCATAAGCTTCTTCCCCAGCACCCATTACTGTGAATTGATCCTCCTGGGGGTCTTCTTGAAGTACCCTGGCTGCAGTGGCAGTTCCTTGAGCATTTGCAGGAATGTTGACCTCAGGATGGAGGTGGGGGCCAAATACAGGGGGGTTAACATGAGGTTGGACCCTTTCATTGTTGCTGGTGCCGGCAGTCCCTATATGTGGATCTTCTTGATTTTGCCTTTCCACCATGGCCCTCAATCTTTCCTGGCTCTGAGCCATGTTGTTCATTACTTCCATAAACTGCGTCATTTGATTCCTCATTTCTAGCCTTTCATTCGCCATTTGATTTCTGACCTCAGTAAGGTCCTGCTGCATCTGATCCATTTGAATGCCCGGAAGGTTGTTACGGGTCGGATAACGGTGCGGACGATTGAGGGGAAATACCCGGCGCCTAGCAATAGTTCCTGAACATCACAACAGAGTTAGTGGCAGTAAAACAAAAACCTACAAAACAAACAAAAGGGTTAGCATGCAATGCAGTATGCTTATTTGTTTTCAAGGTATCCGGCTTGGCATTCAGTTTTGACCCTTCCAGACCCTTGAAGATGCTGTTGATGTTGCTTTCGAAGTGAAACTCGGATGGAACAAACTAATACATATATTACAAAAATCAACAGGTACATAGTTTGTTTTACAAATACAAGCCCTCTGGGGGGTCAAAATACATTACAAGAAAATAAAAGTACACGGAATGAAAGCAACAACAAACAAAGGGTCAAACACCAAGACCAAACTCATCCTCACGAACTTCCTTGAGAAGTGCTTCGGTCACAGGATCAGCCGGGCGCTCCGTGAGATTCCTGATGAGGAGATTCCGGGTCGTAACAGCTGCTGTTAACTTCTTGTGCTGGCTTTGGTCCTTTGACCTCTTCACTCCAGCTTTGATCTTTAGCTCTGACATCTCCCTCTGGGCTGCTGCCAGGGCTTCTTGTTGCTCTTTTGCACTAGCTTCCAGTTGCTCTATCTTGTCTTGAACTCTCTTGTCCTCCAGAGTACGAGCCTCAGTGATCCTGACCCACCGGGCCTGACTCTCCTTCAGATACAAGTCTGTCCGTGCTCTCTGGAACTGGGCTTCTTTGCAAGCATTCTTCAGAATTTGTTCTCCAGCTTTGGACTTCTTGATATAATCCCCAGACTTCTCAATCTTAGTCAAATGCTCCACTCTCAACTTCTCCAGCCTCTCAATCTCCATCCTACCATCATTCCTCTCCCGGAGAGTCTTCTGCAAAGCCTGAGTTAACTTCTCATTTCTCTCCTTCAAGCTCTCAAACTCCTCCAAACTGATAGTGGCAGGGGGTGGTGCTGAAGATGATTCAGGCATATCTTCTATAGTAAAGGGCATCCCAGAGAATTGAGCCCTGGCATGGGACCAATCATAGTATTGTGCTGATGCCACATTGCTGCACTTCCCCAGAATGGTTACTCCCTTGGTTTGAACATTATCCCAGGCCCAAGCAGCCTGCCTAACAATAGCCAGATTAATCTTGTTCTTGCAATAAAGAGTTTCAACCAAGTCCTGTGCCTTAGGAGTGTGGACCAGTGCATAGCCCAGTTGTCTTCTGAACAACAGAGGGTTGTAATTAATACTACCCTTAACTCCTATAAGGGGCACATTGGGAAAATGCCCACAGCTGGTGATGATATCCCTGCCCTTGGTGCTTTGGGTGCACCATCTGATATCGGCTGAAGTTAGAGCAGTGAGTCTCTTTGCCCAGTTTCTCTGCTGATGAGGGTTCAAAAATACATCTGTCCTGGGTAGGTGCCTGAGAAGCCAAGTGTGGAACAATGGAGCACAACACCTCACTAACCTTCCCCTCTGCTTTTCATTCCTCTGATGCACTGAGTAGTAGAGGTCCCCCAATAAAGTGGGCACTGGGTTCTTCAAGATGAAAAGATGGATTGCATTCTTGCTAATGAATCGAGGCTCATCTGCAAACAATACAATTCCATATATGCTCAAAGCCAATAAAGCACAGACAGCTTTCCACTCCCCTAAAGAGGCTTTCAGGGTAGCTTGAGAGATCAAGAAATCCAGATGGAAGCCAGGGATTCCAGCTTTAGAAGTCATATGCTGCTCAATCAGGACAGGTTCCAGATGCAAAGCCTTTGCTACTTCTCCATTACCAGGAAAGACCATCTCAGGGTTGAAAGGGATTCCACCCCTGATAGGCAGACCAACCAATGATGAGTATTCTTCCAATAAGGGGCCCAGCTGAAAGTCCTGAAAAGTAAAACACCTCAAAGGGGGATCATAAAACTGAATGCAGGTGTGGATCAAGCTTCTCTGTGAAGGGTCCAGATCCATAACCATATCAAGTATATCTCCGTAATGTTCCCTGAACAATGGTATGTGATCTGGAGTGATCAGGGTTTGAATCCTCCTGATGTCAGATAGCTCTGGCTGGAAGAAGTGATAGGTGATGTTGCTCTTTTTAGGAGCCATGATGCTGAAGATGAGCAGATGCTGATGATAATACTGAAGAACTGGCCACTGATTGGCTGGTGCAGGTGATAACTGAAGCAGATGCTGGTGAAGATGGGCCGATGCTGGTGAAGATGGGACAATGCTGAAGATGGGGTCAAAACCAAAACCAAAGATGAAAGTGGATACCCTGAAACACAAATAAGCAAATGTCAATATGATGCAATGTTTATGTATGCAAATGATATGCAAGGGTCTGTGACTGAGCTGGATCTGATCAAGAGCTCTGATATAAGTCCAAGACATATTCAAGAATACCAGATGGAGGTCTATAAATCCAGTAACCAAGGTGGGGGACTCAAATAAAGAGCCACATGTCCAGGGTTTTAGAATCACAAGAACTGTCCCAAAATGAAGTACTCTTAATCAAACAAAGTAACAGGATATTCTAAGGTCAAGGTACCTGCAAACCTGTAAACAGCCCAACCCCCTCACAGGTGGTGTTCTAAAACAAGGATCCTCAGACTTGGATCAGTTATGAGAAGTGTAAACACTTCTAACCCGGAGGTACAGTGTTTACAATAACCATAAAAGTTCCTCCTCTAATTCACCTCAGTTTCTGAAGGTCAAAACTAAAAGGTCATCCTGACTTAGCAGGCTTCCCAGATAGCCCTAGCATTGCAGGAAATCTGCAACACAAAGTTCTCAAGAAGAAACCCATATCTGAACCGTGTTTCATATTCCCGCACCAGACCGAGATGGAATGGGAAAGAATATGATTCACTCTAGCCTAGGTGTCACTCAGGTCCCAGGTATAGGACCTTAACTCTCAATAGAACCCCACCCACCAAGGTAAAACCAGATCCAGCCAGACAGCATGACAGTATGATATATGTAAAGCAGTAAAGAAAGCAGATAAACAACTGTACATAAAGCAAAAATAAAACATATACAAGCACAAATAAACACATAACACCCCAGTAAACACAAATCAAACAAGCGCTAGGAGGAACCCACAAAAAGAACCAGAAGCCCTGGCTGCAGAATAAGGCTCCCCAGCAGAGTCGCCAAGCTGTCGCTCCCGATAAATGGGACTGGCCCAGATAAAGGTACAGACGCGAACGGTCGGCGAGAGGGACAATGAGAACACACAGCCGTGAACTCACTGGAGATGAAAAGAGTCGCCAGTTAGGCATTTTTATCCCGGAGGAAAGGTAATGCTGCATAAACCTAGAAAAGGATGGATAAGACGGTTGCGAACCAGAGAGACTGAGAAAGGGGGTTGGTTACAACCTGGGAAGGTATTAGCACCCAGATTGTCTGCCGTACTCGACGGGATCCACACTTAAAAAGATTTGTGTTTTAAAGGGGTAGTGTCAGTGCAATCTGTGTATACAATAGCTGGAAAAGAATGTACAGGTGTCAGTGTAAAAGAAGTGAAGTGTGATATGTATAAATGATGTGTCAGTGTAAGAATGAGAATGAATTGCTCAAGATCATGAGGCTTAAAGAATAATGCTGGAAGGAGGGGGAATATACAGAGACTTTTGTTTGATAACTGTTAAGTTATGCCTACGTATCCTCTCGTGCAATGAGGAAGTCAGAACACCGTAGTTCGACCCAAAGAGACTGAAAGATGAATTGACTTGTGAACTGCTTACTTGCCTATGCTCAAGTGTATGATCTGTTTGGCACAGATGCTAACTGTCTTGCATTAGATGGAAGAAGCGAGTTCTCGTTTGTGAGTGAAGGTGACGAGAAAAGAATCCCGGAGGAGACGATTATTGTTTGTTTTGAGTTTTCAGTCTTTTATTGTTTTTGGATTTTGTCATAAGTTAATGAGCTTAAGTCTAAACCAATGGATTTAGTAAACTCATCACATCTTCCCTCTGATTAGGGGTAATGAGAATACCTTAAGTGTGAAGTCAGCTTCTCACACTTAAACACCTTTGGTGTAGGATTAAGATCATTAACCTACTTGTGATTATTTAGATGTTTTTGGTGTTTTTGTTTAGTGTTGAGTAATGAGATTAAGCCATAATCAAGGATTAAACAGACTCATTACACCATCCTAATAGAAGGATAATAGATGAGAATGTTTAAGCTGAGGAAAACTCCTCAACTTAATCCATGATTAGGGATTAAACTCATGACAAAACAAGCCTTTGATTAAGTGGATTTTATTTAATGATATGATGATGAAATGGATTTTATGATTTGTAAGACAACTTGAGGGGGACTTGTCCATTAACACTAGGGTTAGTCCTTCTTAACCCATTAAGGAAGAATTAGAACCCTAATGCAAGGCCCAAGTTACAAGTGTGATGTCTTGATGATTATTAAGTGAATTGATTAAGGGAGTTAAACACATTAAGGGTTTAACACTTAGGATTAAAGTTATACACTCCATCCTAAGAGAAGGATGCAGGCATAAGCTTAATCACAAAGCCTTAAAGCCTTTAGGGTTTAGTCCCTGATTATGAGGTGAGAAGAGATGACTCAAAAGAGACTCAAAGGTAAAAACTAAAAGGGGAGACTAATCAAAACCCTAATCATTGTCATGCTTGGTTGTTCCTAAGGTTTGTGAGGTTTTCAAGAACAATCTTCAGAGGAACCACCAGGAAGCAGATGAAAGGATCAAGAGAGGCAAAGTGACTTGCTTCATTCAAGAAGTCAAGTCACTTGAAGAAAGAAAGTAAGAAGAAGAAGAATGAGCAAGCTCAAACTCAAACACAAACACAGATGCAGCAATGGATGCAAGAGAGATGGAAAGAAAGGTTATGAGAAGTGAAGGCAAATTCACTTCTCAACATCACTTACCACCTGAAATGTTAGAAAAGAAATGCAATGCAATGCAAAATGGGATGAGATGACATGATGAGAAACAAAACCAGAAGCATATACATGATGCTAATTATGTTATGAGATGCTACAAACATGAGGCAACACATGGAAATGATCATACAAGTTCATGAATGCAAATGAAGCAAGCTAGGAACCATGAACATACATGACAAGTTATGAAGTGCACATGGCATACAACATGGCAAATACATGATGCAATGATCAAACATGCTTTCAATATGTCTTATGATGTCAAGTGAATCAAATGGATGCTTGGAATGTCATGGCAAGTCATGCTATGCAAGAGAATGCAAGATGGATGCATATGAAAGCCCAAATTAGGGTTTATGAACAATACATCAAACAAAACCCAAAATCAGAAGCAAACCCTAAGATAAAAAATGGAAAATTCCACTCAAAGGACCCCTAATCCTATACTAACTCACTGCCCAAAGGAGAGGTCTCAACTCTCAACCAATCTCAAGTTATGATTTTCACAAGTTTTTAGGGTTTTTAGGGTTTCCAAACAAAAGAAATGCCAAACAAAATGAAAATGAAAGATCAAAACATGGCCTTTTTATCTCAAAAACTACATGCTAAACACAATGCAATGCAAGAAGAATCAATGTCCAACTCCTCATGAATAGGCAGAAATGATTTTTTGAACTATGGATCAAATTAATGCACAAAAATGATTTTAATTCAATGAAAAATTCTCAAAATGCATCAAGATCAAAAAAGAAATTTGGTTTGAAGGTTGGACAATGTTTTTAAATGTCTTAGAACATTTCATGAATTTTTTGGTGATTTTTAAATACTTAAAAGTATTTTTAATAAATTAATTTCCATTAATCAATTAAAAATAAACTTTTAAATATTTAAAAATACTTTTTTAATGCTAAAAATAAAAATAAAAATATTTTTGTGCCCTAAAAATTAATAAAACTCTTGAGAAAAAGTTTCATAATTTTTAGACAATTTTTACTATTTTAAATAAATTGTGCAAATAAAATGAAAAGAAATGAATTAAAATAAAGAAAAAGGAAAAGTCAACAGAATGGAAGGCAGGGATTGAGTCTGGGTTTGGGAGCATTGACTACGCGCCAGATCTTGTGGCCCAAATTCAAACTGACTTAAACTCGATTAATTAAATAAATTAAAGTGATTAGGGTTTAATGACCACATCTGGACCATTCACACGCGCGGCAAGTCAAACGGTCAAAGCAATCGCACGCTCCAGATTCAAACTCAATTAATTACAGGGATTAAACCCTAATGATTTTCAGGTGGCCGGAGAAGACCTCCGGTCGTCTTCTCCGGTGGGAACCCCACCTGAAAATCCCTAAAAACTTCAAAACGCAACAAAAATGAAAACCAAGCATACAGAAATGATTCCCATGATCCACTGAATCAAAACCCCATCACAAACAACATTTATTTTTCCCCAGAATCATGAATCGAACAAAACATTTTTTAGGTCAACAGAGTTTCAGAAAGCAATTAAATTCTCATTTCATCACCATTTTCAAAACTAAAAGCACCAGGACAATCAGTGAAGCATGGAGAACAAGTTTAGAACTTAAAAATCCATTTCTGGAAAAAAAGTTCTTGAGCTACCTGAGATTCGAAGCTTTCACTCCAGCAACTTTCTGACCTCCCCTCCTTGTGAAATCCACTCCTTATGACCTCTTGATGATGCTTGAATGCTTTGGAGAAGTTTATGCTGGCTAGATGAAGAGTTTGAACAGCTTCTGCTCAAGCTCAGTTGAAAATGGCAATGGTGATGCAGGCAGTTTCAGGCCAATGTGAGTGGTTCTTTGTGATCAGGGTGATGTTTTAAGAAGGTTTGTGGAGTTTGTTTGGATGTTTATGGCCTGTGGAGTGAGTTTCGAAAGAAACTGCAAGTTGGAGTGAAAATGGAGAAGTGGTGTTCTTGTTTGATTCAGGCTTGGTTCTTTGTTGGTTTGGGCTTAATGAGGCATGGTGAGTTGAGTAGTGGAACTTGTTTGAATGTTTGTGAACTGGGCAGAGAGATTCGAAGAGAAATGCCAATAGGGTGAGTTTTGTGTATGGTGTGTTGTGATCTGTTTCAGCCTTGCTTGGTATATGGAATGGCTTGCAAATGGATAGTATAAACAATTCCAAGTGGCCAGAGGATGTGACTTGGCCTGCTGTGATTGGGATGTTTGCTTTTGCCAAAAGTCAACTTTTTTGTAAGAGAGGTATGGCTTGAATTCTAGCTTGGTACAATGTCTAGGGCTGGCGCAGCATGGTGTGTGTGGAAGGCTAGAGTGGTTCAAAGGCCAATGCAGCAAGTGGTAAGAAGCATCATGATGGTTTTGCAACTTGGTTACTTTTGGAACTTCATGAAAAAAAGTCTTGTTATACAAACCATGATCATGAGAAACTTTGGTCCAATTCTGATTTTTAGAACTCATGTGATGTTTGTACATTGGTTTGAAGTGAACTAGAAGTTACAAATGGCCTTGGTTCATGATTTTGCAAATCTCTCATTTGAGGCATGTCTTGAAAATTAGTGATTTTGGCCAACTTTGTCACACCATAACTTTTGATCCAAGAAGAATTAGATCATGTTCTTGTACTTTTTGAAAAGGGAAACATGTATTCTACAACTTTCATGACCAAAGTTTTCCCATTTGAAGCATTTTTGGATCAAAAAGCAAGGCTTGAAAAGTGACATAAAATGACACATTCTTGAAAAGTCAACTATGCCCAAAAAAAAGTCAACTTTGCAAAAACTTCAAATTCTTGAATTTTGTGAACTTCAATCTTCTTCCATGATCAAATAAAGATCATATACACTCAAAATGCTGAAGATCACCCATTGGTTGGGTCATTGGGGGCCTCAGATGCCCTGATTTTGCACTGACTTGCCTGAAAAGTCAACTCTTGATCAGATGACTTCCCCATGGAATTTCTTCATGAAACTTGATATGCATACTCCCTATACCATATAGAGACCAATGGAAACAAGAATGACCAAAAAATTTGGAGTTATGGCCTCTGGAACCAAAACCCTAATTTTAGGTCAACTGTGCAGTCAAACCTGGCTCTGCATCCATACCAATCCCAGTTCTTGTGATTCTTTGGAATTCTTGACTTTGAGAAGATGTGATATGATATAAGAACACATGTGGACCCCTTTGAAGTGATTGGTGGCCTTTGGAGTGGCTCAAGAAGCTCTTGGATTGCTCAGATCACAAACCCTAGGTGCAGATGACTTAGAAACTATGCAATGAATCAAAAATGAAATATGAGATGATATGATTGTGCTTATGCATATGAAATGATCACAAGCCATGGTGTGAATGGGTGAGGGAAAATTTGGGGTGTTTACAGCTGCCCCTATTCAAACATGAGTTAGCTGTGCAGGATGTAAGCGTCGGCTTAACAGGCAAACAAGATAACTTGTGGTTGAATACCAAAGACAGTCCAAAATTTGCACTCACAGAATGAAGAAGAAAAGGGATATAGATTGTAAAAGGAAAATAAAGTATGTTGTAAAGTGTAGGCGACGGAGGACGACCGTCGAGCAGAGGACGACTGCTGGGCAAAAGGCAATGACGGGGACGGCCGACATGCTGGGGAAAATGTGTGAAGTAAAGCAATGACGGGGACGGCCGACATGCTGGGGATAAAAGGTAAAGCCAAGACGGGGACAGCCGACTAGCTGGGAAAAGTAAGAAATTATGATGGGGACGGCCATCAAGGTAAAGTTGTAAAATTCTCTGGGGATTAATGAAACATGACGGGGACGACCATCAAGTTCATAAAGCAAGGTAACCGACGATGGGGACGGCCATCGGGCTAAAAGAAAAGGCAAAGGGACCACGACGGGGACGGCCATCGGGTTAAAGAATAAATGAAATAAACAGATGATGGGGTACGGCCATCAAAGGTGAAGGACGATCACCTAGCAGGGGACGGCTGCTCTGTTGGGGAATAAAGGAATTATGATGGGGACGGCCATCAAAGGTGGAGGACGACCACCTGGCAGGGTACGGCTGCCGAAAATATCGCGACACAGGACGAATGCCGGATAAAAGGTCAACGATGGGGACGGCCATCGGACGAGCATGATGGAGGACGACCATCAAGAGGTGGAGGACGACCACCTAGCAGGGGACGGCTGCTCTCGGGGTTGGTCATGACATAGGACGAATGCCAGATAACCAAAATCAACAATGGGGACGGCCATTGGATAAAATGATGAAGGACGATCATCAACGGGTGGAGGACGACCACCTAGCAGGGGACGGCTGCTAAAATCAACGATGGGGACGGCCATCGGATGAGCATGATGGAGGACGACCATCAAGAGGTGGAGGACGACCACCTAGCAGGGTACGGCTGCTCTCAGGTTTTATCATGACACAGGACGAGTGTCAGATAAGAAGGAGAATTTGCTTTGTTGGCGATCTACTGGGGAGTAGTAAACACAGACGAGTGTTTATATCCAAGAAACAAAAGGTATAAGTATTTAGATATTCGTGTATAGATTAAAGATGCGGACGAGCATCCCTAAGACTACGATACGGACGAGTATCGGGTAGAAACAAATACCGACGCGTGTTCAAAGATGATGATACGGACGAGTATCAACTGGTTAACAGAGAACACGGACGAGTGTTGAATCTGAGAGGACTCTGGGGAATAGTAGACACAGGCGAGTATCTATATTCAAAAGGACATGAGTGTTTGACACGGTGTATGGATTAAAGATGCGGACAAGCATCCTTAAGACTATGATACGGACGAGTATCATGTAGAAACAAACGCTGGACGCATGTTCAGAGATGATGGTACGGACGAGTACCAACGAGTTAACAAAGAACAAGGACCAAAGTCGAATCTGTGGGGATATGAATGGTATATACAAGATACGGACGAGTATTTGTATGAGTGTATCATGAGTAACGAGTATGAGTATTGTATAGATGAGTGTTTATCTGCTGGGGAGGGTGACACGGACGAGTGTCGAAAGAGAAAAGTATAATATGAACAAATATCCGATATACAAAGTGTAGGTGACTGTGCTGGGGATATGACACGGACGGGTGTCGAGAAAGTGTATATAGGTATATGTGAGTGCAAAGGGGATGTCTTTGGCTTTCTGCTGGTGATTTGACACGGACGGGTGTCAGGAAGTATCTGTAACATGGGTGATTTTGTTTGTAAGGAGTGTTTAGGCGACTTTACTGGGGAAAGATGGCACGGACGGGTGTCAAAATGAGTATATACTGGTGTTTGTGGATTGTGAGGCAGCTGCTTTTGCTGAGGACTCCGGTGGGGATGTTGATGAACTATCATTATTCACAAGTGTTGATTCGAAACATGGCTTATGATTATGCTATGTGTTGGATTTTTTCCGTAATGCTCCGTGTTAAAACGGAATGCTACGCTTTGTGGGTGAATATGATGCGAATGCTATGATTGTGCAAAGGTACCAAACCGGGATCCGGGTCCCGTTGCTGCGAAGATCTTCGATCAATCCGTTTGTAGTAAACACCCCAGCTGGGGATGAGATCATTGGTAGATCTGAGGAGATGTATCTGCTTGGGGATTCGGGTTAATGAGAGACCTATTCCAATAAATGAGGGACCCAGCTGGGGTTTGTAGAAGCTTTCTTTACTCTGTTGTGATTTCTTCGTGCGCTGCTCTTCTGGATAGAGGCTGGAAATTCTGTGGGGAGATGATTCCCTGACTTTTATACTCGGCTGAGGGCGAGATGGTAACTCGGATGGGGAGAAAGAGAGATCATTGAGAGACCTCCCTAGGGATTCTGTTGAAGAGGATCCTTGACTCAGCCGGGGATATGGGCATCTCCTGCGATACCTGCCCATTCTGATGGGGAGGAGTAATAAGTGGCCAACTCAGCTGGGAGAAGTCATGGGAGGCAACTCAGCTGGGGAGAGAGCACTTCGGGTGCTAAAATTGAGTGTTGATTTGCCAGCTTGCTGGGATGAAGTTTTCATGCCCCGAGTCGCGTTCCGGATACCTGCAATCCTGAAAAAGATAGAGAAACGCACAAGATAATCCCGAGGTATCCTTTACTGGATTCCGTCATAGGAGTTAGGATACTTCTGAGAGCAAGCATATTTCCTGCAAGCATGTTTTTACTTTTGAAGATAAGCATTTGTATTCTTATGCAATCAGTTTTTTCTTTTAAGACATCAGACATTTTTTTGCAAATAAAATGTACAAAACGAGACATGACTGAAAATCTGATTTTATTAATTCATATGCCCTGGATTGGCGAGATACAGTTAGGGGAACATATCCCCTGAAATGAGGAGATTGTTACAAATTGAGAAACAAAATGTTGGCAGTGTTGATGACGCTTTGAGGAGCTTCCTCTTCACTATGACTCGTATGACATTTGACGTTCTTCTCATCTTGCTTTTTGAAGAAGGCTGATTCTGATAGAAGCTTGATCTTTTCGAAACTTGCCAAGTTGTAGATGATACAGACGAATTCAGAATGCAGTTGTTCGCTTATTCCCTTATTTTGCATGGATTGCCCTTTCGGGTTTTCAATCCATCGGGATACCCATTTTTGCCTGAGCTGTCCAATGCGGCTTTTCAACTCAGCGGGTGTACATTTTTGTTTATTTTCCCTTATTTTTGCCCGAGTCTTTTATTCTGTTTTTGACTCGCCGGGATGCCCTATTTTTGCATGGACTTACATTCTGTTTTTATGTCCAGCGGGTCATTTTTATGCGAAGTATTTTTTAACTGCATCTGAATTCACAGGGGACGGGAAATCTTCACCATCCATGGTGCTGAGCATCAGTGCTCCACCAGAGAAGACTTTCTTTACCACGAATGGTCCTTCATAGTTCGGAGTCCATTTGCCCCTGTGGTCTGTATGAGGAGGGAGGATTCTTTTCAGCACAAGATCTCCTACTTGGTACTCTCGGTGCCTGACTTTCTGATCGAAGGCTTTCTTCATTCTCTTCTGATACAACTGCCCATGACAGATTGCAGCCAATCTTTTCTCTTCAATCAGACTCAGTTGTTCGTATCGGGATCGGACCCATTCTGCTTCGTTCAGTTTAACATCCATTAATACTCGCAGAGAGGGTAATTCAACTTCAACAGGTAGGACTGCTTCCATACCATACACAAGCTGATACGGTGTTGCCCCAGTGGATGTTCTGATTGACGTGCGGTACCCATGCAAGGCAAACGGTAGCATTTCATGCCAGTCTTTGTAGGTGACTACCATCTTCTGCACAATCTTCTTGATATTCTTATTAGCTGCCTCAACAGCGCCATTCATCTTTGGCCTGTAAGGAGAAGAATTGTGATGCTGAATTTTGAAGTCCCGGCATAGCTCTGCCATCATTTTGTTTTTTAGATTGGAACCATTATCAGTAATGATTCGCTCGGGCACTCCATATCGACAGATGATGTCTCTTTTCAGAAATCTGGCTACCACTTGTCTTGTAACGTTTGCATATGATGCTGCTTCAACCCACTTGGTGAAATAGTCAATGGCGACCAGGATGAATTTGTGGCCGTTTGAAGCAGTCGATTCAATCTTGCCAATCATGTCAATGCCCCACATGGCAAAGGGCCAGGGTGAAGACATGATGTTCAAAGGATTGGGAGGCACATGCACCTTATCCGCATAGATCTGGCATTTATGGCATTTTCTGGCATAGGCACAATAGTCTGCGTCCATTGTGATCCAGTAATAGCCTGATCTTAACAACTTCTTAGCCATTGCATGTCCTCCAGCATGGGTACCAAAGGAGCCTTCATGCACTTCATGCATCAATAAATCTGCTTCTGTCTTATCAACGCATCTGAGGAGTACCATATCAAAGTTCCTTTTGTACAATGACCCGTCAGTGTTCAGAAAGAAACTGCCAGCAAGCCTTCTCAAAGTCTTCTTATCATTGGAAGATGCCCCAGGTGGGTATGTCTGATCCTCCAAGAAGCACTTAATGTCATGGAACCAAGGCTTATCATCTTTGACAACATCTGCTGCAAATACATATGCTGGTCTATCAAGTCTGGACACTGAGATCTGCAGTACAAAGTTGGCAGCCTGAACTTTGATCATGGACGAAATGGTAGCTAGAGCATCTGCAAACTGATTCTCGTCCCGAGGGATATACTCAAGCTTGACTGTTGTGAAAAAAGTCAGTAACCTCCTTGTATAATCCCTGTAAGGTATGAGATGATCCTGGTGGGTGTACCATTTGCCATTGGTTTGATTGACTACCAAAGCTGAATCTCCAAATACAGTCAATGTCTTGATCCTGAGGTCAATGGCTTCCTCAAGACCCATAATGCAAGCTTCGTATTCAGCTTCGTTGTTAGTGCAGTTGAAAGTGAGTTTTGCCGAGAAAGGCATGTGAACTCCTTTAGGTGTAATGAGTACTGCACCAACACCACGACCATTCATGTTAACAGCCCCATCAAACATCATAGTCCATTCTTCTTTTGGGTCAGGCCCTTCAGTGTGAACAGGTTCTTCATGATCTTTTGCTTTTATGAACATGATGTCCTCATCAGGGAAGTCAAATCTCATAGGCTGGTAATCATCAATGGGTTGCTCAGCAAGATATTCAGACAATACACTGCCCTTGATGGCCTTCTGTGATGTGTACTGGATGTCATATTCAGTAAGGATCATTTGCCATCTTGCAACCCGTCCGGTAAGAGCTGGCTTCTCAAATATGTACTTGACTGGGTCCATTTTTGAGATCAACAAAGTAGTGTGGGTCAACATATACTGCCTCAGTCGGCGAGCAGCCCACGCTAAAGCACAGCAAGTTTTCTCGAGCAGTGAATAACGTTGTTCACAGTCGGTAAACTTTTTGCTTAGGTAGTATATTGCATACTCTTTTCGACCAGACTCGTCATGCTGGCCCAACACACACCCCATCGACTCTTCTAATACCGTCAAGTACATGATCAGAGGTCTTCCTTCAACTGGTGGCATAAGGATTGGAGGCTCTTGTAAGTATTCCTTGATCTTGTCAAAAGCCTTCTGGCAGTCTTCATTCCACCTGACCGTCTGTTCTTTTCTCAACAATTTGAACAAGGGTTCACAGGTAGCCGTAAGGTGAGAGATGAACCTTGAGATGTAGTTCAATCGACCTAAGAACCCTCGAACTTCCTTCTCTGTCTTCGGTGCAGGCATTTCTTGAATAGCTTTGACTTTATCAGGGTCCACTTCAATCCCTTTCTCGCTTACAATAAATCCCAGCAGCTTACCAGATCGCACCCCGAATGTGCATTTGTTGGGGTTTAACTTCAGTTGATACTTCCTCAGACGCTTGAATAACTTCAGTAGATTTACCAGATGGTCTTCCTCAGTAAGGGACTTGGCAATCATGTCATCCACATAACACTCGATTTCCTTATGGATCATATCGTGGAACAACGTTACCATAGCCCGTTGATATGTCGCACCAGCATTCTTGAGCCCAAATGGCATTACCTTGTAGCAGAACGTGCCCCAGGGTGTGATGAAGGTTGTCTTCTCCATGTCTTCAGGTGACATTTTGATCTGGTTGTATCCTGAAAATCCGTCCATGAAGGAGAATACCGATAACTGAGTCGTGTTATCGACCAATACATCAATGTGAGGTAATGGGAAGTCATCTTTTGGGCTGGCTCTGTTCAGATCCCGGTAGTCAACACACATCCTTACTTTTCCGTCTTTCTTAGGCACAGGTACTATGTTAGCAACCCACGGCGGGTAGCTAGTTACAGCAAGGAACCCGGCGTCCCATTGCTTTTGCACCTCTTCCTTGATTTTCATTGCCATGTCCGGGCGAGTACGGCGCAGTTTCTGCTTAACTGGCGGGCATTCTTCTCTCAAAGGCAGCTTGTGCACGACAATATCGGTATCCAATCCCGGCATATCTTGATAAGACCAAGCAAACACGTCCACATACTCTTGAAGCAAGTCAATCAGTTGCCTCTTCACCGAGTCTTGTAAGCAGGCCCCGATTCTAACTTCTTTCACGTCTTCATCTGTACCAAGATTAATCACTTCAACCTCCTCCTGGTGAGGAGTAATAACCTTTTCCTCTTGCCTCAACAACCTGGCTAGCTCTTCAGGGAGCTCATATTCTTCTTCAACCCCTTCATCAGCTTGATTGATCGGATTGTCAAAGTCATACGAAGTCGTAGCCGTGCTGTTGTCGGTGCTGTCTGGAAGGCACTCTCTGCAAGGGTTCAGTTCGTTCATTTTAGTGATTTGATTTTAATCTTGTTTAGAAAAGTGAAATAAAGTTGTCATTTTGAAAACACTGCCATTTATTTTTTGTACAAAAAGAAAAATGAAAAAACAATGAGCGAAAAAAGAAAAAGACTCGTTTGCAAAAAGATGTCTGATATTTCATTGATTAATCTTGTTGCACAAAAAGTACAGATGGCCCGATTACAAAATGAGTCTTGTCATCTTGGGCAAGATGCAAGACTTTGATGCATGCTATAAAATACAGGAAATAATAATTACTCTGCATGAGTAACTCTTATAATTTCCTGGGAAGACCAGTTTGAGATACTGCTCCCCGGGATCTTTGGACGAATCCAGCTTTCCAGGTTGCGTTCTTCTTCCAGCTCGTCTTCCAGACAGTTGACAGCATCAGGGGTGAGCATCCCCCCACTCACAAAGTTGGGCTCCTTTGCAGCCTCTGCTTGATCTTGTTGAGTTGGTTTGTAACCCAACCCAAATCTATCCTCTTTCTTCTCCACCGATAGCAGTTTGCCCCAGCCTTGGGCGTTTCCTCCCTCAACAACCTTCCGGGCTTGTTGGTATGATGATATTGAAGTACCAGGCACAGCAGATGTTTCATTGATGTTCAAGGCCTCAAAACCCTGGCTCATTGTTTCATGGATCTCCCCATCCATCTCAATATACTTATAGGTAGCCAGGTGGCTGACAAAAATGTCCTCTTCTCCACAGATTGTAACGACTTGACCCTCCCACTCATATTTTAACTTCTGGTGAAGGGTAGAGGTCACGGCGCCAGCGGCGTGAATCCATGGCCTACCCAATAGACAGCTGTAGGCAGGCTGTATATCCATCACGTAGAAGATCGTTTTGAAAGTCTGCGGGCCAATCGTTATGGGCAACTCGATCTCTCCCAGAACCGATCTCTTTGAACCATCAAAGGCTCTCACCACCAGGTTGCTGGGTCTCAACGCCAATCCGTCATATTCTAGCTTCACCAGGTCCTTCTTAGGTAGGACATTGAGGGATGACCCCGTGTCCACCAGCACATGGGAAAGGACAGCACCTTTACATTCCATGGTTATGTGCAAGGCTTTGTTATGGTTGCGGCCTTCCGTTGTCACATCAGTATTGGTGAACCCTAGTCCGTGACTAGCATTAACATTTCCAACTACAACTTCCAGCTGATTGACAGTGATCTCTTCAGGCATGTAAGCTGCGTGCAAGACTTTGAGTAGTGCATTCCGATGGGCTTCGGAGCACATAAGCAATGATAGGATTGAGATCTTGGAAGGCGTCTGATGAAGCTGATCCACTATTTTATAATCACTCTTTTTGATGATTCGCATGAACTCATCAACCTCTTGATCAAAGGGTGTCTTCAAAGCCTCTTTAACAGCTTGATCTTCCTGCACAAGGCTCTTCCCTTTTGCCTTGGCAGCAGCTTCTGCTTCGGCAGTGGGTCTCTGAATTTGCGGGGCGAAAAGACGTCCGCTTCGAGTGAAGCCTCCGCCTCCTCCCACATTGTCTACTTGTGGTGCAGGGGTTGATGATTCAAAAGTGATTCTTTGTCCTTCACAGTACAGGTCAGAGCCGTAATGCCAAGGGATGGCATTACTACTTTCATAAGGTACTGGTCCAGGCACCGTGATAGTGACTGGACTGACTGCGGCTGCGGAAGGAATTGTGACAGTCTGTGGATTGTAATAAATTGTGACCGGTGCTCTGATGGGAGCAGCACTCTCTGAGTTGTAGGCGGAGTTGTTCTCAGGATCATAAAATATTGTGACAGTTGAGACATCTTCATGATTTGTTGCTGGTGTTGTAGGAGACATTGGTGGAAGGATGGATGTTGTTGTTGTAGGAGCTTCATAATGGAGTGGTGCTGGAGTTGTAGAAGGAACATTTGTTGATACCTGGTCAGTTGAAATGACAGATGAAGTACTTGTTGATGAAACCGAAGAATTGTCAGGAACAATGGTTGTTGCAGTTGTAGGAGGTTCTGGAGCTGTTGCTGATGAGATTGCTGGATTTGTAGGAAATGATGTGGTGATCTGAAGTTGGCCACTCTGAATGAGACCGTCTATGCCATTCCTCAGGTTATCGCACCCATTTACTGAAATATTGCAGTAGGCACACCCTAACTCACACCCCGAGAACATTTGACATTCGAGGAGCTGAGCCTTAATTTCCACCAACGGTGTCCGGATCTGACCCACACTGGTTATTAAATAAGACGGCTTGTCTTCTTCAATAGCGTTAATTCTGGGACCACCGTGGTTTGGCATAGGATTTTTGTTGACATTGGGCGGTGGTGCGAAATTCAGAGCTTTCGAGTCTACCAGGTCTTGTACCTTCATGTGCAAGGCTCTGCACTTTTCTGTACTGTGGCCAGGTGCATTTGAATGGAAGGCACATCTGGCGTTGGAATCATAATTCCTGGGTAGACTATTGGGATCTGGAGGTGCCAATGTCCTTAGCTCAACTAGGTTGAGTTTCAGGAGTTGTGGCAGCAACGTAGCATATGGCATAGGGATCGGATCGATTACCCTGTTGGCTTGAGAAGGCCTCTGTTGGAATGGCCTTGGCTGATTATTGTTGTTGGTGTTGCTGTTGTTGTAATTTCTCGGAGGGTACTGAGCTTGTTGATGGTACTGAGGTTGTTGCTGATAGTTTTGTTGCGGAGGTTGATAAACTGGCTGAGGATGAGCTGGAGCGGGGATGGTGACTGCTGCCACTGATCTGTGAACATATTGGGGCCTGCCCCTGTTGGTGTGGATGGCATTGGTCTCGCCAGTTCTTCTTGGGCCTGCAAAAGGCTTTCTCGTACTACTGGACGAGCTTGCACCATTGTCAGATATCTTACCCATTTTTAACAAACTCTCAATTCTCTCCCCAGCTATGACAACATCTGCAAAGCTAGTGGAAGAGAAAGCAGCCAGCCTGTCAATATAAGTTCCCTGAAGGGTGTTCATAAACATATCTGCCATTTCCCTTTCAGACATAGGTGGCTGAACAGCAGCAGCCAATTGCCTCCATCTCTGGGCATATTCTCGGAAACTTTCCCTTGACGACTGTGACATTCCCATTAGGAGGGTCCTGTTGGGTGCCATATCTAAGTTGTACTGATACTGTCTTATGAAGGCCTCTGCCAGGTCCTTCCAGCATCTAATAGTTGCCCTTGTCAAGTGAGAGTACCATTCTCTAGAGGCTCCTGTCAAGCTATCTTCAAAATAGAACATCCAGAGCTTCTCATCCATAGTATAGGCCTTCAGCCTCCCCAGAAATGATTGTAAATGAGTCCGGGGGCATGAAGTCCCGTTGTATTTTTCAAAACAAGGAGGCTTGAACTTATGGGGAATCCTGACCCCGTCTACCAAGCCCATGTCCATGACGTCGAAACCCAAAGAATTTTGAGATTCTAAGGACCTCAATTTCTCAGCTATCTCATCCAGCCTTCTATCATAAGCTTCTTCCCCAGCACCCATTACTGTGAATTGATCCTCCTGGGGGTCTTCTTGAAGTACCCTGGCTGCAGTGGCAGTTCCTTGAGCATTTGCAGGAATGTTGACCTCAGGATGGAGGTGGGGGCCAAATACAGGGGGGTTAACATGAGGTTGGACCCTTTCATTGTTGCTGGTGCCGGCAGTCCCTATATGTGGATCTTCTTGATTTTGCCTTTCCACCATGGCCCTCAATCTTTCCTGGCTCTGAGCCATGTTGTTCATTACTTCCATAAACAGCGTCATTTGATTCCTCATTTCTAGCCTTTCATTCGCCATTTGATTTCTGACCTCAGTAAGGTCCTGCTGCATCTGATCCATTTGAATGCCCGGAAGGTTGTTACGGGTCGGATAACGGTGCGGACGATTGAGGGGAAATACCCGACGCCTAGCAATAGTTCCTGAACATCACAACAGAGTTAGTGGCAGTAAAACAAAAACCTACAAAACAAACAAAAGGGTTAGCATGCAATGCAGTATGCTTATTTGTTTTCAAGGTATCCGGCTTGGCATTCAGTTTTGACCCTTCCAGACCCTTGAAGATGCTGTTGATGTTGCTTTCGAAGTGAAACTCGGATGGAACAAACTAATACATATATTACAAAAATCAAAAGGTACATAGTTTGTTTTACAAATACAAGCCCTTTGGGGGGTCAAAATACATTACAAGAAAATAAAAGTACACGGAATGAAAGCAACAACAAACAAAGGGTCAAACACCAAGACCAAACTCATCCTCACGAACTTCCTTGAGAAGTGTTTCGGTCACAGGATCAGTCGGGCGCTCCGTGAGATTCCTGATGAGGAGATTCCGGGTTGTAACAGCTGCTGTTAACTTCTTGTGCTGGCTTTGGTCCTTTGACCTCTTCACTCCAGCTTTGATCTTTAGCTCTGACATCTCCCTCTGGGCTGCTGCCAGGGCTTCTTGTTGCTCTTTTGCACTAGCTTCCAGTTGCTCTATCTTGTCTTGAACTCTCTTGTCCTCCAGAGTACGAGCCTCAGTGATCCTGACCCACCGGGCCTGACTCTCCTTCAGATACAAGTCTGTCCGTGCTCTCTGGAACTGGGCTTCTTTGCAAGCATTCTTCAGAATTTGTTCTCCAGCTTTGGACTTCTTGATATAATCCCCAGACTTCTCAATCTTAGTCAAATGCTCCACTCTCAACTTCTCCAGCCTCTCAATCTCCATCCTACCATCATTCCTCTCCCGGAGAGTCTTCTGCAAAGCCTGAGTTAACTTCTCATTTCTCTCCTTCAAGCTCTCAAACTCCTCCAAACTGATAGTGGCAGGGGGTGGTGCTGAAGATGATTCAGGCATATCTTCTATAGTAAAGGGCATCCCAGAGAATTGAGCCCTGGCATGGGACCAATCATAGTATTGTGCTGATGCCACATTGCTGCACTTCCCCAGAATGGTTACTCCCTTGGTTTGAACATTATCCCAGGCCCAAGCAGCCTGCCTAACAATAGCCAGATTAATCTTGTTCTCGCAATAAAGAGTTTCAACCAAGTCCTGTGCCTTAGGAGTGTGGACCAGTGCATAGCCCAGTTGTCTTCTGAACAACAGAGGGTTGTAATTAATACTACCCTTAACTCCTATAAGGGGCACATTGGGAAAATGCCCACAGCTGGTGATGATATCCCTGCCCTTGGTGCTTTGGGTGCACCATCTGATATCGGCTGAAGTTAGAGCAGTGAGTCTCTTTGCCCAGTTTCTCTGCTGATGAGGGTTCAAAAATACATCTGTCCTGGGTAGGTGCCTGAGAAGCCAAGTGTGGAACAATGGAGCACAACACCTCACTAACCTTCCCCTCTGCTTTTCATTCCTCTGATGCACTGAGTAGTAGAGGTCCCCCAATAAAGTGGGCACTGGGTTCTTCAAGATGAAAAGATGGATTGCATTCTTGCTAATGAATCGAGGCTCATCTGCAAACAATACAATTCCATATATGCTCAAAGCCAATAAAGCACAGACAGCTTTCCACTCCCCTAAAGAGGCTTTCAGGGTAGCTTGAGAGATCAAGAAATCCAGATGGAAGCCAGGGATTCCAGCTTTAGAAGTCATATGCTGCTCAATCAGGACAGGTTCCAGATGCAAAGCCTTTGCTACTTCTCCATTACCAGGAAAGACCATCTCAGGGTTGAAAGGGATTCCACCCCTGATAGGCAGACCAACCAATGATGAGTATTCTTCCAATAAGGGGCCCAGCTGAAAGTCCTGAAAAGTAAAACACCTCAAAGGGGGATCATAAAATTGAATGCAGGTGTGGATCAAGCTTCTCTGTGAAGGGTCCAGATCCATAACCATATCAAGTATATCTCCGTAATGTTCCCTGAACAATGGTATGTGATCTGGAGTGATCAGGGTTTGAATCCTCCTGATGTCAGATAGCTCTGGCTGGAAGAAGTGATAGGTGATGTTGCTCTTTTTAGGAGCCATGATGCTGAAGATGAGCAGATGCTGATGATAATACTGAAGAACTGGCCACTGATTGGCTGGTGCAGGTGATAACTGAAGCAGATGCTGGTGAAGATGGGCCAATGCTGAAGATGGGGTCAAAACCAAAACCAAAGATGAAAGTGGATACCCTGAAACACAAATAAGCAAATGTCAATATGATGCAATGTTTATGTATGCAAATGATATGCAAGGGTCTGTGACTGAGCTGGATCTGATCAAGAGCTCTGATATAAGTCCAAGACATATTCAAGAATACCAGATGGAGGTCTATAAATCCAGTAACCAAGGTGGGGGACTCAAATAAAGAGCCACATGTCCAGGGTTTTAGAATCACAAGAACTGTCCCAAAATGAAGTACTCTTAATCAAACAAAGTAACAGGGTATTCTAAGGTCAAGGTACCTGCAAACCTGTAAACAGCCCAACCCCCTCACAGGTGGTGTTCTAAAACAAGGATCCTCAGACTTGGATCAGTTATGAGAAGTGTAAACACTTCTAACCCGGAGGTACAGTGTTTACAATAACCATAAAAGTTCCTCCTCTAATTCACCTCAGTTTCTGAAGGTCAAAACTAAAAGGTCATCCAGACTTAGCAGGCTTCCCAGATAGCCCTAGCATTGCAGGAAATCTGCAACACAGAGTTCTCAAGAAGAAACCCATATCTGAACCGTGTTTCATATTCCCGCACCAGACCGAGATGGAATGGGAAAGAATATGATTCACTCTATCCTAGGTGTCACTCAGGTCCCAGGTATAGGACCTTAACTCTCAATAGAACCCCACCCACCAAGGTAAAACCAGATCCAGCCAGACAGCATGACAGTATGATATATGTAAAGCAGTAAAGAAAGCAGATAAACAACTGTACATAAAGCAAAAATAAAACATATACAAGCACAAATAAACACATAACACCCCAGTAAACACAAATCAAACAAGCGCTAGGAGGAACCCACAAAAAGAACCAGAAGCCCTGGCTGCAGAATAAGGCTCCCCAGCAGAGTCGCCAAGCTGTCGCTCCCGATAAATGGGACTGGCCCAGATAAAGGTACAGACGCGAACGGTCGGCGAGAGGGACAATGAGAACACACAGCCGTGAACTCACTGGAGATGAAAAGAGTCGCCAGCTAGGCATTTTTATCCCGGAGGAAAGGTAATGCTGCATAAACCTAGAAAAGGATGGATAAGACGGTTGCGAACCAGAGAGACTGAGAAAGGGGGTTGGTTACAACCTGGGAAGGTATTAGCACCCAGATTGTCCGCCGTACTCGACGGGATCCACGCTTAAAAAGATTTGTGTTTTAAAGGGGTAGTGTCAGTGCAATCTGTGTATACAATAGCTGGAAAAGAATGTACAGGTGTCAGTGTAAAAGAAGTGAAGTGTGATATGTATAAATGATGTGTCAGTGTAAGAATGAGAATGAATTGCTCAAGATCATGAGGCTTAAAGAATAATGCTGGAAGGAGGGGGAATATACAGAGACTTTTGTTCGATAACTGTTAAGTTATGCCTACGTATCCTCTCGTGCAATGAGGAAGTCAGAACACCGTAGTTCGACCCAAAGAGACTGAAAGATGAATTGACTTGTGAACTGCTTACTTGCCTATGCTCAAGTGTATGATCTGTCTGGCACAGATGCTAACTGTCTTGCATTAGACGGAAGAAGCGAGTTCTCGTTTGTGAGTGAAGGTGACGAGAAAAGAATCCCAGAGGAGACGATTATTGTTTGTTTTGAGTTTTCAGTCTTTTATTGTTTTTGGATTTTGTCATAAGTTAATGAGCTTAAGTCTAAACCAATGGATTTAGTAAACTCATCACATCTTCCCTCTGATTAGGGGTAATGAGAATACCTTAAGTGTGAAGTCAGCTTCTCACACTTAAACACCTTTGGTGTAGGATTAAGATCATTAACCTACTTGTGATTATTTAGATGTTTTTGGTGTTTTTGTTTAGTGTTGAGTAATGAGGTTAAGCCATAATCAAGGATTAAACAGACTCATTACACCATCCTAATAGAAGGATAATAGATGAGAATGTTTAAGCTGAGGAAAACTCCTCAACTTAATCCATGATTAGGGATTAAACTCATGACAAAACAAGCCTTTGATTAAGTGGATTTTATTTAATGATATGATGATGAAATGGATTTTATGATTTGTAAGACAACTTGAGGGGGACTTGTCCATTAACACTAGGGTTAGTCCTTCTTAACCCATTAAGGAAGAATTAGAACCCTAATGCAAGGCCCAAGTTACAAGTGTGATGTCTTGATGATTATTAAGTGAATTGATTAAGGGAGTTAAACACATTAAGGGTTTAACACTTAGGATTAAAGTTATACACTCCATCCTAAGAGAAGGATGCAGGCATAAGCTTAATCACAAAGCCTTAAAGCCTTTAGGGTTTAGTCCCTGATTATGAGGTGAGAAGAGATGACTCAAAAGAGACTCAAAGGTAAAAACTAAAAGGGGAGACTAATCAAAACCCTAATCATTGTCATGCTTGGTTGTTCCTAAGGTTTGTGAGGTTTTCAAGAACAATCTTCAGAGGAACCACCAGGAAGCAGATGAAAGGATCAAGAGAGGCAAAGTGACTTGCTTCATTCAAGAAGTCAAGTCACTTGAAGAAAGAAAGTAAGAAGAAGAAGAATGAGCAAGCTCAAACTCAAACACAAACACAGATGCAGTAATGGATGCAAGAGAGATGGAAAGAAAGGTTATGAGAAGTGAAGGCAAATTCACTTCTCAACATCACTTACCACCTGAAATGTTAGAAAAGAAATGCAATGAAATGCAAAATGGTATGAGATGACATGATGAGAAACAAAACCAGAAGCATATACATGATGCTAATTATGTTATGAGATGCTACAAACATGAGGCAACACATGGAAATGATCATACAAGTTCATGAATGCAAATGAAGCAAGCTAGGAACCATGAACATACATGACAAGTTATGAAGTGCACATGGCATACAACATGGCAAATACATGATGCAATGATCAAACATGCTTTCAATATGTCTTATGATGTCAAGTGAATCAAATGGATGCTTGGAATGTCATGGCAAGTCATGCTATGCAAGAGAATGCAAGATGGATGCATATGAAAGCCCAAATTAGGGTTTATGAACAATACATCAAACAAAACCCAAAATCAGAAGCAAACCCTAAGATAAAAAATGGAAAATGCCACTCAAAGGACCCCTAATCCTATACTAACTCACTGCCCAAAGGAGAGGTCTCAACTCTCAACCAATCTCAAGTTATGATTTTCACAAGTTTTTAGGGTTTTTAGGGTTTCCAAACAAAAGAAATGCCAAACAAAATGAAAATGAAAGATCAAAACATGGCCTTTTTATCTCAAAAACTACATGCTAAACACAATGCAATGCAAGAAGAATCAATGTCCAACTCCTCATGAATAGGCAGAAATGATTTTTTGAACTATGGATCAAATTAATGCACAAAAATGATTTTAATTCAATGAAAAATTCTCAAAATGCATCAAGATCAAAAAAGAAATTTGGTTTGAAGGTTGGACAATGTTTTTAAATGTCTTAGAACATTTCATGAATTTTTTGGTGATTTTTAAATACTTAAAAGTATTTTTAATAAATTAATTTCCATTAATAAATTAAAAATAAACTTTTAAATATTTAAAAATACTTTTTTAATGCTAAAAATAAAAATAAAAATATTTTTGTGCCCTAAAAATTAATAAAACTCTTGAGAAAAAGTTTCATAATTTTTAGACAATTTTTACTATTTTAAATAAATTGTGCAAATAAAATGAAAAGAAATGAATTAAAATAAAGAAAAAGGAAAAGTCAACAGAATGGAAGGCAGGGATTGAGTCTGGGTTTGGGAGCATTGACTACGCGCCAGATCTTGTGGCCCAAATTCAAACTGACTTAAACTCGATTAATTAAATAAATTAAAGTGATTAGGGTTTAATGACCACATCTGGACCATTCACACGCGCGGCAAGTCAAACGGTCAAAGCAATCGCACGCTCCAGATTCAAACTCAATTAATTACAGGGATTAAACCCTAATGATTTTCAGGTGGCCGGAGAAGACCTCCGGTCGTCTTCTCCGGTGGGAACCCCACCTGAAAATCCCTAAAAACTTCAAAACGCAACAAAAATGAAAACCAAGCATACAGAAATGATTCCCATGATCCACTGAATCAAAACCCCATCACAAACAACATTTATTTTTCCCCAGAATCATGAATCGAACAAAACATTTTTTAGGTCAACAGAGTTTCAGAAAGCAATTAAATTCTCATTTCATCACCATTTTCAAAACTAAAAGCACCAGGACAATCAGTGAAGCATGGAGAACAAGTTTAGAACTTAAAAATCCATTTCTGGAAAAAAAGTTCTTGAGCTACCTGAGATTCGAAGCTTTCACTCCAGCAACTTTCTGACCTCCCCTCCTTGTGAAATCCACTCCTTATGACCTCTTGATGATGCTTGAATGCTTTGGAGAAGTTTATGCTGGCTAGATGAAGAGTTTGAACAGCTTCTGCTCAAGCTCAGTTGAAAATGGCAATGGTGATGCAGGCAGTTTCAGGCCAATGTGAGTGGTTCTTTGTGATCAGGGTGATGTTTTAAGAAGGTTTGTGGAGTTTGTTTGGATGTTTATGGCCTGTGGAGTGAGTTTCGAAAGAAACTGCAAGTTGGAGTGAAAATGGAGAAGTGGTGTTCTTGTTTGATTCAGGCTTGGTTCTTTGTTGGTTTGGGCTTAATGAGGCATGGTGAGTTGAGTAGTGGAACTTGTTTGAATGTTTGTGAACTGGGCAGAGAGATTCGAAGAGAAATGCCAATAGGGTGAGTTTTGTGTATGGTGTGTTGTGATCTGTTTCATCCTTGCTTGGTATATGGAATGGCTTGCAAATGGATAGTATAAACAATTCCAAGTGGCCAGAGGATGTGACTTGGCCTGCTGTGATTGGGATGTTTGCTTTTGCCAAAAGTCAACTTTTTTGTAAGAGAGGTATGGCTTGAATTCTAGCTTGGTACAATGGCTAGGGCTGGCGCAGCATGGTGTGTGTGGAAGGCTAGAGTGGTTCAAAGGCCAATGCAGCAAGTGGTAAGAAGCATCATGATGGTTTTGCAACTTGGTTACTTTTGGAACTTCATGAAAAAAAGTCTTGTTATACAAACCATGATCATGAGAAACTTTGGTCCAATTCTGATTTTTAGAACTCATGTGATGTTTGTACATTGGTTTGAAGTGAACTAGAAGTTACAAATGGCCTTGGTTCATGATTTTGCAAATCTCTCATTTGAGGCATGTCTTGAAAATTAGTGATTTTGGCCAACTTTGTCACACCATAACTTTTGATCCAAGAAGAATTAGATCATGTTCTTGTACTTTTTGAAAAGGGAAACATGTATTCTACAACTTTCATGACCAAAGTTTTCCCATTTGAAGCATTTTTGGATCAAAAAGCAAGGCTTGAAAAGTGACATAAAATGACACATTCTTGAAAAGTCAACTATGCCCAAAAAAAAGTCAACTTTGCAAAAACTTCAAATTCTTGAATTTTGTGAACTTCAATCTTCTTCCATGATCAAATAAAGATCATATACACTCAAAATGCTGAAGATCACCCATTGGTTGGGTCATTGGGGGCCTCAGATGCCCTGATTTTGCACTGACTTGCCTGAAAAGTCAACTCTTGATCAGATGACTTCCCCATGGAATTTCTTCATGAAACTTGATATGCATACTCCCTATACCATATAGAGACCAATGGAAACAAGAATGACCAAAAAATTTGGAGTTATGGCCTCTGGAACCAAAACCCTAATTTTAGGTCAACTGTGCAGTCAAACCTGGCTCTGCATCCATACCAATCCCAGTTCTTGTGATTCTTTGGAATTCTTGACTTTGAGAAGATGTGATATGATATAAGAACACATGTGGACCCCTTTGAAGTGATTGGTGGCCTTTGGAGTGGCTCAAGAAGCTCTTGGATTGCTCAGATCACAAACCCTAGGTGTAGATGACTTAGAAACTATGCAATGAATCAAAAATGAAATATGAGATGATATGATTGTGCTTATGCATATGAAATGATCACAAGCCATGGTGTGAATGGGTGAGGGCAAATTTGGGGTGTTTACAGTAGGTTTTGATATTATTATTGTTTCTAACTTTGTTGTGATCTCAGGAAACATTGCTCGTTGCCGAGTGTTCCCTGTCAACCGCACGCACCGGTACCCAACTCGTAACAACCTTCCCGGTATTCAAATGGAACAAGTACAGTAGGACCTGTCTGAGGTCAGAAACCAGATGGCCAATGAGAGAGTGGAGATAAGAAATCAGATGTCTCAATTCATGGCAGTGATGACTGGTTTAGCCCAGAGTCAAGAAAGGTTAAGAGAGCTGGTGGAAAGACAAACTCCTGAGGAGCCTCATCTTGGAACAGGAGGAACTAGCAACAATGAACGGGGCCAGCCTCGTATTGACCCACCAGTATATGGACCTCATCTGGATCCAGAGGTTAACATCCCGAGGAATGTGTAAGGTAATACTACTGGGGGCAGAGTCCTGCAGAAGGATCCCCAGGAAGAGCAGTTCACTGTCATAGGAGCTGGAGATGAGGTATATGACAGGAGGTTGGATGAGCTGGCTGAAAAGTTAAGGTCTTTGGAGTCTCAAAATTCTTTGGGCTTCGATGTGATGGATATGGGACTAGTAGATGGGGTGAGAATTCCCCACAAATTCAAACCCCCATGCTTTGAAAAATACAATGGTACTTCCTATCCTCGCACTCACCTGCAGTCTTTCCTGGGAAGGCTCAAAGCTTATACTATGGATGAAAAGTTGTGGATGTTCTACTTTGAAGACAATCTGACTGGGGCTTCGAGGGAGTGGTATTCGCATTTGTCTAGGGCCACCATAAGATGTTGGAAGGATTTGGATGAGGCATTCATCCGTCAGTATCAATACAACCTGGACATGGCTCCCAATAGGACCCTTCTAATGGGAATGTCTCAATCTTCTAGAGAGAGCTTTCGGGAGTATGCTCAAAGATGGAGACAGCTTGCTGCTGCTGTTCAACCACCCATGTCAGAGAGGGAGATGGCTGACATGTTCATGAATACATTGCAAGGAACTTGTATTGATAGGATGGCTGCTTTCTCCTCTACCAGTTTTGCTGACGTGGTCATAGCTGGTGAGAGAATTGAAAGTCTCTTGAAAATGGGCAAGATCTCCGACAATGGTGCTAGTTCTTCCAACAATCCAAGAAAACCATTTGCAGGACCCCGAAGGGCAGGTGAAACTAATTCTATTCATGCAAGTAGGGGAAGGCCTCAGTATGCTCCCCGGTCAGTAGCAACTGTTACTATTCCAGCTCCAATTCCTCAACAACCATCATATCCTCAACAACAACAACCACAATATCAACAACAAGTTCATTATCCGCAACAAAGGTCATATAACAACAACAACGGTAATCAACAGCACCGTCCTTTCCAACAAAGGCCATCACAAGCAAACAGGGTAATTGACCCAATCCCAATGCCGTATGCTGCTCTCTTGCCACAACTCCTAAAGCTCAACCTAGTTGAGTTAAGGACATTGTGTAAACACCCCAAATTTGCCCTCACCCATTCACACCATGGCTTGTGATCATCCTCATATGCATAAACACAAACATATCATCTCACATCTCATTTTTGATTCACTGCATAGCTTTCAAAGCATCTGCACCTAGGGTTTGTGATCTGAGCAATCCCAGAGCTTCTTGAGGCACCCCAAAGGCAACCAATCAACTCAAAGGGGTCCATGTGTGTTCTTATATCATATTTCATCTCCTCAAAGTCAAAAATGCAGAGGAATCACAAGAACTAGGGTTTGAGTGGATGCAGGGCCAGCTTGAACTACACAGTTGACTGAAAATTAGGGTTTTGGTTTCAGAGGCCATAACCCCAAATTTTTTGGTCATTCTTGTTTCCATTGATCTCTATATGGTATAGGGAGTATGCATATCAATTTTCATGAAGAAATTCCATGGGGAAGTCATCTGATCAAGAGTTGACTTTTCAGACAAGTCAGTGCAAAATCAGGGCATCTGAGGCCCCCAATGACCCAACCAATGGGTGATCTTCATCATTTTGAGTGTATATGGTCTTTATTTGATCATGGAAGAAGATTGAAGTTCATAGAAATCAAGAATTTAGGGTTTTTGCAAATGTTGACTTTTTGGGCATAGTTGACTTTTCAAGAATGCATCATTTTAGGTCATTTTTCAAGCTTTGATTCTTGGTCCAAAAAGGCTTCAAATGAAAAAACTTTGGTCATGAAAGTTGTAGATCTCATCTTTCCCTTTTCAAAAAGTACAAGAACATGATCAAACTCTTCTTGGATCAAAAGTTATGGCAATGCAAAGTTGGCTAAAATCATTAATTTTCAAGGCATGCCCTAAGTGAGAACTTTGCAAAATCTTGGACCAATGCACATTGCAGCCTCTAATTCATTTCAAACCAGCACATAAGCATTCTCTAAGTTACAAAATTCAGAATTGGATCAAGTTTCATCATGGTTTGGTTTGTGTAACAAGGCATTTTTCATGAAAATCCATAAAGTAACCAAGTTGCAAAACTCATGATCAAGCCTTCACCACTTGCTGCCTTGAATGCTGGACCAAGCTGACATTTCCCCCTCATCTTGCTGCGCATAGCCCATGCCTTGTACCAAGCTAGCACCTCACCATACTTTCTCTTACACAAGAGTTGACAAATTGCAAAAGTTGCCTCACCTATCCATAAAGCACATGTCAAATCAACTGACCAATGAGAGAGAGTCATATGGACAATTTGCAAGCAAAGCATAGCATAAGGCAAGGATGAAACCATCACATTCACCACATACACAAAAACTCACCATCTTGCAACTTGCTTCGAATTTCTCTATACAGCCACAAAACACTCAAACTTTTTCCTCCATTCAACTCACCATGTATCACTGAGTAGAAACCACCCAAAGCACAAGCCTAAAACATCCAGAACACCTCATTGCCATCTCTCACTCCATTCTGCAGATTCATTCGAATCTCCCTCCCTAGCCCACAAACGGCCAAACAAACCTTGCAAAGCTTCTCCATACATCATCTGGACCACAAGCAATCACTCACCATGGCCTGAATCAGTCAGAATCACCATAGCCATTGTTGACTGAGCTTGAAGCAGTTCCTTTCGAAACTCATTATCCAGCCAGCACAAACTCATTTTGAGCATTCAAACATCATCAAGGGGTTCTAAGGAGTAGATTGCACATAAAGAGAAGGCCAGAAAGTCCTCAAGTGGAAAGCTTCAAATCTCAGGTAGCCTGAAATTTATTTTTCCAGAAATGATTTTGCTTGTTACAAACTTGTTCTTCATGTCTTGCTGATCATCCTGGTACCATTAGTTTTGAAAATGGTTGTGATTTGAGCATTTAATTTGACTCTGAAACTGGTTTACCCTAAAAATGTTTGCCTTCGATTCATGTGATTGATGAAGAATAAATTTGTTTGGGGTTAGGGTTTTGATTCAGGAGATCATGGGGTCCATTTCTATGTGTTTAGTTTTCATTTTAGTTACGATTTGAGTGATTTGGAGTTTTCTCAGGTGAGATGCTGGCCGGAGAAGACGACCGGAGGTCTTCTCCGGCCACCTGAAAGTCATTAGGGCAAATCCCTGTAATTAATGAGCGTTTGAATGGTGAGCGTTGGATGGGTTGACTTGGTCCATTCCCGCGCGTGATCAAGGGTCCAGATTCGTTCATTAAACCCTAATCAGCTTTATTTATTTAATTAATTAAAATTAAGCCTGTTTGAATTGAGACCCTTGGATGAAGCGCGCAGTCAACCTTTTCAAACTCTGGATCAATCTCAGCCTTCCATTGTGCATACTTCAGCTTTAATTTAATTTTTAATTCATTTTCTTCCAATTAACTTGTATAATTATTTTAAAATAGCAAAAAATTCATAAAAATTATGAAACTTTTTCTTTAAAGTTTTATTAATTTTTAAGACCCAAAAATATTTTTATTTTATTTTTTATCATTAAAAAAGTATTTTTAAATATTTAAAAGATTATTTTTAATTGATTAATGAAAATTAATTTATTAAAAATACTTTTAGGTATTTAAAAATTACAAAAAAAATTCATGAAATGTTCTAAGACATTTAGAAACATTGTCCAACCTTCAAACCAAATTTCTTTTTTGATCTTGATGCATTTTAAGAATTTTTCATTGAATTAAATCATTTTTTATGCATTATTTTGATCACATGTTTGAAAATTCATTTCTGCCTTTTGAAGAAGGTTGAGACATTGGTTCTTCTTGCATTGTTTTGTGTTTAGCATGTATTTTCAAGGATAAAAAGGCCATGAATTGTTCTTGCATTTTCAAATTTTTTGGCATTTGTTTTGTTGAGAACCCTAAAAAACCCTAATAACTTGCAAAATTCATAACTTGAGTTTGGTTGAGAGTTGAGAGCTCCCCTTTGGGAAGTGGTTCATCATAGGCCTAGGTTTTCTTTGGGTGCCATTTTCCATTTTTACTTTAGGGTTTTGCTTCTGTTTTTTGGTTTGTGTTTGATGTTTGATCCATAAACCCTAATTTGGGCTTCCATTTGCATCCTTCTTACATTTCCTTGCATGACATGACTTGTCTTTGCATTTTGTGCATGCTTATGACTCATTTGACATCTTAAGACATATAGGAAGCATCTTTGATCATTGCATCTCATATTTGCCATGTCGTTTGTCTTGTATGCTTCATAACTTTTCATGCTTGTTCATGCTCCTTAGCTTGCATCATTTGCATTCATGATCTTGTATGAACATCCCCATTGTCTTGCCTCATGTTTGCAGCACCTCATAACATCATAATCATCATCAACATGCTTCTGGTTTTGCTTAGCATCATATCATTTCATCTCATCTTGCATTGCATTGCATTTCTTTCTAACATTTCAGGTGGTAAGTAAACTCGAGAAGTGGATTTGCCTTCACTTCTCATACCTTTTCTTTTCATCTCTCTTGCATCCATTGCTGCATTCTTATATGTGTTTGAGTTTGAGCTTGCTCATTCTTGCTTCTCCCACTTTCTTTCTTCAAGTGACTTGACTTCTTGAATGAAGCAAGTCACTTTGCTTCTCTTGATCCTGTTCATCTGCTTCCTGGTGGTTCCTTTGAAGATCTTCTTGGTGAAACCTCACAAACCTTAGGATCAACCATGCATGACAATGAATTAGGGTTTTGATTAGTCCCCCTCATAGTTTTTTTTTACCTTTGTGTCTCTCTTTGAGTCTTCTCTTCTCATCTCATAATCAGGGACTAAACCCTAAAGGCTTTAAGACTTTGTGATTAAGCTTATGCCTGCATCCTTCTCTTAGGATGGAGTGTATAACTTTAATCCTAAGTCTTGAACCCTTAAGGTGTTTAAATTTCTTAGTCAATTCATCTAATAATCATCAAGACATTACACTTGTAACTTGGGCCTTGCATTAGGGTTCTAATTCTTCCTTAAGTGGTTAAGAAGGACTAACCCTAGTGTTAATGGACAAGTCCCTCTCAAGTTGTCTTACAAATCATAAAAAACACTTCTTCATCATATCATTAACTAAAATCCATTTAATCAAAGGCTTGTTTTGTCATGAGTTTAATCCCTAATCATGGATTAAGTTGAGGAGTTTTCCTCAGCTTAAACATTCTCATCTATTATCCTTCTTTTAGGATGGTGAAATGGGTCTGTTTAATCCCTGATTATGGCTTAACCTCATTACTCAACACTAAACAAAATCACAAAAAAACATCTAAATAATCACAAGTAGGTTAATGATCTTAATCCTACATCAGAAGGTGATTAAGTGTGAGAATCTGACTTCACACTTAAGGTATTCTCATTACCCCTAATCAGAGGGAAGATGTGATGAGTTTACTAAATCCATTGGTTTAGGCTTAAGCTCATTTTCTTATGACAAAAATCCAAAAAGAAATAAAAGACTGAAAACTCAAAAACAAACAATAATCGTCTCCTTCGGGATTCTTTTCTCATCACACTCATTCACAAACGAGAACTCGCTTCTTCCGTCTAATGCAAGACAGTTTGCACCTGAGCCAGACAGGTCATACACTTGAGCATGGGCAAGTAAGCAGTTCACAAGTCAATTCATCTTTCAGTCTCTTTGGGTCGAACTACGGTGTTCTGACTTCCTCATTGCACGAGAGGATACGTAGGCATAACTTAACAGTTATCGAACAAAAGTCTCTGTACATCCCCCTCCTTCCAGCATTATTCTTTAAGCCTCATAATCATGAGCATACTCTTTCTTACACTGACACTTTCATGTCACACTTCACACTTCTCATACACTGACACCTGTACATTCTCTTCCAGCTATTTTACACACAGATTGCACTGACACTACCCCTTTAAAGCACAAATCTTTTAAGCGTGGATCCCGTCGAGTACGACGGACAATCTGGGTGCTAATACCTTCCCAGGTTGTAACCAACCCCCTTTCTCAGTCTCTCTGGTTCGCAACCGTCTTATCCGTATCTTTCTAGGTCTATGCAGCATTGCCTTTCCTCCGGGATAAAAATGCCTAGCTGGCGACTCTTTTCATCTCCAGTGAGTTCACGGCTGTGTGTTCTCATTGTCCCTCTCGCCGACCGTTCGCGCTTGTACCGGGATGCAAATCTTTGGGAGCGACAGCTTGGCGACTCTGCTGGGGACTTCTTATACTGCAACCAGGGCTTCTGGTTCTTTTTGTGGGTTCCTCCTAGCGCTTGTTTGATTTGTGTTTACTGGGGTGTTATGTGCTTGTTTTTATTTATTGCTTTATGTACAGTTACTTTACTGTTTTCTCTACTGCATTTATATATCATACTGTCATTGTTGCTGGCTGGATCTGGTTTTTTCTTTGGTGGGTGGGTGTTTCATTGAGAGTTAAGGTCCTATACCTGGGACCTGAGTGACACCTAGGCTAGAGTGAATCATATTCTTTCCCATTCCATTTCGGTCTGGTGCGGGAATATGAAACACGGTTCAGATATGGGTTTCTTCTTGAGAACTCTGTGTTGCAGATTTCCTGCAATGCTAGGGCTATCTGGGAAGCCTGCTAAGTCTGGATGACCTTTTAGTATTGACCTTCAGAAACTGAGGTGAATTAGAGGAGGAATTGTTATGGTTATTGTAAACATTGTACCTCCGGGTTAGAAGTGTTTACACTTCTCATAACTGATCCAAGTCTGAGGATCCTTGTTCTAGATCACTACCTGTGAGGGGGTTGGGCTGTTTACAGGTTTGCAGGTACCTTGACCTCAGAATACCCTGTTACTTTGACTTTGTTAAGAATGCTCCATGTTGGATAGTTCTTATGATTCTAAGCCCTGGACTTGTGGCTCTTTATTTGAGTCCCCCACCTTGGTTACCGGATTTATAGACCTCCATCTGGATTTCTTGAACACACATGGATCTATACCAAGGCAGTTAATCAGATCCAGCTCAGTCACAAACCCTTGCATTTCATTTGCATACATACTCATTGCATCATATTAACATTTGCTTATTTGTGTTTCAGGGTATCCACCTTCATCTGGTTTTGGTTTTGACCCCATCTGCAGTTTTGACCTATTTCCACCAGCACTTGCTTCAGCTTGTTAGCCATATACTTCAGTTACTTGCACTAGCCAGCCAGTGGCCCACTCCTCAGCATCTTCATCAGCACTTATCCTACTCAGTCTTCAGCATCATGGCTCCAAAGAAAAGCAACATCACCTACCATTTCTTCCAACCAGACTTATCAGACATCAGGAGGATCCAAACCCTGATCACTCCAGAGCACATACCCTTGTTCAGGGAGAGTTATGGAAATATACTGGACATGATTATGGATCTGGACCCTTCACAGAGGAGCCTCATCCACACCTGCATTCAGTTCTATGACCCCCCATTGAGATGTTTCACCTTTCAAGACTTTCAGTTGGGGCCTCTTCTGGAAGAATACTCATCATTGACTGGTCTGCCCATCAAAAGAGAAATCCCATTCAACCCTGAAATGGTCTTTCCTAGCAATGGAGAGGTAGCAAAAGCTTTGTACCTAGAGCCTGTTTTGATTGAACAGCATATGACCTCCAAAGCTGGAATCCCTGGTTTTCATCTGGACTTCCTGATTTCTCAAGCTAGTTTGAAAGCCTCCCTGGGAGAGTGGAAAGCTGTTTGTGCTCTGTTGGCCTTAAGTGTATATGGAATTGTGTTGTTTGCAGATGAGCCTCGATTCATTAGCAAAAATGCAATCCATTTGTTCATCCTGAAGAACCCAGTGCCAACTTTACTGGGTGATCTCTATTACTCAGTCCATCAGAGAAATGAGAAGCAGAGGGGAAGGTTAGTGAGGATTTGTGCTCCATTATTTCATGCTTGGCTTCTCAGGCATCTACCCAGGACAGATGCATTTCTCAATCCTCATCAGCAAAGCAACTGGGCTAAGAGGCTCACTACTCTCACTTCAGCAGATATCAGATGGTGCACTCAGAGCACCAAAGGCAGAGATATGATCACCAGCTGTGGGCACTTTCCCAATGTGCCTTTGATAGGAGTTAAGGGAAGTATCAACTACAACCCTCTGCTGTTCAGAAGGCAATTAGGCTATGCACTGGTCCATACTCCCAGGGAACAAGATTTGGTTGAGACCCTCTACTGTGAGAACAAGATTAGTTTGGCTGTTGTTAGGCAGGCTGCTTGGGCCTGGGATCATGTTCAAACTAAGGGAATTACCATTCTGGGTAAGTGCAATAATGTGGCATCAGTCCAATATTATGAGTGGTCCCATGCTAGGGCCCAATTCTCTGGAATGCCCTTCACCATAGAAGACATGCCTGAGTCATCTTCAGCACCACCCCCTGCCACTATCAGTTTGGAAGAGTTTGAAAGCTTGAAGGAAAGAAATGAGAAGTTAACTCAAGCCTTGCAGAGGACCCTCCGGGAGAGGAGTGAAGGTGTGAGGGAGATTGAGAGATTGGAGAAGTTGAGGGTAGAACACTTGACTAAGATCGAGAAGTCTGGAGATTATATCAACAAGTCCAAAGCTGGTGAACAGATTCTGAAGAATGCTTGTAAAGAAGCCCAGTTCCAAAGAGCAAGAACAGACTTGTATTTGAAAGAGAGTCAGGCCAGGTGGGTCCGGATCACTGAGGCCCGTACTCTAGAAGACAAGAGAGTTCAGGACAAGATGGAGCAGATGGAAAAAGCCCTGGCAGCAGCCCAGGAGGAAATATCAGAGCTGAAAATCAAAGCAGGAGTGAAGAGGTCTAAGGACCAAAGTCAGAGCAGGAAGTTGACTGCAGCTGTTGCAACAAGAAACCTTCTCATCAGAAGTCTCACGGAGCATCCGGCTGATCCTGTGACCGAAGCACTTCTCAAGGAAGTTCGTGAGGATGAGTTTGGCCTTGGAGTTTGATCATTTGCTTGTTGTTGTTCCTTTTCCATGTACTTTTGTTTTTTGTGATGTATTTTGACCCCTTTGAGGGCTTGTGTTGTAAAATGAACAAATTGTATTATTTCACCTTTGTAATATATTTGTGTTGGTTTCTATCTGGGTTCACATCAAAAGCAACTTCAACAGCATCGTCTTCAAGGGTCTGGAAGGGTCAAAACTGAAGGCCAAACCGGATACCTTGAGAACAAATAAGCATAACTGCATTGCATGCTAACCCTTGTGTTTGTTTTGTAGGTTTTTGTTTGGTTGTTGCTAACCTCTGTTGTGATGTTCAGGAATTATTGCTCGCCGCCGGGTATTTCCTCTCAGCAGGCCTCACAGGTACCCGACTAGAAACAACCTTCCGGGAATCCAGATGGATCAGATGCAGTAGGACCTTACGGAGGTCAGAAACCAGATGGCCAACGAAAGGTTGGAGATGAGAACTCAGATAACACAATTCATGGAAGTGATGAACAATTTAGCTCAAAGCCAGGAGAGGCTCAGAGTTTTGGTAGAAGGAAGGAATCAAGAGGAGCCCCATGTGGGAACTGCTGGCACAAGTAACAATGAGAGGGTCCAACCTCATGTCAATCCCCCAGTTTTTGGACCCCATCTCCATCCAGAGGCCAACATCCCAGTCAACATTCAAGGGACAGCCACGGCAGCCAGAGTACTTCAAGAAGATCCTCAGGAGGACCAGTATACAGTGATGGGTGCTGGAGAGGAAACTTATGATAGACGATTGGAAGAAATAGCTGAGAAGTTGAGGTCCTTAGAATCTCAAAGTTCTTTGGGTTTCGACGTTATGGACATGGGTTTGGTAGAAGGGGTCAGGATTCCCCACAAGTTCAAACCTCCTTGTTTCGAAAAGTATAATGGGACTTCATGCCCCCGGACTCATTTGCAATCATTTCTGGGAAGGCTGAAGGCCTATACAATGGATGAGAAATTGTGGATGTTCTATTTTGAAGATAGCTTGACTGGAGCTTCTAGGGAATGGTATTCCCATCTGACAAGAGCAACTATAAGATGCTGGAAGGACCTGGCAGAAGCCTTCATCAGACAGTATCAGTATAATCTAGACATGGCACCCAACAGGACTCTCCTGATGGGAATGTCACAGTCGTCAAGGGAAAGTTTCCGAGAATATGCCCAGAGATGGAGGCAATTGGCTGCTGCCGTTCAACCACCAATGTCTGAGAGAGAAATGGCAGACATGTTTATGAACACTCTCCAGGGAACATATATTGACAGGTTGGCTGCTTTCTCATCTACTAGCTTCGCAGATGTTGTCATAGCTGGGGAGAGAATTGAAAGCCTTTTAAAGATGGGAAAGATCTCAGACAACGGTGCAAGCTCGTCCAGTAGTACAAGAAAGCCTTTTGCAGGCCCGAGAAGAACTGGCGAGACCAATGCCATCCACACCAACAGGGGTAGGCCCCAATATGCTCAGAGGTCAATAGCAGCAGTCACTATCCCTGCTCCAGCTCATCCTCAGCCAGTCTATCAACCTCCTCAACAAAACTTCCAACAACAACCTCAGTATCAGCAGAATCAGTATCCCCCAAGGAACTACAACAACAACAACACCAACAACAACAATCAACAGAGGCCATTCCAACAGAGGCCCTCTCAAGCTAACAGAGTGATCGACCCGATCCCAATGCCGTATGCTGCCTTGCTGCCACAACTTCTGAAACTCAACCTAGTTGAGCTAAAAACGTTGGCACCTCCGGATCCCAACAGTTTACCAAGGAACTATGACTCCAATGCTAGGTGTGCTTTCCATTCAAACGCACCTGGTCACAGTACAGAAAAATGCAGGGCTCTGCATATGAAGGTACAAGACTTGGTAGACTCCAAGGCTCTGAATTTTGCACCTCCGCCCAATGTCAATAAAAACCCAATGCCAAATCATGGTGGTCCCCGAATTAACGCTATTGAAGAAGACCAACCGTCTCATTTAATAACCAGTGTGGATCAGATCCGGACGCCATTGGTGGAAATCAAAGCTCAACTCCGTGAAAACCAAATATTTCCGGGATGTGAACTAGGGTGTCCCTATTGCAATATTTCATGGAATGGGTGCGAGGACCTGAGGAATGGCATTGACAGCCTTATTCAGAGTGGTTTGCTACAGATCACTACATCATTTCCGACAAATCCGGCAACTTCATCAACAACGGTTTCAGATCCTCCTACAAATGCAGCAACTATTGTTCCCGACAATTCATCAGCACCATCAACAAGTACTTCACCTGTCCTTCCAAATGATCAGTTGTCAACAGTTCCTCCTGCTACAACTTCAGCTTCATTCCATTTCGACTCTCCATCAGCAACAACAACAGTCCTTCCGACAGTACCTCCTACAACACCAGCAATCAATCATGAAGATGTCTCTACTGTTACCATATTCTATGATCCTGAAAATAATTCCGCTTACCATTCAGAAGGTGCTGCTCCCGCCAGAGCACCAGTTACAATCTTTTATGATCCACAAACAATAACAGTCCCTTCAGCAGCAGCAATCAGTCCGGTCACTGTCACGGTGCCTGGACCAGTACCATATGAAAGCAATAGGGCCATCCCCTGGCACTATGGATCTGACTTGTATTGCGAAGGAAAAAGAATCACTCTGGAAACATCAGCACCTGCACCACAAGTAGATAATGTGGGGGGAGGCGGAGGCTTCACCCGAAGCGGACGTCTCTTCGCCTCACAAGTTCAAAGACCTACTGCCGAAGCAGAAGCTGCTGCCAAGGCAAAAGGAAAGAGCCCGGTGCAGGAAGATTCAGCTGCCAAAGAAACCCTGAAGACTCCATTTGATCAGGAAGTTGATGAGTTTATGCGGATCATCAAAAAGAGTGATTATAAAATTGTGGATCAACTTCACCAGACGCCATCCAAAATCTCCATCCTCTCACTGCTTATGTGCTCCGAAGCCCATCGGAATGCACTACTTAAAGTCCTGCACGCAGCTTACGTGCCTGAGGAGATTACTGTCAACCAATTGGAAACCGTGGTTGGAAATGTTACTGCTAGCAATGGGCTAGGGTTTACCAATTCTGACTTGACAGCGGATGGCCGCAACCACAACAAAGCCTTGCACATAACCCTGGAATGCAAAGGAGCTGTCCTTTCTCATGTGCTGGTGGACACAGGTTCTTCCCTAAATGTCTTGCCAAAGAAGGCTCTGGTGAAGCTTGAATATGATGGATTGGCATTGAGACCCAGCAACCTGGTGGTACGAGCCTTTGATGGTTCGAAGAGATCGGTTCTGGGAGAGATTGAGCTGCCCGTGACAATTGGCCCACAGACTTTTAAAACTATCTTTTATGTGATGGACATTCAGCCCGCCTACAGCTGTTTGTTGGGTAGACCCTGGATTCACGCCGCCGGCGCAATAACGTCTACCCTTCACCAAAAGTTAAAATTTGAGTGGGAAGGCCAAGTTGTCACAATCTGTGGGGAGGAGGATATCTTTGTTAGCCATCTGGCTACTTACAAATACATTGAGATGGATGGAGAGATCCATGAGACAATGAGCCAAGGTTTTGAAGCCTTGAATGTCAATGAAGCATCTGCTGTGTCAGGTATCTCCATGTCGTCTTATCAATAAGCCCGGAAGGTTGTTGAGGAAGGAACTGCCCTAGGCTGGGGCAAGGTCTTAGCTGTGGAGGAGAAGAAGGACAAATTTGGGTTGGGTTACAAACCAACTCAACATCAAGCAAAGGCTGCTGCAGAGCCTGGTTTTGTCAGTGGGGGAATGCTCACCCCCGATGCTATCAACTGTTTGGAAGACGAGCTGGAAGAGGAGCGCAATCTGGAGAATTGGATTCGTCCGAAGATCCCGGGGAGTAGTGTCTCGAACTGGTCTTCCCAGGAAATTATAAGGGTTACTCATGCAGAGTAATTATTATTTCCTGTACTTTTTTTAGCATGCATCCAAGTCTTGCATCTTGCCCAAGATGACAAGACTCATTTTGTAACCAGGGCCATCTGTACTTTTGTGCAAACAAGATTAAATTAATGAAATATCAGACGTCTTTTTGCAAACGAGTCTTTTTCTTTTCTGCTCACTGTTTTTCCATTTTTCTTTTTGTACAAAAATAAATGGCGGTGTTTTCAAAATGATAACTTCATTTCACCTTTTTCTAAAGCAAGATTAAAATCAATCACTAAAATGAACAAACTTAACCCTTGCAGAGAGTGCCTTCCAGACAGCACCGACAACAGCACGGCTATGACATCGTATGACTTTGACAATCCAATCAATCAAGCTGATGAAGGGGTTGATGAAGAATATGAGCTTCCTGAAGAGCTAGCCAGGTTGTTGAGACAGGAGGAAAAGGTTATTACTCCTCATCAGGAGGAGATTGAAGTGATTAATCTTGGTACTGACGAAGACGTGAAAGAAGTTAAAATCGGGGCCTGCCTGCAAGACTCAGTGAAGAGACAACTGATAGATCTGCTTCAAGAGTATGTTGATGTGTTTGCTTGGTCGTATCAAGATATGCCAGGGTTGGATACCGACATTGTTGTGCACAAGCTGCCTCTGAGGGAAGAATGCCCACCAGTTAAACAGAAACTGCGCCGGACTCGCCCAGACATGGCTATGAAAATCAAAGAAGAGGTACAAAAGCAATGGGACGCCGGGTTCCTTGCTGTGACTAGCTACCCGCCGTGGGTCGCTAACATAGTACCTGTGCCTAAGAAAGATGGCAAAGTAAGAATGTGTGTTGATTACCGGGATCTGAACAGAGCCAGCCCGAAAGATGACTTCCCATTACCTCACATTGACGTCTTGGTAGATAACACGGCTCAGTTCTCGGTATTCTCCTTCATGGATGGATTTTCAGGATATAATCAGATCAAGATGTCACCTGAAGACATGGAGAAGACAACATTCATCACACCTTGGGGCACGTTCTGTTACAAAGTGATGCCATTCGGACTGAAGAATGCTGGTGCCACATATCAACGGGCTATGGTGACATTATTCCACGATATGATCCACAAAGAAATAGAATGCTACGTGGATGATATGATCGCCAAGTCCCTTACAGAGGAAGATCACCTGGTAAATCTGCTCAAGTTATTCAAGCGTCTGAGGAAATACCAATTGAAGCTGAACCCCAACAAATGCACATTCGGGGTGAGATCTGGTAAGCTGCTGGGATTTATTGTAAGCGAGAAGGGGATTGAGGTTGACCCAGATAAAGTCAAAGCTATTCAAGAGATGCCTGCACCGAAAACTGAAAAAGAAGTTCGAGGGTTCTTAGGTCGATTGAACTACATTTCAAGGTTCATATCTCACCTTACAGCAACCTGTGAACCCTTGTTCAAGCTGCTAAGAAAGGAACAAACGGTCAGGTGGAACGAAGATTGCCAGAAGGCTTTTGACAAGATCAAGGAATACTTACAAGAACCTCCGATCCTTATGCCTCCAGTTGAAGGAAGACCTCTGATAATGTACTTGACAGTATTAGAAGAGTCAATGGGGTGTGTGCTGGGCCAGCATGACGAGTCTGGTCGAAAAGAGTATGCAATATACTACCTAAGCAAAAAGTTTACCGACTGTGAACAGCGTTATTCACTGCTCGAGAAAACTTGCTGTGCTTTAGCGTGGGCTGCTCGCCGACTGAGGCAGTATATGTTGACCCACACTACTTTATTGATTTCAAAAATGGATCCAGTTAAGTACATTTTCGAGAAGCCAGCTCTTACCGGACGGGTTGCAAGATGGCAGATGATTCTCACAGAATACGACATACAGTACACCTCTCAGAAAGCCATCAAGGGCAGTGTACTATCTGAATATCTTGCTGAGCAACCCATTGATGACTACCAGCCTATGAGGTTTGACTTCCCTGATGAAGACATCATGTTCATTAAAGCAAAAGATCACGAGGAGCCTATTCACACTGAAGGGCCCGACCCGGAAAAAGAATGGACTATGATGTTTGACGGGGCTGTTAACATGAATGGTCGCGGTGTTGGTGCAGTACTCATTACACCCAAGGGAGTTCACATGCCTTTCTCGGCAAAACTCACTTTCAACTGCACTAACAACGAAGCTGAATACGAAGCTTGCATTATGGGTCTTGAGGAAGCCATTGACCTCAGGATCAAGACATTGACCGTATTCGGAGATTCAGCTTTGGTAGTCAATCAAACCAACGGAAAATGGTACACCCACCAAGATCATCTGATACCTTACAGGGATTATACAAGGCGGTTATTGACCTTCTTTACAACAGTCAAGCTTGAGTATATCCCTCGGGACGAGAATCAGTTTGCAGATGCTCTCGCTACCATTTCATCCATGATCAAAGTTCAAACGGCTAACTTTGTACCTCGGATTTCAGTGTCTAGACTTGACAGACCAGCATATGTATTCGCAGCGGATGTTGTAAAAGATGATAAGCCTTGGTTCCATGACATTAAGTGCTTCTTGGAGGATCAAACATACCCACCTGGGGCATCTTCCAATGATAAGAAGACTTTGAGAAGGCTTGCTGGTAGTTTCTTTCTGAACACTGATGGGTCTTTATACAAGAGGAACTTTGACATGGTACTCCTCAGATGCGTTGATAAGACAGAAGCAGATTTGTTGATGCATGAAGTGCACGAAGGATCTTTTGGTACCCATGCAGGAGGGCATGCCATGGCTAAGAAATTGCTAAGATCAGGCTATTACTGGATCACAATGGATGCAGACTGTTGTGCTTACGCCAGAAAATGTCATAAATGCCAGATTTATGCAGATAAGGTGCATGTGCCTCCCAATCCTTTGAATATCATGTCTTCACCATGGCCCTTTGCTATGTGGGGTATTGATATGATTGGCAAGATTGAGCCGACTGCTTCAAATGGTCACAGATTCATCCTGGTTGCCATTGACTATTTTACCAAGTGGGTTGAAGCAGCCTCATATGCAAACGTTACAAGACAAGTGGTAGCCAGATTTCTGAAGAAAGATATCATCTGTCGGTATGGAGTTCCCGAGCGGATCATTACTGATAATGGTTCCAACTTGAACAACAAAATGATGGCAGAGCTGTGCCGGGACTTCAAGATCCAACATCACAATTCTTCTCCTTACAGGCCAAAGATGAACGGCGCTGTTGAGGCAGCAAATAAGAATATCAAGAAGATTGTGCAGAAGATGGTAGTCACATACAAAGACTGGCACGAAATGCTACCGTTTGCCTTGCATGGGTACCGCACATCAATCAGAACATCCACTGGGGCAACACCGTATCAGCTTGTGTATGGTATGGAAGCAGTCCTACCTGTCGAAGTTGAATTACCCTCTCTACGAGTTTTGATGGATGTTAAATTGAGTGAAGCAGAATGGGTTCGGTCCCGATACGAACAACTGAGTCTGATCGAAGAGAAAAGATTGGCTGCAATCTGCCATGGGCAGTTATATCAGAAGAGAATGAAGAAAGCCTTCGATCAGAAAGTCAGGCACCGAGAGTACCAAGTAGGGGATCTTGTGCTGAAAAGAATCCTCCCTCCTCATACAGACTACAGGGGCAAATGGACTCCAAATTATGAAGGACCATTTGTTGTAAAGAAAGTTTTCTCTGGTGGAGCACTGATGCTCAGCACCATGGATGGTGAAGATTTCCCGTCCCCTGTGAATTCAGATGCAGTTAAAAAATACTTCGCATAAAATGACCCGCTGGACACAAAAACAGAATGTAAGTCCAGGCAAAAATAGGGCATCCCGGCGAGTCAAAAACAGAATAAAAGACTCGGGCAAAAGTAAGGGAAAATAAACAAAAAAATGTACACCCGCTGAGTTGAAAAGCCGCATTGGACAGCTCAGGCAAAAATGGGTATCCCGATGGATTGAAAACCCGAAAGGGCGATCCATGCAAAATAAGGGAATAAGCGAACAACTGCATTCTGAATTCGTCTGTATCACCCACGACTTGGTAAGCTTCCAAAGGATCAAGCTTCAATCAGAATCAACTCTCTCCAGAAAGCAAGACGAGAAGAACGTCATTGTCATACGAGTCATAGCAGAAGAGGAAGCTCCTTGAAAGCGTCGTCAACACCGCCAGCACTTTATTTCTCAATTTGTAACAATCTCCTCATTTCAGGGGATTTGTTTCTTTGACTGTATCTCGCCGATTCAGGGCACGTGAATTAATAAAATCAGATTTTCAGTCATGTTTCGTCTTTTACATTTACGTTTTGCAAGGAGTTGTCTGATATCTCTAAAAATACAATTGCATAAGTACAGATGCCTTTCTCTAAAAAAAAACACATGCTTACAGGGAATGTGGTTATTCTCGAAAGTACTTAACTCCTATGACGGAATCCGGTAAGGGATACCTCGGGACCTTTTGTACGTTTCCTTATCTTTGCAGGATTGCAGGTATCCAGAACGCAACCTGGGGCATGCAAGTTACGTCTCAGCAAACTGGCGAATCATTATCAACTCACATGGCATTGGAAGGTGCCCATTTCCCCAGCAAAGTTGCCAAATCAACGTACACTCAATCTCAGCATCCGAAATGCTCTATCCCCAGCCGAGTTGCCTCCCATTGCCCTCCCCAGCTGAGTTACCAACAGCATTCCCCAGCTGTAACACCAACCATTCTTCCTCAGCAGAATACAGAAATCAGGGAACCATCTCCCCACAAGAGTTCCAACCTCTATCCAGAAGAGCAACGCATGAAGAGATCACAACAGAGTGAAGAAAGCTTCTACAAACCCCAGCTAGGATGTTCACTTCAAGCAGATCAACCAGAGATCTTCGCAGCAACGGGATCCGAATCCCGGATCGGTGCCTCTTTGCATAATCATAGCATTCGCATCATACTATCCCTCAGAGCGTAGCATTCCGTCTAATACGGAGCATTACGACAAAAATCAAATGCATAGCATAATCATAAGTCATGTTGTGAATTGAACGCTTGTGACTAGTAACCATTCATCAGAATACAGATTACTTTCCCCCAGAATCCCCATCAGAGTCCCAGCAAAAGCAGTTGCCTCATATTCACAAACACCAGTATATACACCTTTTGGCACCCGTCCGTGCCATCTTTCCCCAGTAAAGTCGCCTGAACACTTTTTACAAACAAGATCACCTGTATTACAGATACTTCCTGACACCCGTCCGTGTCATGTCCCAGCAGAAAGCCAAAGACATCCTCTTTGCACTCACATATACTTATATACACTTTCTTGGCACCCGTCCGTGTCATATCCCCAGCGCAGTCGCGTACACTTTCATCAACCCACACACTTGTTAATATTATACTTTTCTCTCTTGACACTCGTCCGTGTCACTCTCCCCAGCAGTTAAAACACTCATCTATACAATACAATGCTCCCTACTCATGGTACACTTATACAGATACTCGTCCGTATCTTGTATACATCATCACTCATATCCCCACAGATCCGACAGTAGTCCTTGTTCTTTGTTAACCAGTTGGTACTCGTCCGTACCATCATCTCAGAACATTGCGTCTAGTGTTTGTTTCCACATGATACTCGTCCGTATCATAGTCTTAAGGATGCTCGTCCGCATCTTTAATCCATACACTGTGTCAAACACCTATGTCTTCTTGAATATAGATACTCGTCCGTGTCTATTGTTCCCCAGAAGAATCCTTTCAGAATCAACACTCGTCCGTGTTCCTTGTTAACCAGTTGATACTCGTCCGTATCATCATCTCTGAACATGTGTCAGTTTGTTTCTACATGATACTCGTCCGTATCATAGTCTTAAGGATGCTCGTCCGCATCTTTAATCTATACACAATACCAAACACTTATACCTTTTGTTTCTTGGATGTAAACGCTCGTCCGTGTTTACTTTATCCCCAGTAGATCACCAACAAATTTTCTTTTTATCTAACACTCGTCCTGTGTTATGATACCTTTGAGAGCAGCCGTACCCTGCTGAGTGGTCGTCCTCCACTTCTTGATGGTCGTCCTCCATCATGCTCATCCGATGGCCGTCCCCATCGTTGATTTTAGCAGCCGTCCCCTGCTAGGTGGTCGTCCTCCACCTTTTGATGATCGTCCTTCATCACTTTATCCAATGGCCGTCCCCATTGTTGATTTCGGTTATCTGACATTCGTCCTATGTCATGATAAACCTTGAGAGCAGCCGTACCCTGCTGAGTGGTCGTCCTCCACTTCTTGATGGTCGTCCTCCATCTTGCTCTTCCGATGGCCGTCCCCATCGTTGACCTTTTCTATCCGATGGCCGTCCCCATCGTTGATATTTTCGGCAGCCGTACCCTGCCAGGTGGTCGTCCTCCACCTTTGATGGCCGTCCCCATCATATTTCTTTTATTCCCAACAGAGCAGCCGTACCCTGCTAGGTGATCGTCCTTCACCTTTGATGGCCGTACCCCATCATCTGTTTATTTCATTTATTCTTTAACCCGATGGCCGTCCCCGTCGTGGTCCCTTTTCCTTTTTAGCCCGATGGCCGTCCCCATCGTTGGTTACTTTACCTTTATGAACTTGATGGCCGTCCCCGTCATGTTTCATTAATCCTCAAAAATTTTTCAGTTTTATCATGATGGTCGTCCCCATCATGATTTTATTTTCCCCAGCTAGTCGGCCGTCCCCGTCTTAGCTTTACTTGTTTTTCCCCAGCTAGTCGGCCGTCCCCGTCTTAGCTTTACTTTTTATCCCCAGCATGTCGGCCGTCCCCGTCATCGCTTTATTTCCTGCACTTTACCAGCATGTCGGCCGTCCCTGTCATCGCTTTGCTTCACATACCACTTTACCCAGCAGTCTTCCTCTGCTCGACGGTCGTCCTCCGTCGCCCACACTTTACAATATACTTTATTTTGCTTTTACAATCTATATCCCTTTTCTTCTTCATTCTGTGAGTGCAAATTTTGGACTGTCTTTGGTATTCAACCACAAGTTATCTTGTTCGCCTGTTAAGCCGTCGCTTACAACCTGCACAGCTAACTCATGTTTGAATAGGGGCAGCTGTAAACACCCCAAATTTGCCCTCACCCATTCACACCATGGCTTGTGATCATCCTCATATGCATAAACACAAACATATCATCTCACATCTCATTTTTGATTCACTGCATAGCTTTCAAAGCATCTGCACCTAGGGTTTGTGATCTGAGCAATCCCAGAGCTTCTTGAGGCACCCCAAAGGCAACCAATCAACTCAAAGGGGTCCATGTGTGTTCTTATATCATATTTCATCTCCTCAAAGTCAAAAATGCAGAGGAATCACAAGAACTAGGGTTTGAGTGGATGCAGGGCCAGCTTGAACTACACAGTTGACTGAAAATTAGGGTTTTGGTTTCAGAGGCCATAACCCCAAATTTTTTGGTCATTCTTGTTTCCATTGATCTCTATATGGTATAGGGAGTATGCATATCAATTTTCATGAAGAAATTCCATGGGGAAGTCATCTGATCAAGAGTTGACTTTTCAGACAAGTCAGTGCAAAATCAGGGCATCTGAGGCCCCCAATGACCCAACCAATGGGTGATCTTCATCATTTTGAGTGTATATGGTCTTTATTTGATCATGGAAGAAGATTGAAGTTCATAGAAATCAAGAATTTAGGGTTTTTGCAAATGTTGACTTTTTGGGCATAGTTGACTTTTCAAGAATGCATCATTTTAGGTCATTTTTCAAGCTTTGATTCTTGGTCCAAAAAGGCTTCAAATGAAAAAACTTTGGTCATGAAAGTTGTAGATCTCATCTTTCCCTTTTCAAAAAGTACAAGAACATGATCAAACTCTTCTTGGATCAAAAGTTATGGCAATGCAAAGTTGGCTAAAATCATTAATTTTCAAGGCATGCCCTAAGTGAGAACTTTGCAAAATCTTGGACCAATGCACATTGCAGCCTCTAATTCATTTCAAACCAGCACATAAGCATTCTCTAAGTTACAAAATTCAGAATTGGATCAAGTTTCATCATGGTTTGGTTTGTGTAACAAGGCATTTTTCATGAAAATCCATAAAGTAACCAAGTTGCAAAACTCATGATCAAGCCTTCACCACTTGCTGCCTTGAATGCTGGACCAAGCTGACATTTCCCCCTCATCTTGCTGCGCATAGCCCATGCCTTGTACCAAGCTAGCACCTCACCATACTTTCTCTTACACAAGAGTTGACAAATTGCAAAAGTTGCCTCACCTATCCATAAAGCACATGTCAAATCAACTGACCAATGAGAGAGAGTCATATGGACAATTTGCAAGCAAAGCATAGCATAAGGCAAGGATGAAACCATCACATTCACCACATACACAAAAACTCACCATCTTGCAACTTGCTTCGAATTTCTCTATACAGCCACAAAACACTCAAACTTTTTCCTCCATTCAACTCACCATGTATCACTGAGTAGAAACCACCCAAAGCACAAGCCTAAAACATCCAGAACACCTCATTGCCATCTCTCACTCCATTCTGCAGATTCATTCGAATCTCCCTCCCTAGCCCACAAACGGCCAAACAAACCTTGCAAAGCTTCTCCATACATCATCTGGACCACAAGCAATCACTCACCATGGCCTGAATCAGTCAGAATCACCATAGCCATTGTTGACTGAGCTTGAAGCAGTTCCTTTCGAAACTCATTATCCAGCCAGCACAAACTCATTTTGAGCATTCAAACATCATCAAGGGGTTCTAAGGAGTAGATTGCACATAAAGAGAAGGCCAGAAAGTCCTCAAGTGGAAAGCTTCAAATCTCAGGTAGCCTGAAATTTATTTTTCCAGAAATGATTTTGCTTGTTACAAACTTGTTCTTCATGTCTTGCTGATCATCCTGGTACCATTAGTTTTGAAAATGGTTGTGATTTGAGCATTTAATTTGACTCTGAAACTGGTTTACCCTAAAAATGTTTGCCTTCGATTCATGTGATTGATGAAGAATAAATTTGTTTGGGGTTAGGGTTTTGATTCAGGAGATCATGGGGTCCATTTCTATGTGTTTAGTTTTCATTTTAGTTACGATTTGAGTGATTTGGAGTTTTCTCAGGTGAGATGCTGGCCGGAGAAGACGACCGGAGGTCTTCTCCGGCCACCTGAAAGTCATTAGGGCAAATCCCTGTAATTAATGAGCGTTTGAATGGTGAGCGTTGGATGGGTTGACTTGGTCCATTCCCGCGCGTGATCAAGGGTCCAGATTCGTTCATTAAACCCTAATCAGCTTTATTTATTTAATTAATTAAAATTAAGCCTGTTTGAATTGAGACCCTTGGATGAAGCGCGCAGTCAACCTTTTCAAACTCTGGATCAATCTCAGCCTTCCATTGTGCATACTTCAGCTTTAATTTAATTTTTAATTCATTTTCTTCCAATTAACTTGTATAATTATTTTAAAATAGCAAAAAATTCATAAAAATTATGAAACTTTTTCTTTAAAGTTTTATTAATTTTTAAGACCCAAAAATATTTTTATTTTATTTTTTATCATTAAAAAAGTATTTTTAAATATTTAAAAGATTATTTTTAATTGATTAATGAAAATTAATTTATTAAAAATACTTTTAGGTATTTAAAAATTACAAAAAAAATTCATGAAATGTTCTAAGACATTTAGAAACATTGTCCAACCTTCAAACCAAATTTCTTTTTTGATCTTGATGCATTTTAAGAATTTTTCATTGAATTAAATCATTTTTTATGCATTATTTTGATCACATGTTTGAAAATTCATTTCTGCCTTTTGAAGAAGGTTGAGACATTGGTTCTTCTTGCATTGTTTTGTGTTTAGCATGTATTTTCAAGGATAAAAAGGCCATGAATTGTTCTTGCATTTTCAAATTGTTTGGCATTTGTTTTGTTGAGAACCCTAAAAAACCCTAATAACTTGCAAAATTCATAACTTGAGTTTGGTTGAGAGTTGAGAGCTCCCCTTTGGGCAGTGGTTCATCATAGGCCTAGGTTTTCTTTGGGTGCCATTTTCCATTTTTACTTTAGGGTTTTGCTTCTGTTTTTTGGTTTGTGTTTGATGTTTGATCCATAAACCCTAATTTGGGCTTCCATTTGCATCCTTCTTACATTTCCTTGCATGACATGACTTGTCTTTGCATTTTGTGCATGCTTATGACTCATTTGACATCTTAAGACATATAGGAAGCATCTTTGATCATTGCATCTCATATTTGCCATGTCGTTTGTCTTGTATGCTTCATAACTTTTCATGCTTGTTCATGCTCCTTAGCTTGCATCATTTGCATTCATGATCTTGTATGAACATCCCCATTGTCTTGCCTCATGTTTGCAGCACCTCATAACATCATAATCATCATCAACATGCTTCTGGTTTTGCTTAGCATCATATCATTTCATCTCATCTTGCATTGCATTGCATTTCTTTCTAACATTTCAGGTGGTAAGTAAACTCGAGAAGTGGATTTGCCTTCACTTCTCATACCTTTTCTTTTCATCTCTCTTGCATCCATTGCTGCATTCTTATATGTGTTTGAGTTTGAGCTTGCTCATTCTTGCTTCTCCCACTTTCTTTCTTCAAGTGACTTGACTTCTTGAATGAAGCAAGTCACTTTGCTTCTCTTGATCCTGTTCATCTGCTTCCTGGTGGTTCCTTTGAAGATCTTCTTGGTGAAACCTCACAAACCTTAGGATCAACCATGCATGACAATGAATTAGGGTTTTGATTAGTCCCCCTCATAGTTTTTTTTTACCTTTGTGTCTCTCTTTGAGTCTTCTCTTCTCATCTCATAATCAGGGACTAAACCCTAAAGGCTTTAAGACTTTGTGATTAAGCTTATGCCTGCATCCTTCTCTTAGGATGGAGTGTATAACTTTAATCCTAAGTCTTGAACCCTTAAGGTGTTTAAATTTCTTAGTCAATTCATCTAATAATCATCAAGACATTACACTTGTAACTTGGGCCTTGCATTAGGGTTCTAATTCTTCCTTAAGTGGTTAAGAAGGACTAACCCTAGTGTTAATGGACAAGTCCCTCTCAAGTTGTCTTACAAATCATAAAAAACACTTCTTCATCATATCATTAACTAAAATCCATTTAATCAAAGGCTTGTTTTGTCATGAGTTTAATCCCTAATCATGGATTAAGTTGAGGAGTTTTCCTCAGCTTAAACATTCTCATCTATTATCCTTCTTTTAGGATGGTGAAATGGGTCTGTTTAATCCCTGATTATGGCTTAACCTCATTACTCAACACTAAACAAAATCACAAAAAAACATCTAAATAATCACAAGTAGGTTAATGATCTTAATCCTACATCAGAAGGTGATTAAGTGTGAGAATCTGACTTCACACTTAAGGTATTCTCATTACCCCTAATCAGAGGGAAGATGTGATGAGTTTACTAAATCCATTGGTTTAGGCTTAAGCTCATTTTCTTATGACAAAAATCCAAAAAGAAATAAAAGACTGAAAACTCAAAAACAAACAATAATCGTCTCCTTCGGGATTCTTTTCTCATCACACTCATTCACAAACGAGAACTCGCTTCTTCCGTCTAATGCAAGACAGTTTGCACCTGAGCCAGACAGGTCATACACTTGAGCATGGGCAAGTAAGCAGTTCACAAGTCAATTCATCTTTCAGTCTCTTTGGGTCGAACTACGGTGTTCTGACTTCCTCATTGCACGAGAGGATACGTAGGCATAACTTAACAGTTATCGAACAAAAGTCTCTGTACATCCCCCTCCTTCCAGCATTATTCTTTAAGCCTCATAATCATGAGCATACTCTTTCTTACACTGACACTTTCATGTCACACTTCACACTTCTCATACACTGACACCTGTACATTCTCTTCCAGCTATTTTACACACAGATTGCACTGACACTACCCCTTTAAAGCACAAATCTTTTAAGCGTGGATCCCGTCGAGTACGACGGACAATCTGGGTGCTAATACCTTCCCAGGTTGTAACCAACCCCCTTTCTCAGTCTCTCTGGTTCGCAACCGTCTTATCCGTATCTTTCTAGGTCTATGCAGCATTGCCTTTCCTCCGGGATAAAAATGCCTAGCTGGCGACTCTTTTCATCTCCAGTGAGTTCACGGCTGTGTGTTCTCATTGTCCCTCTCGCCGACCGTTCGCGCTTGTACCGGGATGCAAATACAAAAGACCTAATGCTGAAGCAGAAGCTGCTGCCAAAGCAAAAGGGAAGAGCATGGTGCATGAAGAACCAGTTGCTAAAGAAACTTTGAAGACTCCTTTTGATCAAGAGGTTGATGAATTCATGAGGATCATCAAGAAGAGTGATTACAAGGTGGTAGACCAGCTTCACCAAACGCCTTCCAAAATCTCCATACTATCATTGCTAATGTGCTCTGAGGCTCATCGGAACGCACTATTAAAGGTCCTGTACGCATCTTATGTGCCAGAGGAGATTACTGTCAATCAGTTAGAGGCTGTGGTTGGAAATGTCAATGCTAGTCATGGACTAGGATTTACCAACGCTGATCTGACAACGGAAGGTCACAATCACAACAAGGCTTTGCACATTACCTTGTGTCGTACCTCGAAAAATACGATCCTAAAACAAAACAACAGAGCCGCCACCTAATTCTATTTATTCTACGAGAGAAAAGGGAGATATAGATACAACCTAATAAAGGATAAGAAATGGTTTACGAAACCAAATTCTAAGTTCGGGAGTCGGTTACGCAAGGGGAAGGTATTAGCACCCCTCACGTCCGTTGTACTCAACGGGAACCTCTTAGCTAACTATGCGATTAAATGTTTGATCTTAAGTCTTTGTCTTCTTAAT